>WAAF01003889.1:551459-964242 GCA_013400475.1 Tricholaema leucomelas | reverse complement strand
AACCTGGTTGATTCTATGATTCTATATGAAAAACAAAAGGGAGGGAATAGTAGTTACTTAATCTACACAAGAGAAGGCTGAAAATGGGTATAATGTAATAAGCACAGCTAAAAGGAATGAGAACAAATTTGCCTTCTTGTTCAATTTCAAACAGGGCAAGAGAAGATTTTTAATTTGCTGTGAAAAGAGGGAAAAGAAAACAAAATAAAACTTAGTAGCAGTAAGGATTGTTACATGCTGCAGGCACCACCTAAGACTTTAAGGAATTTCTAGCTGGGGAGGGTTTGAAGTTAGGAAAAAATAATTATTCAACATCATTCAGAAATTATTTTAAGTTGTCTTGATCCTCTCTGGGAACAGAGGAATGGAGTAGATGATGCGCCAGAAGTGCTTTGATTCTGCACACCATTGTTGCCTTGCATTTTAAAACATAAGGAGACTCACAAGTGGCAATTTCATGCACTAACAACAACAGCCAAAAATTCCATTGTTTAAGCAATGTGCTTTTAAGCACCTGTTACATACACATACAGGAAAATGTGCTGCTGAACTTTCAGCTGTCTTCAAAGCTGTGTTTTTACACCTGCATTAGCTCTTCCTATCTGCCTGGAAAGAGCCAGTCTGATTTATGGGGCTATTTGCCACCATGACCTGTTTACTTCTTTATAATTTCCAGCTAATTGACATCAATTGCACATCACTAGAAGCTGTATTTCAGTCTGCCCTTGAAGTGTTCTGTTTTCCTCAGATGGATGCTTTGTTCTTCAGCTCATCATAGTAGAGCTTCTTGATCATTCAGGTGTTTTCCACTGAGCACACATGACTGGCCCAAACAAATTAGCAAGCACAAAGTTTTGCATCCCAGCAGAGCAGAAAGGCATCACCTTCCAATCAATCATGACTAAATGGCAAGGTAGCAAGTTTACTGCCCCTAGGAAATCCTCAAATTGAATTAAAATGTTGACACATGAACATTTATTTGCAGAAATTAAAGCATTTTTCTTCACATTGCATGTGAACTTTCTGCTTATCTCATAATGAGGTCAGTCTAGAAAACTACTGTTTTCCTTCCTGCCCAATAGAGAAGTAGAAGTCAGACTATAAACATAGCAACTCAATATGAGCAAGCAGGGTGCCCAGGTGGCAAAGCCAGTGGCATCCTGGCTTATATAAGAAGTGCTGTGTCCAGCAGGAGTAGGGAGGTGATTGTTCCTTGTACTCTGCTCTGGTGAGGCCACATCTCGAGTGTTGTGTTCAGTTTTGGGCACCTCATAACAAGAGGAATGTGGAGGTGCTGGAGTGAGTGCAGAGGAGGGCAAGGAAGCTGGGCAAAGGCTTGGAGAATAATTCTTATGAAGAGCAACTGAGGGAGCTGAGGATGGCTAATTTGAAGGAGTCTGAGGGGAGACCTCATCACTGTCTGCAGCTACATGAAAGCGCATTGTGGAGAGGTTGGTGCTGGTCTCTTCTAACAGGTAATTAGGGAATGGCCTCAAGCTGCAACAGAGTAAGTTTAGAAGACGATATTAGGAAACATTTTTTCCCAGCAAGAGCAGTCAGGCATTGCAATGGGCTGCACAGGAAGGTGGTTGAATCACCTACCCTGGATGTGTTTAAAAGTTGTTTGGATGGGGTGCTTGGGGATATAGTTTAGGGTGAACCATATAGAGTAGGGATATTGGTTGGACTTGGTGACCCTGAGGGTCTGTTCCAACTTGAATGTCTCTGTGGGTTTTGTGATAGTTATGAAGGCACTTCTCAGGCAAGATTCCCATTCAAATGGTTGGTACCACCAGACCTATCTTCTTTGATGTGCTATGATATGATTTACTGTGTTGAAGACGTAGCTACCTATCGGTAATATAAACATCTGGCTTGCCAAATGGTTTGGAGGGAGGTGTGGAATCATAGAATCAGACAGGGTTGGAATGGACCACAAGGATCATCTAGTAGTCATTCCAGGGAAGAGAGGGAGTTCTCAGGTATATGGTGTTTACACTGTGTCCTGGTTACAACAGATAACCTAGACAATGTATTGGTTACTCACAGCTGAAGCTGCAAGTATCCAACACATGTATGAAATGTGTTCCTAGCAGCACACACTTACAAATGGATTTTACACAGGAGAAGCTAAAGCTGTGTATTTGTATTCTCTTCTCAACAGGAGATCAACAGTTCATCCTATACTCATGATTGCTGCCAGTTTATCAGGTTTGTTTGGAGATTCTAACTCCCCTCTGGTGACTGGGTGAAAAGGAAGGCACTGCAAGACAATGTGATGTTGATACTGGAGAACGAGTGACTCCACTAGGAGACACTGAAGATATCAAAGAGGGGCTTGAGCAAATAACAACATGAAGTTGCCTTGAAGAATATGTAAAACAAACTAGTTCCACATCCATTCTCACCCTCAGCCATTTAGCAGTGGTGCAAAATCTGGTGTGACTGCATGCTTTTGAATGACAGCAGGGGGGTCTACAGCATGTCATAACTAATTTTGACAATCACAACTTACCCCTGGTTGTCATAGAAGTTAATGATGGATTGTTAGAAACCACTTCAGCCTCAGGCAAAGCCCTGGGAAGGTAACTACTGAAACAATCTCTAACAATCAGCCAAAACTAGTTTATTGGCTATTTTGGGGGACAAAATATACTTCTGCTAATCAAGAGACATTTTACTAAGCCATCACCTTCATGCTCGGGTAGTGGCACAGAGACCAGATCAGAGATCAATGTACTTCCACTTAACACTTAATTATGACAGAGAGTTAGAATGGGTGAGAACTATGTTACCATTCACAGTTATTGTTGGGTTGAATTTATTTTGATTGCCAGAAATAGCAGGTGGTTTTGTCAGCAGATTTTGGTGGAGGTCATATGAAAATATAACTTCACTTCGAAACAGTACAACTTCTTACTGCAAATCAGCGCTGCACTAATGACAGTTGCCATCACTATCTCTTACTAGAGACAGTAATTCTGGTTTTAATCACTACACAGAGTAGTCTGGTTAAAATTGTGATGGTCCCATTCAACATGGGGGTGTCACTCATGACAGGGAAAAAAAAAATCTGTTTCCATTTTTTAGTTTGCCTAAACTATGAAGTTCTTTACTTTTATTACATATTTACATCGTAAAAATGACTTTGACCCACAATGAAGACAAGTAGGCACTTGTGAAGGTGCTATAGAAGAGCCTGTGAATGCATGAGCTTGTAGACTAAGACAGAGATTCCCTAAACCACACAGATTTTATAAGAAATTCCTGTAGTTCTTCAGCTCAAACTAATTTTAAAACATTACTCATTCTGCAAGGTTTGGTTAAAGGAAAAAATCTGAAACCTCCTAGTAAATGAAGGTGGTAAGAAATTAGTCAGTGGAACTCCAAGGGCACATTATTATATACTTGGAGACACTCAGGGGCTAACAACTCAAGAGAAAGGATGCTTTGCTTCTGAAAACAAAGGAAAATAAAAAGCAAGAAGCCTGGACAAAGATGCCTCCACATGGGTCTTCATTGGTTTGGGGGGTCTGAGGATCATTACTCTTCTAGGAGTAGCTTAATGCTAACATGAAGCCTTACTACTCTTCTAAGAGTAGCTTAATGCTAACATGAAAGCCTTCTGAAGTATGAAAGCCTATTTGGCATCAGGTCAGGCTTACATATATTAGGCAAGTCAGCTCCTATATCTTTTTTTCTGCATAGAAGCAGGAAGAATGTGTCAGTAGATACATCATTAAACTGCCATTCTGCAGAGTAGAGCTAATTCCCAAGTTCAGCCACAGTGGCTTGGTATGCAGCTAGGTAGAATCACAGAATCAACAAGGTTGGAAGAGACCTCCAAGATCATCCAGTCCAACCTACCACCCAGCCCTGTCCAATCAACTATACCATGGCACTAAGTGCCTCATCCAAACTTCACATCCAGTCTTTGCTTGAACACCTCCAGGGATGGCGACTCCACCAACTCCCTGGGCAGCCCATTCCAGTGCCAATCACTCTCTCTGCCAACAACTTCCTCCTAACCTCCAGGCTAAAGCTACCCTGGGACAGCTTGAGACTGTGTCCCCTTGTTCTGTTGCTGGTTGCCTGGCAGAAGAGACCAACCCCAGCTGGCTATAGCCTCCCTTCAGGTAGTTGTAGACATCAATGAGGTCTGCCCTGAGCCTCCTCTTCCCCAGGGTAAACAACCCCAACTCCCTCAGCCTCTCCTCACAGGGCTGTGCTCCAGGCCTCTCACCAGCTGGGTAAACCCATTCTGGTGAAAAGTTTTGACATAATCAATGTTCACTGAGAGAAAACTGGTGTAGATTGAGATGCAGCTAATAAGCATTTAGTGAGATTGAACCAAAGGTACTTTTGAAGAGCTCAAAACCAATTACCATTAATTCTTTATACTACTATTTGATATATATTGTAAATTATCAAGAGAGTTCTATTAGACTTCTGTTGATAGAACTGAGAGTAGAATTTAATTCTTTATTAACATTCTGCTCAGGTATTAATAGGGTTTAATCTTTAATCTTATTAAATCAGATTATGCAGGTTTTGGAAGATCAGGAAACACATACAAAACTGAATTCTGCCAGAAGTTCATACCTGAGCTAAAAATTCAAGACATCCTAGTTGCACACTCCATAACTCTGATAAGACTAATTCCATTCTTTTTAGCTCATTGGATTCCTCTTTGATTAGGTTCCACACCAAGTCTGCACTGCTATAAACCACAGAGTTTAGTGGAAATAAAAAGAAACAAACCCACATAAATCCTTGACTTCTGCTTTATGATCAATGTATCTGTCAAAGGAAAATAAAAGGGGGAAATGTGAAGGTGCTTCCTGTAAGAGATATAATCACTTAGGCTGGAAAAGATCTTTAAGATCACCGAGTTGAACCATAATCCTAACACTGCCAAGTCCACCACTAAACCTTGTCCTTACCTGACATACCTACACATCTTTTACCATAATTTACAGAAAGCCTTAGTGGAAAGATTTACTTCTGGTTGGGAGATTACTATAACCAACATTTGCCCACATCTTGCCACTAGCATCACTCTGTGCTTTTGAAGATGGTTCTAATTTAATTTGCCATAATATCTTTAAGATGTACCTATGTAGTAAAATGAAACTAAGAAATGACCTGCAGGAGATTCAAGTCGTATATCTGCAGAAATGGTAATTGCACAAACCACAGAACCATGGAAAAGACCTTTAAGATCATCAAGTTCAGTCATAACCTGACCACAAAACCATGTCCTGAAGCGTTGCATCTACAGCTTCTTGAACACCTCCAGAGATGGCAACTCCACCAACTCCCTGGGCAGCCTGTTCCAATGCCTCACCTCTCTCTCAGTAAAGTGGATTTTCCTGATGTCCATTCTAAACCTCTGTGCTGATTTGAGGCTAACTGGAATATTTTACTAAGAGAAGTCAAATCCTTAGCTGTGAGAAGAAGAAGAAGAAACAACCCAACAGTACCCTATATTACTCGGTCTTCTGCTGAGCAATGAAACTTGTCTCACATACTTCTCAGCTTTCAGTTCTGTTCCTTCTCTCTGGCAGTCTGGTCTGTGTGGTTGCATCTGCCTTAACTCCTACATCTGACCTAACCCTTGTTCCTCTTACCTCCCTGTCATCTTTTTGACATATCACCTCAGATCTCTCCAGATTTATCATGTGAGATATACAGGGATTGAGCTGGTTGTTTCTGAAGGGATGGAAAGAGCAGGGTGGAGGTTTGCATCAGGAGCCTCCTGGGGACTCTGCTTTTCTGGGAGGAGTATTGTGTTACTGCATTAGTTTTAACTTGTATATAACTGTCAATATTATGTAAATATCTGCTTGTAAACTGTGCTAAGCTGTAAATATAGCTTCATTCCTTGACTTCCAGCTGGCTGAGTCTAGTCTGGGTGATTTCATTGGTGGTGGGGGCAGGTAACTCCCAAACCATCACAACCTCCCCTGGCACAATTTAAACCCACTTCTCCTCATCCTGTCATTAGTTACTTGGAGGAGGAGACCAGCACTATTCTCACTACAACCTCCTTTCAGGTAGTTGTAGAGAGCAGTAAGATCTCCCCTTAGCCTTCTCTTCTCTGGACTGAAAAGCCTCAGCTCCCTCAGCCTCTCCTTATGTGACATAATGTGAGTTGCAACACAGAAACCTGACAATGAAATGCTAACTGTCAAAATAAGATTAATCAGTTTTATATCCTACCAGCCTATTATCCAGGGCACTTGCACTCTATGCTGTTTTAAGATAAATTCCCAACAAAGAAAAGGGCAAAATCATTCACTGACAGGATTGGAATGCATCGGAACTGCCCATGGGTGGAACTGATCTACCCATCCGATACAACTCCTTACACCATGACAAGCTTAGTAGGAGATCATTAAAAAGTACTTCACTTAAAGGGATGGTTCAGAAAAATTAATTTCAATACATCCATTACAGCTTTTCACTTTTTCTTGGGGGGGGAGGTGGGGAAGAAGAGAAGTTTCTCACAAAACCCAAGAGTGCTTTGAGAAAGTGAGAGTTCACAAACCAGAAAAACTCTCCCTGTATGCTGTTGCCCATTTTGCAGCTAAGTCAGTATCCAAGTACTCCATTTTACAAATACCCAGCTGAATCCCTTGCAAAAGGCAAAAAGAAGATAAATACAGATGTAGCTCTCATTTTGAGTCTGCTGTTTACTGTGCAAGAATAGCAGGGGTTCCTAAGACGCCTTGGAAACTTCCAAATAGGATTGAATTATGGCCAGAAATGCAACAGCTGTTATTTTTTAGTGCAGAAGGTCGTGGCAAAGAAATTAACTTCTGTCAAACTGTTTTTCAATAAATAATTTTTAACTCTTCCTAATTGAGTCCAATCCCTCCCTCACTAAGCACAATGCCCGATATGAATTTTCCTAGTATAGACACTTGAGTCTATTAATAATCCGTTTGGCAGTCACCTATTACTGCTTAAGTGGCAAGAAATACTTTGCAATAAATAGTTTCTTCGACAAATAACAAGCTAGACTTCTCAAACTTCCAGAACATCTAAGAGCAGATGGCTACTTCTATAAGCATATTCATTACTCAAACTATTAAACATCATGTAGCCATTAAAAAACAGAATTAAATCTATGATCTCAGTGGAAACAGCAGTCCACCATAATTTCTTTGGATATGCCAGCTCTTGGTAGACATTTAAAAGTGTCCCTGCGTGGACAAGTACACCTCCTCTTTCTGTGTCAACAAGGACTCAGATGAACATGGAATCATCTTTCAAAGGCTGTTGAGACAGCAAATATTCATAGAGAAATAGAATGCAATACTTCATGGCAGTGTAGTCATTTAGAAGGTAGAAAAAGACTCTGGAGTCTTGATGGACAGCAAGTTCTCCATGGGACAGCAATGTGCCCTTCTGGCCAAGAGAGTCAATGGTATCCTGGCATGCATCAGGAAAATGCTAGGGGTGTTCTCCCCATCTACTCTGCCCGAGTGAAACCACACCTGGAATACTGTGCCTAATTTTGGGCTCCTCAGTTCAAGAGAGACAGGGACCTGCTGCAGAGAGTCCAGTGAAGAGCCATGACGATGACTGGGACACTTGAGCATCTCCTCTACAAAGAGAGACTGAGAGCACTGGGGCTGGTTAGTCTGGAGAAGAGAAGGCAGAGAGGAGATCTCATCAATGTATACAAGTATCTGAGGGGTGGGTGTCAAGTGGATGGGGCCAAGCTCTTTTTGGTGGTCAGCAGCAGTAAGACAAGGAGCAACAGCTACAAGCTGGGACACAGAAGGTTTCACCTCCACATGAGGAGAAACTCCTTTACAGTGAAGATGACAGCCCTGAAACAGGCTGCCCAGAAAGGTTGTGGAGTCTCCTTCTCTGGAGACTGCCAAAGCCTGCCTGGATGCATCCCTGTGCTAACTACCCTAAGGGATCCTGCTTTGGTGAGGGGTTGGACTCTGTGATCTCTGCAGGTGCCTTCCAACCTCTAATGTTCTGTGATTCTGCATATTCTTAGTGTACTTACATACAGTCTTTGAGTAATTATGCTGAGACATATATCTTTGAATATCTGCTTTATTTCTCATTAGATAAAGTGTGCATGTTTGTGTCTGATTGACCTATTCTGAACCTCTGCAGGGAAGACATTAAAAATAAATAAACCAAATAACAATTAAAAACCCCCTCTAGTCCAGGAGTCCAGGAACTTGCTGTAAAGCTATTTCTTACTTTGCAGTGCTCTTCTTCAGCATTCTGTCTCCTTCACTATTCCCTGTGGTTTAATCCTATTTTATTTCCTTCCTCTTCCAAATATACCTCCCATGTCACCACCAGTTGCCAAAGGCCAATTGTGCTGAAAATAGAGGCTATTACTCTCCAAGGAAAAAGCAAAAGGAGTTGTTTTATCTAACTTTGCTACATTAGCCATGTTTTTCCAAACTCTCTGACAGATTTCATTCTCGCTACATAACACTCCATTTCCCTCACAGAGTCTCCACTAGGGTAAAAATAGCAGCCAGGAGTAAGTTGAAGCCCCTTGGGGCCTTCTTACATTCATGCTATGGAAAAGTCTAGATGAATTTCATAGAATGAGACAAACAAGGTCCTTAGAAATTTAGTCCACAAACAAGCTAAAGCTGGACAGTAACAACATTTAATTGGAGTACAACTAGAAACAACTTTCTGGTGGCATTTTAAAAGTGCTTTAGTATTTAATGAGACTCTACATTATATTTTATGATGCTTTTCCATGACAGTCTAATCACAATAACCTAAACCATGTCTTTTCCTTTACATAACGAGAGAGGTTTCTCTTGCTCTCCATGGCTTGCACACTGAGGATCACTGCAGTTTGCTCTTCAATTTGGAAATGAATGCTGAGCCACCTCACACTTTCAATATCGAGGAGAAACGTTTTGATCAAACAAAACTGAGCACAGTTGTGACGTTTGCAAGATAAGGGCAAGATATGATAAAGTTCAACCCTCTAATTAGGAGGCACTTCCTAATGACAAATGATATAACTCCACTAATACCCAATTCCATTTCCAGATCTGGAAATCTCTCTTCTAAAAGCTCTGATAACCACAAAAGGCAGAGAGCCACAAGCTTGCTAGCTGCTTGTTACAAAATGCTTCCATAGCTGTTGCACACACCAAGCTTTTTCCTTGCAAATGTCTCCTGAATCCAGTGACAGACTTCAGGGTGGATACACTGAAATCACAGTAATCCCAGTATCTGCCACAAACAACAACAACAAAGAGCAAGCAACAATAAAAAGCACATTCTGTGCCATAGAAACTCCTTCAGCTCCAAAGTCTTAATCCTTAGCACCACAATATCCATTCATTTCACAGCTCTCACAATGCTTGCATTGGACAGTCAATACAACTTCATAGACTGAACATCCACTGAAGCTACTGTTAAGTTTTTCTGAGTTCAGTGTCAGAAAAAAAACAGAGCATCTGAAGAACAGGGGGGAAAAAACCCAGACAAGCAAAAATCAACAAGACCCCAAAGTCAATCAGCCAACAAAATCCAAAACCAAACAAACCCCCCCCCCCACAAAAAAAACCATCACCAAATCCAAACCAAAAGAAACCAACCAACCAATAAACCCCATGCAAAACAAAACCGAAACAAACCTGCACTGCTTAACACAAAAATAAAGCAGGTAGCATTGCTGTTATTTCCTGTAGCCATTACAGAAAAAACCATAATTTGCAGCTATAACTTAAGATGCATCCAAAATCCCAACACAAATCAGTGCCAGTGTTATGCTAAACAACAACAAAATTAGTTCTGGAGAGCTTCAACATGACATAAATGAATGTTTTGCCTTATATCATAAGATATTCTACACAGGCAGCATTAGAGCCACTGGTTTGGAACTGCAGCATTTATCAAGGAGGCCTTCACTGAAACAAACTTAATGGGTTTCAATAGTTTAGTTTGAAAAAGAGGAGGCTGAGGGAAGACCTAAGTGCTTCTCGCAGCTACCTGAAAGGACGTTGTGGAGAGGTTGGTGCTGATCTCTTCTCACAGGTAAACAGTGATAGAACAAGAGGGAATGGCCTCAAGCTGGGACTAAGTAGATTTAGAGTAAATATCAGGAACATTTTTTTTCCCAGCAAGAGCGGTCAGGCATTGGAATGAGCTGCTCAGGGAGGTGGTTGAGTCACCAACCCTGGATGTGTTTAAAAGTCATTTGGCTGAGGTGCTTGGAGATATAGTTTAGGGTGAACCTTGTAGAGTAGGGATATGGGTTGGACTTGGCGACCCTGAGGGGCTTTTCCAACCTGAATGTTCCTGTGATTCTGTGATCTCAGTTCACATTTCCTTGTGAGGCACCTAAATACTGCAACGATCCAGCACAAGGAGTAAATATTTGTCAACACAAATTCAGTGGTTACTTCACTTGTACTTGTTAGGAAGCTTTTCTGAGCTCTGACCAAAAGCAGCTTTACACACACATGTGAAGCATCTCATTTGCTTCTTGAAGACCTCACTACAGGTTTCAGCAGATCTCTCCTTAAGCTGATTGCTAGTAATAGCTCAGACTTCAGACATGTGGTGTGGCTGGAATGCGAGTCAAGGGGGTTAAAGAAAATTATTACAGGAACACTTTGATTTCAGGACAAGATGTCATAGTCCAGGAACAATTACATTCTATTCACAACTTCTCTGCACAGGGAAGCTGTTGAATACTCCCTGCTACTTGATTATACATCTCTTTAATGATCTCATTGATTAGGTGACTTTTTCACACAAGTAAGAATGTCCATTTTCAACTGTACTTGATCATTCTCTATGCTCTGGTGCATTTTATTTTTTTAATTGAAGAGGCAAGGTTGTTAAAATTCTGGGGAAGCAGGAGGCTATATGAGCCTTTAACAATGGTCAGTGATTAGCAAGGCCTTTTACATATTTTATGATGCAGTTAATGATAGTTGTTCACCAAGCATGTTGAATGTTCAAGTGATTACCTGCCCCTAAGATTGTTTTCTTGGTGAATACAGAGATATGTACAACGGATGGGCAAGTAAAAACTCAATCAAGCTTTTTCTGATTGCTGAAAGTACTATACTGAGATAACTCCAGGAATCACAGAATAATTGTAGGCTGGAGGAGACATCAGGAGACATCCAACTCAACCTTCTGTTGGAAGCAGGGGTGGCTTCAAAGTTAGACTGGGTTGCTCAGGACACTGTCAGATTTGTCAAAACCCCAAGTTTTGACTCCTAATCTCTCTGGGCCCTGCTCCAGTATTTAACCAGGCTTATAGGGGATTTTTTTCAGATTTATGTTTTTTTACCCTTATATCCAATCTCTGCTTTCCCTACTGCAACTTGTGATTGTTGTGTCTTGCTTGGACTTTACAACACGTATTGCTGAGTTTAGTTGAACCTTCTCTATAACCTAGTTTTAGTTGTAGAGAGCAATGAAATCGCCCCTTTAGTTTCCTCTCCTGCCTTAACAACTCGCTCAGCATTTCTTTTTACGTTCCATTTCTAGTTACCTGGGTGAACCTCCACTGAACTTGCATCAGTTTGGCAACTTCTGTTGTACCAGAGGGAGCTGGGAAGAACTGGACAGAGTTCTGCAGGTTCTGTTTTGTGAAAGGCAGAGTGGAAAATGATCATTTTCATCATCTCAGAATGGCATGCAGTTAGTTTTCTCCTCGCAAAAGACCACTGTGGACTTATATCCATCATAACTCCCAGGGCCATTTTCTGTGGTGTTTCTTGTCAGCCTGTGGTCCTGAAAGGGGTTGGTTTTCCCACCTCACACACAGGAATGCATTTACCTTTGCTGAACTTCACAAGCATCCTGTTCACCTGTTTCTGCTGCCTGTCAGTGTCTCTCTCAAGGGCAGACCTGCCTGTGTTTATGCTGCCACTCTCCCTAGCTCAGAGTCACCTATGATCTTGCTGAAAGATGATTCTTCCTCTTGTACTCATTCTTGCCTTTTCTGAAGATGGAAGGAACCTTTTTCCACTCATTATAAGCACTTCAGGTCAAATCAGATGGCATTATTTCCCATCTCTGAAGAATCTAAAGGCAAGTTTCTTCCTCCTGGCGTTGCATTCCCTCCATTGCCTTAAGCACAGCAGTGTCTCCTTTGCACCCCTCCCTTGTATCTTCAGTTCACCCCTGGTATTCCCAATTACCTACCACCTACATACAGATTTACACCTGCTAAGATGTTCTTGCCCTCACAGTAGCTAACTGCCTTCTACAGTCCACATTTATCAGGAATAAATCTGTAGAATAGCATTTCCTGTGTGCTACAAAACCAAATTTAGCAAATATGGGGAAGCAAATGGGAGGACCCTGGGACAGGTCAGCCTCTCACTGCACTGGAAATCTTCTAAGAGACAGGTAATCTGACTGAACTGGTTGCTCTCTATTAGGTCTGATGAAAGCCTAACACACACACACACACACACAATATCACTCCTATCCTAAAATAAAAAACATAGTATCATAGAATCAACCAGGTTGGAAGGCACCTCCAAGATCATCCAGTCCAACTTACCACCCAGCCCTATCCAGTCAACTAGAATATGGCACTATGTGCCCCATCCAGGCTTTTCTTCAACACCTCCAGGGATGGCAACTCCACCACCTCCCTGGACAGCCCATTCCAGTGCCAATCACTCTCTCTGCAAAGACCTTCCTTCTAATATCCACTCTAGACCTCCCCCGGCACAGCTTGAGACTGTGTGCCCTTATTCTATTGCTGCTTACCTGGCAGAAGAGACCAACCCCACCTGGCTACAGCCTCCCTGCAGGTAGACAGCAATGAGGTCTGCCCTGAGCCTCCTCTTCTGCAGGCTGCACACCCCCAGCTCCTTCAGCCTCTCCTCACAGGGCTCTGTTCCAGGCCACTCTCATCAGCTTTGTCACCCTTCTCTGGACATGTTCCAGTATCTCAAAATCTCTCTTGAATTGAGAAGCCCAGAACTGGACACAGGACTCAAGGTGTGGCCTGATCAGTGCTGAGTATAGAGGAAGAATAACCTCCCTAAGCAGCATAATGTCCACCAATGCTATTTCTGCGCCCAAGCTATTCAGAAAGCAAAACAGATCCATAGATAATTGTGCAATTATGGAGTAAAACACTTGGCATATTATGTCTTTCAGTCAAGTGCAACAGCACAGCACTCTGCTAGCTTCTTTTTGTGCCAGACCCTAGCAAAGAAACAGGATCATTTTCACCAGGAAGACAGGACTTTGGGAAAAGCAGAATTACCAGTATCATGTCCTGATAAATGACTTCTCTCCAGCTGAATCTTTTCCTTTCATGTTGCAAGACTCGCACAGAAGCCCTTCTCACTTATTTTAAGACCTTGGAGGAAGCTTTATGTTTTCAAAGCCAGCTTTCATACATGAATCCTATCTGCTTTCCTTGCTGTAAATGTTTTCACCTATTGAAGAAGCCTCATCCTTTTTTTTTTCATTTAGCCTTAAGAAATGTTATGCTTTTATTTTATTAATAATAATAGTTAATACAAATATTCTTGTTGCAATAATGTCCTCTGTGAGAAAGCAATATTTGAAATATGTAATTCAAAGGTATGGAAGGTTATCTCCTGCAGCTGCTACCAAAATAGCTGACCGACTTTCTGCCCTGACATCTAATAAACCTTCCAATGGTCAACAGCTAAACTGTTTGTTATGAACCTCTGAAATAAAAACTGCAATTAAAACTGATTTAGTTTTTTTTTTGCTTCTGGTTTCTAAATCAGCAAACAAGGCAAGACATTTCTAGGTGCAGCGTTTCTGAGGAAAGAAACATTCAAATAAATCATTTCCCTATGTAATCTTCAACGATATTAATTAGACACTCACCTGGTCATAAGCTATGAAAATCTAATTCAGGAAACAACCCAAGTCTATTGTGTTCTTTCACACAAGGAAAGAGTCTTAAAGGAATCCTTGGAAGAAGGAAATGCTAACGTTCATAGAATCATAGAACGGTTTAGGTTGGAAGGGACCTCAAGGATCATCCAGCTCCAACCCCCTCTCTCATTAACTGAGAGAAAGGATTAGGCTTTCTTGCACAGTACAGATGTAGAGGGGAGTTAATTATTTAAAGGGTTATAAAAAGAACTCAATCTTTGTTATATCCAATCTGCCTCCCTTTAAATTTGCCAGAAGGTATGACAAGGAAAAGATATTAAAACTCACAGAAAGAAAGGTCCTAATCCATAAGGAGAAGGCTAATCTTCATTTTCACAAGGCCCAAGAATACCTCTCAGTGAAAGAATGTACACACATCTAGGGGAATGTTTCCTCCCAGAACCCTTCAAAAAGCAGAAATCTTGCCCTTGTATTATCAGTAGGCAGTGTGAGTGAGCAATATGAGGCACAAAGGCAGCTTAACATTTGTAGGAATTAGAAACTTCATCAAAATACATCACATATGCACATACTCCAAACACCACCTTGTTTTTAGTAACAACAATCTGTAGTCACTCCAAGTGTGACGATGGCATCGTGTCCTCAGATAACTTCTCTGCATTTCTTCTCCACAGCCTAGCCATGACTTTCATAAATCCAGCTCTCTGTTCCTATTTCTCACATCAATGCAACTCCATTTCTTTAAACCACCAAGGAAAGCAGAGCTTAACGCGCTGCTTTTGTGAAGTTTTAACTGTTTCACTTTTTCCTCACCTTTTTCTAACCTCAGATTTAATTACATGCTTTGGTTTGTTTGTCTTCACTGCAACAGCTCCATCTGTCTCCACATCACATTTATCCTGTACTCGCACAGCGTCTTCTCCTCACGCAGTTCTGGGTGCAAATGCCATGTGGAGTTCCTGACACTTCCCAATTCCCTCTCTAAATTCTCTGCTCCTTTCCAGACCAGGATTCTTCACCTTCTACTACCCCCGTCCCTTCCTCCTCCAGATAAACAACTGCTGCTCTTTGTATTCTGCTGTATCACTAACTGAAAAGTCTGCATCTCAGGAGAAACAATGAGATTAATCACTATGCATCTAATAAAAGTCACTTTGAGCTCTCTGAACATGTTTTAAGTATGCAGGCCGATCACACTACTGCAAGCAGTGTTAACACTTAGCTTTCACAATTAGTAAGAGCTGTGTAGCTTGGTACTGAATAATCCAGAGCTCCTGAACACCTTCTGTATCTGTGAAAAGAAAACCCTCTAGCTGCTTTTCAAAGCGATTTGTAGTCCTTGCTTCAGTCACCTTTTGTTGAAAAATGAAATTCATGGATCTTTTCAAGCTAAGTGTTGTTGCACACAAAAGGATAACCTTCTAAACACCCAACTGCAGTGCTGAAGAGCCAGCATTTCTAATATTCATACAGAGAGGGGGAAAACAAATCTATGCTCCCAAGAGCTTTTCTCACCTAATACAGCAAAGTGTATTTCCAGCAAGTCCTTGTCTATGTGCTCATACATGAATATGTGCCAATATGCACTCAGATAAATCCTTTCTTAGTAAGGAGGGAGAGAGTCTAAAAATTTTCCTTCAGTTTTTCTCTGCCAGCTGGCTGGGTGAGCTGAGGACAGTAGGGAACAAGCAAGGATTTTAATATTTTAGAGACCTGTCATTTCAAGGATGAACTTTTCATCGCAGTCTTCCGAGAACCAAAAATGAGATTCGGCCTTCATGCATTCAGCAGTCAGAGCAGCAGCACCGTGGCGGAACAGGCTGATCCCTGAGCTGTCCCTTAGCTCCACAGCACCACTGTTGTCCCAGTAAATCCCAGCTCTGAGAACGGATCTGACAGGTTTTTCCCCAGTCATTCCCTTGTGCTCACGGTTGTGGGTAGTTCTAGATTCAGCTAGGAGAAGTTTCTGAGCAATCAGGGCTGAAGTTCAGCACTACCTCTTTAAAGTGTAGTTAGTGGGGGGTAGCTCATAGGGCTTCTGTGAACAGACTTTAAAGAGCACAATTAAAATGCAAAGGGAGATCATAGCACAGACACCAGAGCTAGCTCAGACCACTCTAGTTTCCTAAACAATGCAACCAGTCCCTTGTGGTGCAATGTCACAAGCTAAGAAGCACTATTGAAAGGTGCCAGCATGAAAATGTAGATTCAACTACTTCAGGACCATTTGGGAATCTGGCAGACCACTGCATGAATCCACTGGGACTTGGTTGCTTCGGTTTGATCTATCTGAGGGACTTCTGCATGACCCTCGCTTGCCTGGCGCAGGCACACTGAGAAAACATTGGTATGTAGGACACTGAAACAATTAGAGCTAAACCTCTTAAAGGAAGCAGAAGTGCAAGTCAGTACATGAATTCCAGGGATCTGAGCTGAGTGCTAGGGGCAGATTTCAAGGCTAACAGGATCTCAGCTGGTTAGTCCAAGACTTCTTCCTAGAAAGGCACTGATGAGTTGGGAGCAACAAAGAGGGACAGGCTGACTGGAAGCCAGAAGGTCAGTGGTCAGAATGAGACTGCTGGTCCAACAGGGCCAACCTCCAGGCTTTTTGCTGAATTAACTTGAAATTGCTCTAAAGGTCTTTCGCATTTAATCAGGTGGTTGTCAAACAGCCTTCAGTGAATCCATCAGGGAGAATATTCATCTCCACTGCTAAACCAAACCATTTGCAGTTTTCATTAAAGATTTACTTATGCTCCCTTGTGCAGGGTACAGTTACCAATTCTGATTAAAAAGTCCTTTCCTTTTGAGGGACATAGCAGAACAGGGTCTCAACAGACTGTATGCACAAAACGAAAATGTTACAGCTTCTAATCTTCCAACAGAAACTTGAAGGAAGGTCCTAACCTCAGCTCATGCAAAACATGAAAGACCAGCCTGTTCCAGAAAGATTGCCACACTGGAATATTTGAAGAAGAGCTTTAGATCAATGTAAGAAACAGTAGGGCAACAGCCATGGTGCACTCTGACTTGCTTAGTTAAGGTCTGCTTCTGGTATTTGAGATTGTTTTGAAGCAGCTCAGTATCCTTAGGTGAAACTGAATGTTGTTTTGAAGGGTTTGGATTCAGAGCTTGCTCACACACATCCTTTTAAAGCAGTTAATATCACATGTTAGAAGTTGTCCTTTTCCAGGGTTTCAGAGCTTACTCTCAGGAGCCTGGTAAAGGAGTCTCCAAGCCAGCAGACACATAAGACACCATATCTTCCATACATTCTGGACATGTGCTATAACCACTGAACTATGGTGAAGTACAAATTCTCCTTCAAGAATAATTTTATTGAGTGACTCTGATCCTGTCAGTATATTTCAGATTCTGCACTAAGTCTGATCTCACAGAAAAAGCACATAGGAAAGTGAATTTATAATTGGAGATGCCCAGCTGTTCACCATTCTCAGCTGTTCCCAGTTAAGGAAGAGAAACAGATTAAATGACTCCTTCCATGTCCCTTGTTCTGTGACAGAAGTTAATTGACTCACCACATTCACACTTCATACAGGAGATGTTGCTTTAGAGTGTCCCACAATTTGACTCAACGTTTGAAACACCCATTCATCACTCCATACAGCACAGACAAGCAATACCACTCTAGCCCCTGATAAGAAGTTGAAGTAGATGATTTCTGAGGTCCTTTCCACCCTAGACCATTCCATGAATCTATTCTTATTTCCAGACTATGTGGTCTCAGTGAGCACAATCAATGGGCAAAAAAAAATCTGCTAGGTTACCTCAGCTGTGTTAAACGTGGCTGAAAATATCCACTGAAATGGAACCAGAAACAGGTTGTTGGCTTCTTGTTAATCCACTCCAAGAAAACAATGGCTTCACAAAGCTACAGGGGGTTGACAAGATGTCTTTCTTATTACTATAAAGAGTAATTTTCTCTTTTCAGGGTTTGGTTGTTTTCTGGTTTGTTTTTTGTTTGTTTGGGTTGGAGGTTGCTTGTGTTTCACAGAAGACAATCACTTAATGATAAAAATAATCAGAGTGTTACCCAAAAGAAGGATAAAACTTAAGTGTGGTGAATGAGAGGAGTGCAGATCAGTTACTCCACTTCCATTGCAAACTAAAATGTCAGCCACTGTAGGAAAGGGGTTTCTCTCTAGTCCACATCTGAGCCTTACACAGTCAGATTACTCTTATTATGTGTACATGCACACATATCAATTTATAAAGAGTGTCTGAGAAAACAAATAAATAAGCATTTACATATTTCCTATTTGTTTATTTTCCCAGAGTTTCATTCCTTCAGCCCAAGCTGCACAGAGAGGTCAGGAAGCCTTGGGATTGAGACTGTCACAGATGGAGAAAAACCACTTGGAATTCTTCAGTCTCTACATGTATGAAAATATATACACAAATGCACAAACACTTCTCAACCATACATCCAGCATTTAGTTTTGAAAATTCTTTTTAGAAAGTTTAAAGACTACCACTCAGCAAGACAGAAAAAGGCATGAAGGGGTTGTAGGGTGAAGGAAATGTCTTGGTATTGCTAGGCAAGTGCTAACAAGACAAAGGATTAGGGACAAAGTCAGGCATTTCATTGCTTATTCCCTTTACACAGGCACTTGTAACTTAGAGGAAATTAACAACAAGCTCCTGGCAAAGCTGGCAGCTTGTGGCTTGGACAGATTAACTCTGATATGGGTCAAGAACTGGCTGGAGGACAGGGCCCAGAGAGTGCTGGTGAATGGTGCCACATCCAGTTGGCAGCTGTCACTAGTGGATCCCCCAGGGATTGCTGGGCCCAGTCCCATTCAATATATGTACTGATGATCAGGACCAGGGGATTGAGTCCAGCAGCAGTAAGTTTGCAGATGACACCAAGCTAGGAGCAGGTGTGGAGCTATTGCAGGGTAGGAGAGCCCTGCAGAGGGACCTTGCCAGGCTGGATGGGTGGGCAGAGGCCAAGGGGATGAGATTTAACGAGAACAAGTGCAGGGTTCTACACTTCAGCCACAACAACCCCAAGCAGCACTACAGGCTGGGGACAGAGTGGCTGAGAGCAGCCAGGCAGAGAGGGACCTGGGGGTGCTGGTAGATAGGAGCTGAAGATGAGGCAGCAGTGTGACCAGGTGGGCAGAAGAGCCAATGGCATCCTGGCCTGGATCAGGAACAGTGTGGCCAGCAGGACAAGGGAGGTTATTCTGCCCCTATATTCAGCACTGCTCAGGCCACTCCTTGAGTGCTGTGTCCAGTTCTGGGCTCCTCAGTTCAAGAGAGATGTTGAGGTGCTGGAAGGTGCCCACAGGAGGGCGCCAAAGCTGGGGAGGGGCCTGGAGCACAGCCCTGTGAGGAGAGGCTGAGGGAGCTGGGGGTGTGCAGCCTGCAGAAGAGGAGGCTCAGGGCAGAGCTCATTGCTGTCTGCAGCTACCTGAAGGGAGGCTGTAGCCAGGTGGGGTTGGTCTCTTCTGCCAGGCAACCAGCACCAGAACAAGGGGACACAGTCTCAAGTTGTGTCAGGAGAGATCTAGGCTGGATGTTCGGAGGAAGTTGTTGGCAGAGAGTGATTGGCATTGGAATGGGCTGCCCAGGGAGGTGGTGGAGTTGCTGTCCCTGCAGGTGTTCAAGAGAAGCCTGGATGAGGCACTTAGTGCCATGGTCTAGTTGACTGGATAGCGCTGGCTGATAGGTTGAACTGGATGAGCTTGAAGGTCTCTTCCAACCTGGTTGATTCTATGAAAAGAAAACCTTAGCATGCTGCAGAGTTTGTTCAATATACTTGCCAGCATCTAACATCAGCCACACTGCTTCTACCCATGGTGGTAAAATAAATCTCTTGCAAAAGTGAAGAGCAGGAGAGTGGCAGAGAGTTGATGTTCCCTGCTTCTGTGAAAGGATTTTGAGAGATTGAATACATTTGTAGCTTTTGAAACTGGGTGGGATCTACAGATGGGAGCTTTCACGTGACAGTGTATCTAGGCAGAGATAACACTGACACCCATTGTTCAGGAAACAGAGAGGAGCTGAGATAAATAACATTTCCTTGAAATATGCCTTTCAAATATTTCCCAAAGCCTCCGTTGCTTTGTTCGCTTTCATCTGCTTTCTGCCTATTACATTCATTTGCAGGGTCTAGCCTTTGCTGCCTTCTCTCTCTCCACAGTAGAAAGGATTACCTAGCTGCCTCTTTTTTTGGTTTTAATCTTCTGTAGTTTTGCAATATAATCAAAGCAGAAACGTTTTGTTTCATCAGCATCAACACAATTTGTGCTGCAGCAAGTGTCCCTCAGGATAAGTATTCAGACTCCCTGAGCTACTGAAGTCTGGCAGATCAAAACAGCGACTGGGAAGATGGGAGAAAGTTAGAGGAGAGTAATTGTACTCAAAATGAGGAAAGTGTCAACAACAACAAAAGTATCATACTACACGAACTAGCAGATTTTCTGAGCAAGACTGGGTTGAGATTTCTGCAGTGTTTTACAATGGAAATGATAATTACAAAAAAAAAAAAGAGAGACTATTGCAGTTTGTATATAAGAAATACCATTAATATAGGGTAACAACAAAAAAAGATAGTGGGAATTATTTTTTACATTGGAAAAGCAGGAACAGAAAGGGGCAGTAACTCCCCCACATTAAATAAGGCATCAAATTTAATAGTTCTCACTTAGTTTAAAACCAGGAACACCAAAGCAATTTTATTTTTGTAGTTATGAAACTGACATTAGAGACAAAATTCAAGCCCAGAAAAAAGGAAATCCTGTAAACTATTCAATTTCCTAGAGAGAAGATTTTCATAGAGTACATTCCAACTTGTTTCCCCTTTCCTTCTGCTCAGCAGTATCACCACCCTATCTACTTTAACTGCCCATCAATGGCACAAAGAATTTCAATTCAAGAGAGATGTTGAGATACTGGAACGTGTCCAGAGAAGGCCAACAAAGATGGTGAGAGGCCTGGAGCACAGCCCTGTAAGAGGAGGCTGATGGAGTTGGGGGGGTGCAGCCTGCAGAAGAGGAGGCTCAGGGCAGACTTCATTGCTGTCTACAGCTACCTGAAGGGAGGCTGTAGCCAGGTGGGGTTGGGCTCTTCTGTCAGGCAAGCAGCAACAGAACAAGGGGACACAGTCTCAAGTTGTGCCAGGGGAGGTGTAGGCTGGATGTTAGGAGGAAGTTGTTGGCAGAGAGAGTGATTGGCATTGGAATGGGCTGCCCAGGGAGGTGGTGGAGTTGCCATCCCTGGAGATGTTCAAGAAATGCCTGGATGAGGTACTTAGTGCCATAGATTGGATCTGATTGGATAGGGCTGGGTAATAGGTTGGACTGGATGAGCTTGGAGGTCTCTTCCAAGCTGGTTGATTCTATGAATCAGCTAGAACAATTTGAGGACAGTGTCAGTGTACTGTGCTTTCATTTCTCCCCAGGGCTGCTCTGCTAAGTAGTCACACATTTCTTCAGTAACTGTCTCAGCCCCACAATAATAGAAGTAAAGCCTCCAAACCCCCTTCTTATTGCAGAAGGAGCTGGGCTAGATGACCTTTGGAGGTCCTGGCTAACCCAAGCTATTCTATGAAATCAGGAGTGAACAAACAAGAAGTATCCATACAAAACTTTTTTGCACAAACCCATTCTGTAGTTCCATGATTACATGTTCAGCCCTCAGCCACAAATCTGCTATTTTTGTGATTTTTCTGGTACTTCCTTCCATAACCTAGAGAAATGCTTCATTACCACCCTGCTTGCTTACCATCAGATTGACACTGCCAGGCTGAAGGCACATTAGCGACAGCAGTTTAGCACACCTACGTAAAGAAAGCAGACTTCCATATAGTGCTCCTTGGAGCAGCCATATGTGAGTCAATGTGTTTGATTTTAAATGCATGAAATATTGACATGCTCTACGCTTCCAGCACCTGCTGCTGACTGAGCTACGTACAGCAGGGCCATAGGAGTTATCCTCTCAACAGTAAGTAATGTATGATGACAACTCAGTAGTCGCCAGCCAAAAAAAGGGAGCAAGGTGAACAAGGGGACTAAGAAGGACAATTACCTCAGTCAGAAAAAGAAGTAGAGAAAGGAAGAGGAAAGAAACAAACTCAAAACTCATTTTCTGGACTCCATTCAGTACTGCAATTACTTTTTTTTGTGAGCTCTGAGAGTTAAACTTGCAGAATTAAACTTGCCATTGGAATGGGCTGCCCAGGGAGATGGAGGAGTCGCCGTCCCTGAAAGTGTTCAAACAAAGCCTGGATGAGGCACTTAGTGCCATGGGCTAGTTGATTGGACAGGACTGGGTGATAGGTTAGACTGGATGATCTTGGAGGTCTCTTCCAACCTGGTTGATTCTATGAAAAGAAAACCTTAACATGCTGTAGAGTTTATTCAATACACTTGCCAGCATCTAACGTCAGAGACACTGCTCCCACCCATGGTGGTAAAATAAACCTCTTGCAAAAGTCAAGAGCGTACTCAAAGATGAGACCAGGAAGGGGGAAACAGTGCTCACCTTCTCAATAGCACAGATCATAGAATCAGGCAGGTTGGAAGAGTCCTCCAAGATCATCCAGTCCAACCTAGCACCCAGCTCTATCCAATCAACTAGACCATGGCACTAAGCGTCTCATCCAGTCTTTTATTGAACACCCCCAGGGATGACCAAACTTGCCTGAGCAAATTCCTGCCCAAATTCTTTGTGGTATATTTTCTAACAAGGAGTTTAGGAACTTATGTCACTTCTATTTTTTCTAGCTGAAATTGGTTCTACTCCACTAATTTCTATAGCAGCTGTTGAGCCATTAAAAGAACGGCTGATTAAAACTTGAAAGAACACAAAAGTTGAGTACTGAAAATACACAAATAAACAAAATAGTTTATAGAGATACAGCATCTATTTTCAGATCTTTCCCTCTTTCAGAGTAAGGTAGATACCTCATCTCAATTCCTGGCCTACCAAAGACATTTATTCTTTTATCAATTATCTGTATTCGTTGTGAATTCTAAGTAAAATATTCTTCACGAGGTTTTGAAAGCAACATTTGCTTTTCATTCCCATGGCTCACACTTGATTGTACTGGCAGGAAGTCAAGACTCACAAAGCAGCCTCCTGTCTAATCAAAATTAATATACAGTAATAATTGGAAGGGCACTGGAACAAAACACTGAATGGTGCCAATAAGAAACAAATATCACACTGAGCGCAACATGTATGTTTTAGAAGGGGCTGGGGAAAGAGGCTTTATTCTGTGTCTCAGAAGCAGGCTGCTTTTGTGAGCAAGAGCAAGGGAAATGGGTGGAATACCTGTCCTTCCCTCCCAGGCTCCTGACTCGCACCAGAGGGTGTCAGTGAGGCTGGCAGCAAGCACATCTGAGGAGGCCCGAGGCAGCGAGAAAATGCATGTGTAATGGAGTGCTCCAAGGAATGAAATTAGAATCGTTTTCTGCTGCCTTAGAGATTGCTTTGAACTACTTTTGTGTGCACAAAGTGTGCCAGAATGACAGCTCCTGGTAGTGAGCAGCTCTGCCTCTCCATGGTGGAAGGGCAAGGTCCAGCTGAGAAGGTGGTCCCTGTCTCAGGATGAGCAGGAAAAGTGTAGCGAAAGCCAGTAACACCACCAGTGTGCATCAGCCTTGAATCGGGTACTATCACCTATAGGTGAATAAAGGATTAGCAACCTTTAAGAAGAAGATGCTTGCTGAAAACATGGGAAGGTGCCTCCAATTTCCCAGCAGGTTATATCCTAAAAGACTGTTTTGTACTGACTGTAAGAAATCATCCTGATCCCTCTGCCTTCTCAACGTTGTGTTCCAGACACTAAAAGCATTAACACAGTTTTGTTAGAATTGAGAGAGCCAATGCAGCAGTAGCTGCAGCACAGATGGGACCAGTGCATCTCTCCATGAAAAATACAAACAAACAAAAAACACTGCACAAGTGAGACTGTTAATAAGCACAGCACTCTCCACAAAGGTGTCAAAAATGGCTTGTTGGGGTTTGTGCTGGTTTGGTTTGTTGGGGGGAGGGGAGGTTCCAGATAACTTATATGAGCTAATCAGAAGTTCAGGGTATTTCAAAAGCTGACTAATCAAACAGCCTGGTCAGTTCCATGGCCTGTATCTAATCTCTCACCACGGTCAAGCTCACAAGTGACCGACAGAAGACTGGCATCAAGCATGATCTTGTCACACATAGCTGCATGTTTGGGACCATGATAGATGATGGACTGAAATTTGATGGCAAAGAATTAAATAGAGCAATGCACATAAAGTACAGTTGTTTGTTTATTCATATTTGTTTCCTCATTAGTGTTCACAGGATCAGAGGATATTAGAGGTTGGAAGGGACCCACAGAGATCATTGAGTCCAACCCCCCTGCCAGAGCAGGACCACATAATCTAGCACAGATCGCAGAAGAACAAATCCAGACAGGACTAGCAAGTCTCCAGGGAAGGAGGCTCCACAGTCTCTCTGGGGAGCCCATTTTCAGTGCTCTGGGACCCTTACAATAAAGATGTTCTCCCTTATGTTGAGGTGGAACCTCCTGTGCTGCAGCTTCCTTCCATTGCTCCTTGTCCTATCCCAGGGAGCAAATGAGCAGAGCCTGTCCCCCCCCTCTCCTGACCCCCAGCCCTCAGATATTTATAAACATTCATTAAATTTCCTCTCAATCTTCTCTTCTCCAGACTAAACAGCCCCAGGTCCCTCAATCTCTCCTCATAAGGCAGTGTTCCAGCCCCCTAATCATAGAATCATAGAATGGTTTAGGTTGGAAGGGACCTCAAGGATCATCCAGCTCCAACCCCCTGCCATAGGCAGGGACACCTCCCACTAGAGCAGGTTGCTCAAGGCCTCATCCAGCCTGACCTTAAACACCTCCAGGGAGGAAGCATCCACAACCTCCCTGGGCAACCTGTTCCAGTGCCTTACCACCCTCACTGTAAAGAACTTCCTCCTAACATCCAGTCTAAATCTCCCCTCTTCCAGCTTAAACCCATTCCCCCTCGTCCTAACATTACTAGACCGTGTAAATAGTCCCTCCCCAGCTTTCCTGTAGGCTCCCTTCAAATACTGGAAGGCCACTATAAGGTCTCCTCGAAGCCTTCTCCTCTCCAGGCTGAAGAGCCCCAACTCTCTCAGCCTGTCCTCATAGCAGAGGTGCTCCAGCCCTCTGATCATCTTCGTGGCTCTCCTTTGGACCCGCTCCAGCAGTTCCATGTCCTTCTTGTATTGGGGGCTCCAGAACTGCACACAGTACTCCAGGTGGGGTCTGACGAGAGCAGAGTAAAGGGGGGGAATCACCTCCCTTGCCCTGCTGGCCACACTGCTCTTGATGCAGCCCAGCACAGGGTTGCTGTCTGGGCTGCATGTGCACACTGCCGGCTCATGTTGAGCTTCTCATCGACCCAGACCCCCAGGTCCTTCTCCTCAGGGCTGCTCTCCAGCCATTCATCACCCAGCCTATATCTGTGCCTGGGATTGCACCGACCTTGTAGTGTTAATGGAGATCTCTCTGGTGAAAATAAACAAAGAACAATTTAAAGCCCAGCCAATGTGTACAGCAAACGCTGTCAGGATAGGATTTCCCTGGGATGTGGGAAGACAACACTGGGTACTTTTATTTCAAAAGTATTTGCAAATCAGTATGAAGTGGTTTGTCCATTAAAAGCACAGTTTATCTCCAGTGCACAAAAGCAAAAGGAGACTGTAACTGAGACCCTGCAGGCCCTATTAGGAACAGATTATCTCATCACTTACTAAACCACACCATCTACCTGCACAGCAGCTCATGAGCAACTCATTTAAAACCAGGATATTAGCATAGCAGTTCAAGGAAGAAGTGTATGAGCTCTTAATACCAACAACACTGAGGCTTTCAGTGTGTCTTTATGGGAACAAACCTCCCGTAATCATGTGGCATAGGTACATATATGCAGTCTCTTCCCTCTCTTCATCACTGCTTTTTGAACCTCTGACCCTTTATTTTTTAATAAAGCAATAATTATCTTGAAGATATTGAGTTTCCCTCACACTTTTGGAAAACAAGCAAGAAGATAAATGAGAAGCATTATTATCAGCCTTGCCCAGGGAGAGACTGAAGAGCAAGCTCAACTTATTTGCCACTAGAGAATTCATACAAGAAAGATTACAAGCCGCCTAGCCGCGGGAAAGCTACAAGTTCACTTTCTGTTTGATTACAGAGACTCCAACCACAACCCAGAATAAGTTCATAAGACAATTGCCTTTCTTAGTTCAATCTCTTATGAAATGGATTTCTTTCCAGGTAGCACAGGAGCAACGCCTTCATAACTGTGAAGGAGCTCATCAGCAGCCCACCACATTCCCATCCATCCAACAAAATCTCTTAACTCTCAGCCAAGCTTCTGAATTTTTAACCAATGCCTACATACTGATCATCTTAAGAGCTATTAACTGTCCCATTCTGAAATCAGTAGCCACGTGATACTCCCAAATAGCAACCTCCCAAAAACCCCACAAACCAAACCAAACAATCCCCACATCCAAGACATCGAAACGTCCTTCAATCAAAGTGAAAGCAGAAACATGACTGTGGCAAACAATGAAGTCAAGGAAGTAAAATTATTATCCCTAGCAAAATCCACAACTTATTTCAGTTGTAATGAACTTTCTTCAATTAAAGCTGCTGCAACAGTTTCCAAGGAGATTGCACTGTACAGATGCTAGCAAGAGTGATACCAAACCTTTTTTGACCTCAGGTGAGACAAAAAGCTGAAAATCCAGCCCAACTCAAGGTAATTTTTCCAACTTTGCAGAAGTGTCTTTCTTCAATTAATTTTATTCTCCAAACTAAGGTTTTGGGGTCCATTAAATTCCATATTATGGAATCTGGCTGCAATTTAAGCTATGGAAGGGATAGTTTAATAATATTATTAAACTAATTAGTTTGTAACCTTTAGCTAATTGCTTTCAGTGATTATCTAACAGATGTTCTACTGCAACAGAAATTACTATTAGCTCTTCTGTGTTCAAATGTTAAATGCAAACTCCAATTCAGACTGCATCTATTTGCAAACCTGACTTCAGTAAAAATTGCATTTTTATCCTCCTCTGCCCTGGTGAGACCACTCCTGGAGTACTGTGCCAAGTTTGGGGCTCCACAGTTCAAGAGAGACAGGGATCTGCTGGAGAGAGCCATAAGGATGATTAGAGGACTTAAGCATCTCCCCTGTGAAGAGAGATTGAGAGCCCTGTGGCCATTTAGTCTTGAGAGGAGAAGACTGAGAGGGGATCCAGTCAGTATTTGTAGACAAATACTTGAAGAGTGGGTGTCAAGCAGATACCATAAGGATGTTTTCAGTGATGCACAGTAACAAGACAAGAGACTATGGACACAAACTGGAATGGAAAAGGTTCCACCTCAACATGAGGAGAAACTTCTTTACAGTGAGTGTGACAGAGCTCCGGAGCAGGCTGCCCAGGGAGTGGTGGAGTGTCTTCTGGAGCCTTTCAAAACCTGCCTGGATACATTCCTGTGCAAACTACCCTAGGGGATCCTGCTTTTGGCAGGGGGGTTGGACTCAATCTCTGGAGGTCCCTTCCCACCTCTAACATTCTGTGATTGTCATCTCTCTCTCAAAACATTCAAGCCAATTTGGTACTGGCAAAACTCTCCAAGATACTGCAGCTACCATGGTCAATAAGATCACAATTAGCATTTAGAGTACATGGTGACCTGGTGGGTTGTGTCAGAAAAGGCAAAGTAACCACAAGACAGAAAAGCATCTCCTTGTTTTAACATGGGTAAATTAGGAGCAAACATCTGACAAGGCAAGAGACTACAAACAAGACTCTCATCTTGCAGTTATCTCTGATCAGTTACATTATTACATGAGTCCAAAACAAACAAGCCCCATGCAACAGCTCTATCTCCCCTTATTATTTTGTTTCATTTGATAATAAATAAATAACTAAATAACTAGATGAGGAGTGGTAGATGATGTAGGGCAAGGAGTAATTACACCAGTGACAAACAGGTTCAGTACTGTGACTGCAAAACAAAACATACATACTCTGTTCTCAATTGCTATTCTAATTAAAGCAATGGAAGTGAATACAACTGGACATGATGCTCTAATTAAATCACTTGCACGCTACGCTGACCTCCAGCACGTACACTGGCATTGTTCACCAATAATTGGGATTTAATAATATATTGAAGGATTATTAAGACTTTTTAGATGAGCCTCATTACACTTAATGAGAACACTCTGCAAAGGACAGCAGGATGGCCATGGAAATACATATGCCCTATCTGTGTGCCGTTCAGCCCAATGCTGACAGAGCTGCCTTTCCCACTTCGGGCATAACTTGCTGCAAAAGGCAACTTATTTCCCTCCTTAGAATACTTCAAAGGGTTAACCCTCCTGGAGGTGGTCTGAACCTGACCCCAGATCCTCCAGACTCCTCCCTGGGGGTGGTCTGAACCTGACTCCAGGTGTAGTGGTTAGCCCATGCCCATTTTCTGTCTAGACCCCCATAAAAACCGAGGAACTTCCTGTCTTTGTCTTTTCTCCCTGACTTGCCTGCCTGCCAGCAGCACCCTGGTTTCTGCTGCTCCTGTTTTTGCCACAGGGCCACCCTACCGTATGGTGGAACAACCCATTCCTGAATCTACCTCCATCTATTACCATCAATCGGGTTGAATATATATTTTGTACCTTGCTTCCCTTCCCTATACCTGTTTGTAACTCCCCTTTACCTTAAATATAAAGTTTTTCTTTTAACTTCCAAATCGAAGCAAGACTATTCTTTGGGTGTTTTATCCCTTTTCCCCTCTCTACATCTAATTCCCTTCTTTCCAGAAGGGGGTGAGGGGAAGGCATCCTACTATTGTGTTGTTCTGTTAGGTATTTGGGCTCCAGGAAGATAAATCAGACCATTACAAGCACCTACCCACTTTCCAAGGCTGTAAACAGGTCACATTTTTAACAGCTTGCAAAGAATTCTGTTCAAGAGGGCAAACAAAACTGAAGTGTACTTGTTTGGGGGCTGATGATGTAGGCTGCATACAGGCAAGAAAGAAGAACTGCACTTCAGCAGCATCAGATATCAGACGGAGTCCTTACACGGCCCTAACAAAACCAAGAAACTTCAGTCAGTTTTCAAACTCTGTTCACCATTCCTACATTTCAATTCATTTCCATCATCACTTGAGAGCTGTACCCACAGCTGTTGAATAATCTGCCTGTCAATACTCATTCTGTCTTAAAAGTATTTGTCCACAGGAAAGTGTCTATTCTAGGAAAGTGCAGGGCCACAACCAAAGATTTTGAAGACAGAACATTTAGTCCTCCATAAGAACACACATATTTTGTTTCCAGTTTTGTAAGTCAGAGGAGCATTGCCAATATTTAAGCACTTTTAGTTAAAACTGAAACTTCAGTACTTGGTTTAACAAGGATTAAAAAAAAAAAAAGGAATAAAACTCAGCTTAGTTCAAGACTTCCTTGGGAAAAAAAATACATACATTCTCCCACCCATTTAATAATTTAACAGCTCTTTCTGCTTTGAATTTCTCAGAGAAATATAGAATCAGTCAGGGCTGGAAGGCACCACAAAGATCATCTAGTTCCAACCCCCCTGCCATGGGCAGGGACACTCTACCCTAGATCAGGTTGGCCACAGCCTCATCCAGCCTGGCCTCAAACACCTCCAGGGATGGGGCCTCAACCACTTCCCTGGGCAACTCATTCCAGGCTCTCACCACTCTCATGCTGAACAACTTCCTCCTCACCTCCACTCTGAATCTCCCCACTTCCAGCTTTGCTCCATTCCCCCCAGTCCTGTCACTCCCTGACATCCTAAAAAGTCCCTCCCCAGATTTCTTGTAGGCCCCCTTCAGATCCTGGAAGGCCACAAGAAGGTCACCTCAGAGCCTCCTCTTCTCCAGACTGCATAGCTCCAACTCTTTCAGTCTGTGCTCACGGCAGAGCTGCTGTAGCCCTCTGAGCATCCTCGTGGCTCTTCTCTGGACACCCTCCAGCATGTCCACATCCCTCTTCTAATAGGGGCTCAAAAACTGGATGCAGTACTTCAGGTGAGGTCTCAGCAGAGTGGAGTAGAGGGGGAGAATCACCTCCCTTGATCTGCTGGCCACACTTCTCCTGATGCAGCCCAGGATCTGTTTAGTCCTCCAGGCTGCAAGTGCACACTCAAGTCCCTCTCCTCAGGGCTGCTTTCCAGCCAGTCACTGCCCAGCCTGTACTTGTGCCTGGGATTGCCTCAACCCAGATGCAAGATCCAATTTTTCTTTTAGACTGTTTCAATTAGTACTCAGAAGTTTCCCCTAGCTCAACATAAGTCAATTTAAATATCATAATCCCAGTATTAAACAGATGCATAGGAGGAAAAAAAAGAAACTTCAGGACACAATTATAACATGAGAGTCCAAAGGTTAATCTTTGGTAGGTCTGTTAACTAGAGGTTGGCTTGTTGATTTGTTTTCTAGGAAATCATAGCATCATAGAATTGTCAGGGCTGGAAGAGACCTCAAGGATCACCTAGTTGCAACCCCTTGCCATGGGCAAGGACACCTCACACTAGATCAGAGCCACATCTAGCATGGCCTTAAAGAGATCAAATAAAAGGTTTGAATGACACATCAGTGACATCTACAGCTCCAGTGAGGGCAACATTTCAGATTGAAAATTTTGCCTCTTTCAAATCCCAGATGCTGGGATGTGAACTGCTGGGAAATGCTAACATTTCCACAAGGGCCTTCAAATGTAATCTCAATGGCTGTAAGCGCAGTGGAAGCTTTGATGAAGAAACACAACTGGAGGAAGCTTTGGAACAGTTTCATGATGTATGGATATTTGCTCTGCTCATTCTTTTCCCTATTAGATGATGTCTCTAGTTTTCAGGGTTTCACAAGGGGAGAGGGCAGCAAGGAAGGCTGGAAAAAGCCACGGGTCATCTCACATGCTGTCCTGCCACGGTTGTGTCCAGCTGGCTCCAGCTGTCATGATGAGCCTGTTCAATATGCACAGCTGACAATTCTGCTCAAACCTCTGACCAGACCTTTGCAGAACTGGGCATCCTGCTCATTACTTTGCCTCATTATTTCTGTCCTGCTTGTGACTATACAAGAACTACCTCTTCCAAGTTCCTAACTCTATATATGCAGAAAAACAGAATTGAGAGAAGCTGGGAATGACAGGTAGAACAGTTCATCCAGGTCAAATATTAATAGATACTAAATCTAATGGTGTTTTAATTTGATGCTAAAATATGAGGATCATAGAATCAGTTAGAGTTGGAAAGGATCACAAGGATCATCTAGTTCCAACCCCCCCTGCCATGGACACACTAGATCAGGCTGCCTACAGCCTCATCCAACCTGGCCTTAAACACCTCCAGGGATGAGGCTTCCACCACCTCCCTGAACAACCCATTCCAGGGTCTCACCACCCTCATGCTGAAGAACTTCCTAACACCCAGTCTGAATCTACCCATTTCTAGCTTTGTTCCATTCCCTCCCCAGTCCTATCACTACCTGACAGCCTAAGAAGTCCTTCCCCAGCTTTCTTGTAGCCCCTTCAGATACTGAAAGGCTACAATAAGGTCAACTTGGAGCCTTCTCCTCTCCAGACTGAACAGCCTCAACTCCCTCAGTCCCTCCTCAGAGGAGAGGTGCTCAAGCAAATATTATATAGCAGGAGGCCTCTAACAAAAGAAATACCATGTAGCAACATATATATATATATATATATATATATATATATGTATATGCATAACACTCCTTGCTGTGCATCACTCTTAGAACACAAGCAGTCTCTCCTTGCCAGGAGAAATTTGAAACCTAAATCAGGCAACATAAGTTTGCATGCTAAACAAACAGAATAAGAAGATAAAAAACTAATCTCCAGTAAGAGCAGGATGCTGGTTTATCATTTAAATCATGAGTCATTTTATGGTGGCTTAACAACCACTCACAAGCTTTTTGGAAAACATGTTTTAAGACAGATTCCAGACTTTGGTTTTGAAAGAAAAAGAAACCAGTCAAACAACCAGCAAAACAAACAACCAAACAAACAAAAATAACCAACCCCAAAACACCCCACACAACAGAACAGATCAGATATTCTGACTGTATCTTAATTCTTCCCTTCCAGGACCAAAACACCAGACACTCACAGGTTCTCCTGGAGAACAGCATTCCATAGAATCACAGAATTGTCAGGAAGGGACCTTGAAAACCATCCAGGTCCAACCCCCTTGGCTGTGGGCAGGGACACTTTACACTAGATCAGATTGCTCAAAGATACATCCAGCCTGGCCTTAAAAATCACCAGGAATGGGGCCTCCACCACCACCCTGGGCAACCTGTTCCAGTGTGTCACTACTCTCATGGTGAAGAACTTCCTCCTAACATCCAAACTAAATTTTCTCACTTCTAATTTTGCCCTATTCCCTCTAGTCCTATCACTACCTGACACTCTAAAGTCCCTCACCAGCTTTCTTGTAGCCCACTTCAGACAGTGGAAGGCCACTGTAAGGTCTCCTTGAAGCCTTCTCTTCTCCAGGCTGAATAACCCCACCTCTCTCAGTCTGTCTCTGTAGCAGAGGAGCTCATTTAATGGTGCAGGAGACTAGGAAAGAAACAGAAACGGAATGAATCCTAGAACCTGAGCAGTAAAAAAAACCTTCCTGTGGAACCACAAGTCCCAGGTCCCTCTCCACAGGGCTGCTCTCCAGCAGATCACCTCCCAGCCTGTACTGCTGCAGTTTATTATTCCTCCCCAGATGCAGGACTCTGCACTTGTCCTTGTTGAACTTCATTTGGTTCCACAAAACTTACAAATATTGTGACAACCTGTTGGATTTCATGGAATCATTAAGGTTGTGAAAGACCTCTAAGGTCATCAAGCCCAACCTTCTATCCAATGCTTCTATGACCATTAGGTCATGTCCCCAAGTGCCACATCTACTCATTTTGGACAGCGACCGCCACCTCCCTGGGCAGCCTGTTCCAGTGCCTCACCACTCTTTCAGTATATGAAGCCTTCCTAATATCAAATCTAAAAGCTTCTCCTGTCACAGCCTGAGGCCATGGCCTCTTCTCCCAAGTAACTCATGACAGCTAAACACCAACCTCACCATAACCTCCTTTCAGGTAGCCGTAAAGTGATAAGGTCTCCTCTCAGCTTCCACTTTTTCAGACTACACAATTCCAGCTCACTCAGCCACTCTTCATCAGACCTATGCTCCAGACTCTTCACTAGCTTCATTGCCCTTCTCTGGATGCACTCCAGCACCTCAACATCTTTCTTGTAGTGAGTGGCCTAAAACAGAACACAGTATTTGAGGTGCAGCCTCGCCAGTGCCAAGGCACAATCACTGCCCTACTCCTGCTGGCCACACTACTCTCCCTACACGCCAGGATGCTCTTGGCCTGCTTGGATGCTTGGGCATACTGCTGGCTCATGTTCAGCTGAATGTCAACCAGCACCTCCAGGTTCTTTTCTGCCAGGCAGATTTCCAACCTCCATCCCCCATGCCTACAAGTGTTTCTTGTAGTTGTCTTTACAAGGTATTGTGTTTTCTCCCCTTCCAAGTGAGTGAAATGCAGGAAAAGTCTTGCTTATCAACCTGGACAAAGTACTGAACAAATGAATGGAACCTAAGAAGTCTAAGCTGTAAAAGAAAGAGACTTTTCCTCTCCTGATACAGCCATAACTTAAGCTGCATGGCATAACCTGAGGGTAAGTGCTACAATCTGAGTATTACTCATCTTTTGACCAATTAACCTCTTCAGAGCAGTCCTGTCAGGTTGCCATATTTAGGTAGCCATGACTTTATGCACAAAAGCTAAGTTGAAGCCTTTTTCTTGCTCTTGCCAAAGGTCTCAAATTCTATTTCAAAACAATTCTCAAAAATTCATCTGAACATACTAGGGCACTCTTTCAAAAAGCAGTTCATCTAAGTACTCCTTTACCTTCATGCAATTAGCACAAAGTAGAGCCTCAAAAAGCCCATAAATCGCAGTATTCAGGGAGATATGCAGATCACCCCTCTCAATTCTGACTAGCCACTGAAGCTGTCTAAGGCTAATTGAGAGAGAGAGAATAAAAAGAAATTCCATTGAAATTAGTTATAGACAATCAAAACAAAATCATGCCTGAAACTAAGGAATTATCAACAGCAATTGCTTAAAGAATTAGCCTGAAATAATGAGCATCATTATGGAAAACTGAAACATATATTAAATAGATGATTTAAAGAGCTGGGGATAGTAGTGGTGTTTATTATCACTCCTAGCATGATATTATATAGTCCAATTCAAAAAGGAAGTAAACAGTTACCAATATTCTCATCAACTCTCCTCCAAAACAGCATAATGTCACCAACTTGGAAATGACCCTTTGAGAGATCTGGTCTGAGAGATCTCCATCATCCAACAGCTCCTAACCCAGCAACTACTGCTTACTAGATAGCTGAAAGCATCAAACTTCTCTTGCCTTTGCTATCCATCTTTTTACCTTCTCATTTTAATACCTACTCTCAACACTTGATAAAAACAGGAGGAGAGTTTTAAGATTCAGATCTTCCAGTTCAATGATGCAGATCAAATAACTTCCAACAACGCTTGGAGAGTATCCAGACATTTGGTTACCAAACTGAGAAAGTTGGGTTACTGCCCCACTAGAAATTTCTAGCTAGCAGAGACAAAATGATCCTGTCCTCTTGGTTTTGCTTAAGTACTTGGTATTTAGGATGCTGCAGTTATTATGTTAGCAATGAATGGATAATCCATGCCCTAGCTGTCCCATTCAGCCCACATTCTTTGCTGATGATACTCCTGTAATAAATGCATCTTCACAAATTTATGTGGACAGAGAGTAGCCCAGTATTGTAAGACAGGCATTAGTCAGAATCAAAGAGTCAAGCACTCTATATAACTTTGGGGGAGGGCCAAAAAAATAATGTAACTGTTACATCTGTAATTAGTCTCTAAAATTCCAACAGATTGTGCAAACTGTGACATTCTCATCAATGCAGAATAAAATTGCCTTTCCTCTCTCCAATATATTGTCATTGTTGTTCCAAAACCAAAACAATTTTCCTTTTGTTAAGATTTATTTCATTTGTAAAGATTTACTCAATTTTAAGGAGCTTTATAGCCCAAAGGCAGAAGAGGAATGGAAAAGAGAGAAATCAGTACAAGGATTATTGAGTTCCTTGAATGCTCCTGCTTTGTTTATAATGCTTAATTTATTTTGATCACAGAGAAGATGGATGGGAATGTCACAAGATATCTATAACAAGTATTTTAAGTCTTCTAAACAACAGCTGCCACCAGACAGGATTTCAAAGGATGCTCACTACACTCTGCCCAGTTCCAGCAGGCTGATACCACAAGCTACTGTATTACCTGCTGATCTCTCTTAGGTCAATGAGAGGTGCAGGTGCCAAAAATACCTCACAAACTGGCCCAAGAGAGAATCTTCAATATGTGGATAAAATGACCACAGAGAGAAAACTTCAACTGGCATAATGAGTTCTCTCAAACTACAAAATAAGCTCTCTGTGTACCTCAAAGTTAGAGACAATCAATGACAGGGAAGCATAGTCCAAACAACCCTTTGAAAACTTACCTAATCAATAATCTGACTGCAATTTCATTATTAAAATACACCACTCTGCTATTTACAATTCTTTAAAAAGTTAGAAGAAATCACAATACTTTCCTCTAGGTGAACTCATAATATTATCTTCATTCCCACAGGCATCTCTGCACTGAAGAAACCATAAAATCATAGAACAGCTCAGCTTGGAAGAGACCTGTGAGATCATCTGCTTCGACCTCCCCAACATGGGCAGGGACACCTCTCAACTAGGCTTAGAATAGCCTGTGTCTGCCTGAAGTGTTTTCCCTTGGACTCCTGCACTTCCACAAGCTGAGCAACACTGCTGCTGACATTAGTAACCCAACTACAACCACCTATAGCACCAAGAAGGATAATCAGTTTGATGTCCTGGGCTGGGCAGTATAAAGAGGACAGAGACTGTATGGCTTTGGTCCATGAGACAAGCAAACCATATCCCACACTGGACTAATTTATGGTGCTAACAGGGAAAATGGGCTTGGGGAAAGGCAATCTGAAGAAAGGAAATCCAGGGAGGAAGCAGACAGAAGACAAAGCAGACCTAGGCTTGTTTGGAGTGGTTTTATTTGGTAGAACTGCTTGATCAGACTACTCACTGATGGTCTTCTGTTCAGATTGTCTCTCGTTCCCTGCCATGTGGCATCATCAGTTCATTGCCATTTTAGATTTCACTAATTACTTCCTCGTTCTGTACTCCTCAGGCCCATCTTCCTCATCCTTCAACACCTTATTTTCTCTTCCTCTGAAATATATCCCCTCCTAACCAAATTTGTTGTCACTATTTATCTCAGAAGACCTTCGTTTTCCCTCATCTAACCACATGTGGCAAGCTCTGCAGTGTGTGGAGTGTCTGCAACTTTGTCCTTTAAGTGCCACAACCATTCCTTAGGTACAGTTTTCAAATACCATTAAAAAAGAAGTGTCATCCACAGGGCTCACAAAAACTGTATTCAAATCAGCCTCTAACTTGCTGACAGTAGAGTATCTCTGAGAAAACATCCCTATTTGCTTGCATCATACTTGACTAATGGAGATGCTCTTGATGAAGAATGACATTTAGAGTGATGGAACTAAACCTGCTTGGGAATTCAGTTATTTCTGAACGTCTCTAAACAAATTGTTTCACTTGCCAGAAGCATTTACCTTCAACATTTTTAACGTGGGGGGAAACAGAAAAGAGACATTTTGAAATGAAGCTGCCTTGAAAAAAAGAGGTTATGACAAAATGGTTAACAACCTCAGAATAAGATGTTTCACTTCATTAAGTGAAGGATTTCAACTCAATCTGAACTGAGTTGGGGGGAGTGAGTGGAGTAGTGCAGCACTAGGAGAAAGAGAGCATTGTTTCATCAGAAAGAAAGAACAGCATGCCTAGGAGAATTAAATTAAGATGAATCTAAAGGAACAAACTAAAAATCATCATCTCAATTCAGTCAGCAAAGCAGAGTGGCATTATTTACATAGTGGATGCTATCAGTACTTGCCTGGCCTCCTGCCATTCCAGTTTGGCTACCTGGCTGAACGCTCACAAATATTTCCTTGGCTGACACATCTGGAGAGATCCCTGGATAACTGATCGAAAGAGAAGGACTGGCTTTGCCCCCAGAACAATTTAGGTCTCCATAAAACAAATCTCTTACATCAGTTAGATGCTGTACTGGATATGATGCTTATCTATTATCCTCTAAACACCAAAGGGCTTTGGGAAGGCCACGACAGAAGTTCACAGCTGGGGCTTATCTCTAAAGTCAGTTTCAGATGCCTGTTCAAGGTCTTGACTTTAATCTTCAAAGCAATTAACAGATGAGCCTCTGCTACACTGGAGACCAAATTGCTATCTATAAATTTCCTAAACAGTTGTGCTTCTTTGGGACAATGCTGATCACAAAGCTCAGGCCAAGCTTCACAAGAGCTGGGGCTAAGCATTTTCTACTGTGGGAGTCTGGCTACAAAACAAGACTCCATAGGAAGATTCAGAGCTTCACTCTCTTTTGAACCACTTTAAGCCTGTTCCTAAAGAAAGAATGAGGGGAAAATTGGAAAGAAAAAGCCTCCCACCTAAACAGTGGCATAAACAGCAGGAGTTCTCCCCAGGCACATCAAAATATTTCCCTACCCTATCCCCAAATTAATTAGCAAAAATCCCACAGAGAAAAGTGTTTTTACTCAAAAGGGAGATGAGCAGAGAACTTGTAAAGCATCCAGAAGAGTTATAGGTGGTGCTGTTATAAAAAGGTACAGGCAGCAATCTCAGCTAGTCAGGATTGTGTTATGCACAAAGATGAGCAAGTTCCTTTGTGTCAGCCTTGCAATCCACACTTTGGAAAACACTGCACCTACAGCTTATGAAACAAACACACTGTAAGGAAATTTCCTCTTCAAAATAGAGGCAGCCTGCCTGGACAGAAACAATGCATTCTACACTGCCATTCCATCTCCACCTCAGATATACACTTTGCTGATAATTAGATAGAAACCATAGAATGTTTTAGGTTGGAAGGGACCTCAAGGCTCATCCAGTTCCAACCCCCTGCCATAAGCAGGGACACCTCCCACTGGAACAGGTCACTCAAGGCCTCATGAGGTTCTGTTCCTTTTGGTCCCTGATCCAAGGCTGGAATTGCATCCTACATGGCACAAGAGGAGAGAGTCAGACACTTGTAGTTCCTGCAAAAACCAGCTGGAGTTGTGAACACACACAGGCAGCAGATACCTGTGAGTGCTGGGTCAGTGCCCAAACCTGAGCTCCTCAATGCTGAAGTAGGGACGTTGCTACTTGCTACCTGCAACAATTATGGGCTGTTTGGATATTTGGTTAGCACCTGAATTAAAGAGAAGTGCCATATCCTGATAGAGACATGAGATGGCCTCACCAATTACGAGGCTGTTGTGTTTCTGCACATCAACTGCTTGGAATGGAAAACCTGTGAGCCTGGTTTCCAGAAAAAAAAAAAGGGGGTGGGTGGGAGGGGAGAGAGGGGAAGAGCTAGTACCAAGAGATGAGACCCTGAAAGGAACTGGTCTCAGAAAGAGCAAGAAGCCCCAGGGAAAAAAAAGAAGGTGAAGATCTTGAAGATGAGGGAAATATCACAGAATCTCAGAATCAACCAGGTTGGAAGAGACCTCCAAGATCATCCAGTCCAACCTAGCACCCAGCCCTATCCAGTCAGCTAGACCAATGCCAGAGATTGCCCACAGACCTTAATAAGTGGTCCCTGAGAACAGCAGCCGCAGGCAACATCACAACAGGAACCAAATGGTTTTCTGCTCAACCTTCCCAGGTAAGTAGTGATCTCCCTGCAGGGAAGGAAAGTCAGACCCTAAGGAATGAAACCCTCACACTGTAATAGCCAAAGTGAATAAACACATAATGAAGGAAAAACTCCCACTGCAGCTTTTGCAGAAGTGGTAATTGCCTACTTTCCCAAGGATGCTGGATGAACCTTAGAGAAAGATCTAGGAGATGGAGATGGAAGCAAGGAGGGAGAAGTGCTGCTGTTAATTTGGCATTCATTTGAAGGGCCTGAACGGAAGCCAAAAGTACTACAGATGGCATCTCAATTCCTTGTTCTTTGGAAGAAAATGTATTTTTAACAGAGTAACTTTTCCTTTCCACTGAGGCATTTTTTGCTATGAAATAAAGGCATTTAAAAAGCAGTAGTTAAAACCTCAGCTTTCAGACAACAGTTCTGAAGGCAGTTTATTTCACAACAAGATGGCTAGAGGTACGCAGATACAGTTTCTTGAAAGCCCTAACAAGGTGCTAGGCAGTAAGGATGGAGGAGACTGTTGCCAGCATCTTCTGAAGGAACACCACACAACACAGAAAGAAACCACAATGTAGCCTTTGCATGGGGGAGCATGGAATTTATACTAAATTTTGTAATCTACTTTGTTCTTTGCAATAAAGAAAGAATGTTCTCTGCAGTGCTGCTACACAGCACTCCAGGCAGCTGCCTGGTTTCAGACACCTGATTAAAAGTCTGTTTGACAGCCATTAAGGCTGAAAATCTGGATTTTTGACTGCATTTCAAACACTGACACATCTCATGCAATGAAGAGCACAAGAACCTGAAAGGGACACAGGTGGAAACAAACCATGGTGACAGTTTTGGAGTTTTCTCACCTTGAGTAGAAATGCAGGCTGTGTTTAAAAGCAACATCTTGTTCTGACTAGGGAAGTCAGTCAAAATCACAAGTGCAGATTTGCAAGGAGCCCTCAGCCAAGCAGGAGAGACCGGGTTAAGACACGTTGCCAACACAAAATACTGCTGCAACGTTATCTGAACCTGCTCCTTTTAATGAGACTAAGTATGAAAAACCTCAAGGTATGTGAAAGAGCCACAATTTGAGTGCTTCTGCATTCCTACATAAGGTATTATTCTAAAACTGCAGTCCTTGATTCCTTGTTAGGTAGTCCTGCATTATATTAACTTATTTTGGTTCCCAGCAGCCAAATCTTGGGGCACATGAGAAAATTATACAAATTACTTACAGGAGAAGGTGAGGAGGGAAGGGAAGTAACTCTCTAAACACATCAGATGCTAATTTTGTAATCTATTGCCTACACAGTCTGGTTCAGTGCATGCCCTGATTGAACACAATTGGTCTAGGCCAGCAGGAGACTGACCTAGAAAATTTAAAACATTAAACTTTCTCAGAGATAGGAAGAGGTAGAAACCTAACTGGAGCCAAGTGTGTGTGCTGAAGCACACAGCAATCCTGAAGAGACTGCTTCATCAGTGTCTCTAAATACCTGAGGGATGGGTGTCAAATGGAGGGGGCCAATCTCTTTTTGGTGGTGCACAGAAATAAGCCAAGGAGCAATAGCTACAAACTTGAACACAGAAGGTTTTGCCTCAACATGAGGTGATGGAGCACTGGAACAGGCTGCTCAGAAAGGTTGTGAAATGTCCTCTGGAGACTTTCAAATTCCACTTGGATGCATTCCTGTTCAGACTGCCCTAGATGATTCTGCTTTGGCAGGGGAGTTTGGACTCGATGATCTCTGGAGGTCCCTTCCAACCTCTATGGTTCTGTGATTCTGTGATCAAGACCTCATTTCTCGACGTTTTCCTGTTCAGTATCCCAACTGGAAAGGGCTGCCCAGGGAGGTGGTGGAGTCGCCATCCCTGGAGCTGTTCAAGGCAGGATTGGACGTGGCACTTGGTGCCATGGTCTATCCTTGAGCTCTGTGCTAAAAGGTTGGACTTGATGATCTGTGAGGTCTCTTCCAACCCTGATGATACTGTGATACTGTAACTTACAACACTTCAACTTGAGTTGGTTTTGTTTATTCCCAGCTTGCTGCTGTCTACAGTGAGGTCAAACCAGTTACAACATGAGCAAGTGGAACTCAAGAACACCAGCTTGATGATGTCTTCTGACACAATTGCATTAGTCATACCTGCTAGCACAGACATTTAAATATCCTAGCTGATTTCTTCATGAGGAAGACTCCAAGAAGCAATGATACCCTTAGAAAAACCCAAAAAGGCTGAAACACACCAAAACATACATCTGGCCAGGCCACACCTGGAGTACTGTGTCCAATTCTGGGCCCCACAATTTAAGAAAGATGTTAAGGAGCTTGAACGTGTCCAGAGAAGGGCAACGAAGCTGGTGAGAGGCCTGGAGCACAGCCCTGTGAGGGGAGGCTGAGGGAGCTGGGGGTGTGCAGCCTGCAGAACAGAAGGCTCAGGGCAGACCTCATTGCTGTCTACAACTACCTGAAGGGAGGTTATAGCCAGGTGGTCTCTTCTCCCAGGCAACCAGCAACAGAAAGAGTAGACAGAGTTTCAGGTTGTGCCAAGGGAGGTCTAGGCTGGATGTTAGGAGGAAGTTGTTGGCAGAGAGAGTGATTGGCATTGGAATGGGCTGCCCAGGTTGGTGGTGGAGTCGCCATTCCCAGAGATGTTCAAAATAGACTGGATGAGGCACTTAGTGCCGTGGTCTGGTTGACTGGATAGGGCTGGGTGCTAGGTTGGACTGGATGATCTTGGAGGTCTCTTCCAACCTGGATTCTATGATTCTAAGTTTATCTTACAGCAAACCTCACATCCTTACTCAGTTCATGCTGACACAGACACCTATCACCCTATGGTTGTTACAATACCATATGATACAGACATTTCTTTCCTTCCCATACCTGCAGCAGAGTGGCAAGAGTGCCAAGGAAAATTCATATGCATCATATTCAAATCCAATACAATGGATATGTTGGCAGATGACACAATAAGTCAAACAGTTTGGCTGGTACTGTACCATCATGAGGTGTTCTGGATTCCTATGTGCTTTCTGACACTCAGTTTCCCCCAGCACCTATTTATTTCTGCACTAAATAGCACTTCATAAACAAGGTCTGCAACAGCATAAGTTGCCAGTCCAGTTCACTATCAATACTATCAAGTGCAATAAACTACATTACTGATCTATATGTGAAATGATGACAACTGTTCTGGTTGTGCTGGGGTTTGATAGCTTTGGCTAACAGTTGGGATACAGCCTTGGGCTTAGAGAGCAAGATATTTAAATTCCACAGTGGTTCCTTTCATTTGCCTTGGTGTGCATCATCGCAGCTGACTGGTATCAGTCAAGCCTACATACACACGTTGAGCATTCAAGATATTTAACTTGGCCAGGCTTACAGAGAGCTGCTGGAATCATAAATGCCTGTAGTTAAAAGCCAGCCACAACATACAAGCTGAGAGAAAACGGATACGACACAGCCTCTAGAGACGATGTGGGCAGCTGAAAAGCACTGGATCTGTGGGAAACATGGACTGTAGTTGTCTTTGATCCTCTGCAGAATAAATCCTTATCTTTCATTCATTATTTATTTAGACCCTAGGTGCAGCTCCTGGATTCTGACAGTCACACTCCAGCATCGAGGAAGTGAATGAACACTACCACAGAGTCAGAGAACTTCAGTGCTGGTTGGTAGCCATATACAGAGCTGCAGTAAGAGCTCCTTAAAATTCTTCTCGCAGAATCACAGAAACATTCAGGTTGGCAAAGCCCCTCAGGATCACCAAGTTCAACCAATAACCCTACTCTACAAGGTACACCCTAAACCATATCCTCAAGCACCAGATCCAAATGACTTTTCAACACATCCAATATCAGTGACTCAACTGCCTCCCTGGGCAGCCCATTCCAGTGTCTGACCAAACTTGTTGGAGAAAAAAAAATCCTTAATATCTAGTCTAAATCTTGTATTATCTCTCCAAAAGTTTAGTATCATGAATATAAGAAGAAACAGATTTGAATAAAATTCCTGTTCCAGAAAAGGTTAACTATCAGAGCATGAAAGGTGCCCAAAACTCTGCATTTCTGCTTCGTGGCTAATTCTGAAACAAACAACAAAAGCAGTTTGCATTCCTGCGAACACACGAACACAAAACTGTGCTGAACTTTCAGAACTACTACATTAGAACCTCCAATTATTTCTTCCACATTTGGCAGGGATTTTCATTATTTCACAACAAATAAGTAGTACTGTATAATTATATATTACTGTTATTGATGCCAGTATATAGATATTCCATTATTTCCAACGTCCTCTAGGGCAACTCCTAATTAGTACTGTTTGGAGAATCTCAATTTCTTTCCCCCTTATTAAATGGCTTGGCACAAAAGCATGTGAAACAAAATATAATGTTTCTGTACCTGCAGTAGGAGAGCTGACAATATACTAAAAACAACATCAAAATGTGTTTCAGAAGTTTGCTAGCTTTTGGTTGGGAAGCTTCATCTTTTTTTTTTTTCCTAACTCCATATTAACACAGGTAAAATTTTGTCAGAAAAAAATATAGTTCCAACAAAATAAACTTTGTATGGCTGCAGTTGCTTAGAGGAGGCTAAAACATATACGGATCAAAGGGGTGTACATGCCAGCTAGCAAAGCTGAGGCACAAGCACACTCAACATGAGCAAAAAGGACACCTTTGGAGGTGTCTTCCAGCCCAGACCATTCTGCAGTTCTGTTGCAGAAAAGGACATGTGTTCAGCTTCTTGTCCATCAGCATCCTCAAGCAGACAGTGTGCAGTTGCAGCCCAGAAGGCAAATCATATCCTGGGCTGCATCAAAACATAAGTGACCAGGAGACAGAGAGAAGTGAATCTACTGCTCTGCTCTAGTGAGACACAACTTGGAGTGCTGTGTCCAGGTCTGGAGCTCTTAGTACAGGAAGATGTTGGATCTGATAGAGCAGGTCCCGAGGAGTGCAGTGAAAATGATGAGGGGGCTGGAACACCTTTGCTATGAGAACAGGCTGAGGGAGCTTGGGTTGTTCAGCCTGGAGAAGTGAAGGCTCTAGGGAGATCTAGTAACAGCCTGCCAGTACTTGAAGGAAGCCTGCAAGAAGCTGGAGAGAGACTGTTTACAAAGGCCTGCGCTGACAGGATGAGGGGCAAGGGCTTCACACTAGAGAAGAACAGGTTTAGATTGAACATCACGAACAAATTCTTTACCCTGAAGCTGGTGGAACACTGGAACAGGTTGCTTGGGCAGGTGACTATGGCTGCATCCCTGGAAATATTCAAGGTGAAGCTTGACAGGGCTCTGGGCAGCCTGATCTAGTTGAGGATGTCCCTGCTTATTGCAGAGGGGGTTGGACCAGGTGACCTTTGGAGGTCCCTTCCAACCCAGACCATTCTATGATTTTACTACCACTCAGGAGATTCTAATCTCTGCTAGGCAAAAAGGAGAACATGACATACCCCTGTGACTTAAAACCTCCCATCCTTCCAATAACCATTTGTGGAGCCAGAATCTTCTTCAATATACCAGAAGATAAACTCCAAAACTACATGCCACTAAATGCATTCCTGGTTATGTCCAAGCCACAAACTACAGGACTTGTATGCATAAACAGCATAATACATAGAATCAGAGACTCAACCAGGTTGGAAGAGACCTCCAAGATCATCCAGTCCAACCTAGCACCCAGCTCTATCCAATCAACCAGACCATGGCACTAAGTGCCTCAGCCAGCCTTTTCTTCAACACCTCCTGGGACGCAACTCCACCACCTCCCTGGGCAGCCCATTCCAATGCCAATCATTCTCTCTGCCAACAACTTCCTCCTAACATCCAGCCTAGACCTCCCTTGGCACAACCTGAGACCGTATCACCTTGTTCTGTTGCTGGTTGCCTGGCAGAAGAGACCAACCCCAGCTGGCTACAGCCTCCCTTCAGGTAGTTGTAGACAGCAATGAGGTCTGCCCTGAGCCTCCTCTTCCCCAGGGTAAACAACCCCAACTCCCTCAGCCTCTCCTCACAGGGCTGTGCTCCAGGCCTCTCACCAGCTTTGCTTCCCTTCTCTGGACACATTCCAGTACCTCAACACTGAATAAATGACCATCAGTGCTCAAGCACAGCCTCCACTCTCCTTAAATCCATGAGGAGGGAAGGCAGAAAAGCTCAGCATATAGTTAAGACCTTTAGTCAAAAATCTCTGCTTCTTTGTACAGCACTAGCTCAGCATGAACCAAACTCCTGCCTCTCACTGGCCCCTACTCTGCAAATGAGGCACAAAACCCAGCGGTAGATAATGGATATGCTGTCTTTATTTTATTATTATTATGATTTTTTTTCCCCTATTCCTTTCTCCCCAGAATCAGCACAATGCTGCTTGGCACAGGTGCACTTTAATGATGATGAATTTGGGAAGTTCACATTGATTAATTACTCTCCGATTTTCACATTCACCAATTCTTACAAAGAGAAGGCAGAGCAAGCTGTTGGAAATATTTCTCCCTCCACCCCCTCGATATTTTTTGTATTTTTAAAATATATTTTATTTTCCTTTCTTTTAAAAGAAAAACAGTCAAACAATAAACCTCTGTTTCTCAGCCTCTATTTTTAGCTGTAACATTTGGAGATTTAAAAGCCAAATTGGATTACCTTAAAACACAGCTCTAAGGCAGGCAAAGAAGGATTTAGGAAAGCTTCTGAAACAGTGAAGGAGCTGCTAAAAGGCAGGCACTTCCTTATCTAGGAGGGGATGTGCCACCCACCCATCTTCATACTATCTTGGCATTTTCTACAAGATAGATATAATTGTTACCAACATCCTTAATATTTTGCACAGCAGTAGAGGTCAAGGCCAAATGTACGGGCAGCAAGTGGCAGATACTTCAGTATAAATGCATCCTTGGAAGCAAAAGGCTCAAAACCAGTCTTTAAAAGGGTTTGAATTCAATTGAACTCCACATTGGATCTTATCCACCACAAGTAACCCAGCCCCATTGCCAATGGCATGTCAAGCAAGTTCAAAACTATAATATGTTCTATCACAGTTCCACAAAATAAAGCTTTCAGGACATCGGCAAATAATTCTGAAACTGATGTCAAAACTTAGACTTGCAAATCCATAGCCTACGTAACACAGACTAATCTAAACAATCAGACCTTTTGATTCAGCTGTTACTAACTTCAAGGTCATCTACATCCAGGGCTGAGGCGATGCTGCCATTCTCTATGTAATTGTCACAGGCTGAATTGAATCTGCTGTTGCTATTCGGTAGCACTGTGCTGCCATCATGCCAGCTTCAAAATCAAAGTGCTGGCTGGAGCAGAGTATAATGGGGCTTGAAGTTTGAATTATAAAGGGAGAGGCTTCATGTTCCAGTTTCCAGGGTTTGGGGTGTGGATCTTCTCCACTGGGTTGGCTTCTGCTTGCTTGAGTGGGGGGAACCATTTTATTGCTGGCTTCTGCTATTTGCAAATAAGACGATGTAATTACAGACTTCATTCACAACACCACAGAAGGTGGTGAGTTGGAACAAACCTCAAATGATCATCCAGTTCAATTCCCCTGCCAGAGCAGAATCACCTAGAGCAGATCACACAGGAAGGCATCCAGGTGGGTCTTGAATATCTCCAGAGAGGGAGATATCCACTTCCCCCCTGGGCAGCCTGTTCCAGTGTTCTCCTCAGAACAAAGAAATTTTTCCTCACATTTCCATAGAGCTTCCCGTGCCTCAACTTCCACCCATTGCCCCTTGTCACTGGGCATCACTGAGCAGGGCCTGGCCCCATCCTCCAGGCACTCGCCCTCCACATCTCTACAGACATTGATGAGGTCACCTCTCAGTCTCCTCCTCTCCAAGATAAAGAGCCCCAGCTCCCTCAGTCTCTCCTCATTGTCTCAGTAAATTCCTCATCTCAACCTAGAGGGGGTTTTGTGTTACCTTCCCTCCCATCTATGCAGGGGGCAGAAGGCTTGTTAAAGTAGGCTATGTTAAGCCAGAACAATAATGAAGAAACATTTTCCTCCTGCATGGCACAAAACATGGCAATGATAGCTCCTCACCACTGTTCAAAATAAACAATGCACCAGAGGAAGACAAATGTGACTTTAAATAAAAACACAGAGGGAAATAGCACATACTTGCTTAGTATTACAAGATTCAATTAAGTATCCTTAATAAAGTAAGTGTAGAGTTTTCCCATCCTTTGTCTCCTCTAAGCCAGCCACAGGAAGCTGATGAATCTGACAGTGTCCTTTTCATTAGCAAAGTTACTTAGCCACCAGTATCAGAGCATCTTTGTTGTTGCACCACACCAAATCCAACTAAACTTTTTTTTGAGGGGGATTTTTGATTTCTCCACCACTACTGCTAACATGGCAATTGAGCTAGACACAACTCCTTGCTGTCACTAAATTGCAGGAAGGAAAAGTGTAATATATATGAAAACACATAGACAGTATTGCCCAGACATTCTGTATTCTTCACTCTAATTAGCTGCTTTGGAGCAGATTGCTTTCAATAAGCCCAAGAAAATTGAGCTTGATTCACTGGAGACAATCTGGGTTCAGTTATTAACCTTTCAGGCTTTAAACAAGGAAGCTTCTTTAGCAGGTACAACATTAACAAGTATACTTGTCAATAGGAATCAGGGTAGCAGCAAGACGTCAAATTTTCTATTCTTTTTTTTCCCCCAAGTACCAAAACAAAAGAGGAAAAGCCTACACATTCTGTCACTGATTAACAATGCCAGTTAGGATCCACCTGAATCAGGCTGGAGCAGACATAGCAAGTGCTAATGTGCTTCAGCACTGCCTGCATTTGGATGGACCGAAGGATACTGTTAAACAAGTGCAGATTTATCCCTAGGCCCGAGGGATGTTGCTGGCCAGCACTTCGTGGAGGAGGGAAGTAAAGCAGGCAGGCATCCATCCCAGCCCCATGCCAGCTGATGTGATTAGGCTTGGTCAGCCTGCCCATTCCTGCAGAGGTTGCATCTGTTCCCTGAGAGCAGTTGCATCAACACATACAGTAATATTGCTGCTTACTGACTCCAAGCTCCTTTGCAGTTGAGGTGAGCCAAGCCCTGCTGCCTCAAATGACACGAGAAATGGAAAAAAAAGTATGTTTGTCCCAAAGCTCAGAGGACCGAGATAATCAGGTATAACCATATACCAATTTCATAAATTGCTCTAACAGTCTCCAGTTTTCTTTTGAATCAACTTACAATAGAAAACACAGCAACACCAAATGAGAAACCAAAAACATCTGCTGACTCAGATGCAGTTAGGTGGTTTTACATTTCCTTTAGGGGAACTCTGATGTTTTTCCTTAGTATCAGTTCAAAATGAAAGGATCAGAACAAAGGAATCAAAACATTTTCTAACTAAAATTTTCATCTCTATGCAAAGAATCTTATGAAAGCTAAATTTAAGCTACATGGAGACAACAACTACCTGGCTCTTCAAAGATTGATTTCATTCTATGCTTTGCAGTTTTCATCCAATACAATTAAATTGACTTATGTTTTTCGTTTCTATGCTCAGAGATCTTAGTCTTTTTAGTCTCCCAGGGTCCACACAGGGTATAATGGACTATTAAAAATCAATGCTATGCCCATCTATTAGTCAACTAATAACAAGCACAAGCAATTATCCAAGGTAAGGTATGTAAGCTCTTAAATTCTGTCTCAGATTAGATGGTAACAAGCTGCAGAAATGATTTTATAGATGCTGAAAAGAGAGAGCTTCATTATAAAAAATTACTGAGCACCTCAAAATTGCTTATAGTAGAGAAACCATTAGCTGTGTTACTTACAAAGAGATCAAAGAACTTTGGGAAGAGGACATCTCTACTACTATTCCTATTGGACAATTATTCACAGGTCTGTTTCTAACTATGTGGTAAAAGAATCTGCCTCATTAATGCAGCAAGAAATTTACCCAATAGACTCAAGGACCACCTTTCTCCTGGGCAGGCAAGTTCAATTTTTTATGACCTTGCCACACACTAAACTGAGCTGTTGTAAGGAGTACACAGCCCAGAGGCAAGTCTGAGGGAGGGAAATGATAGAGAAAAGAAGGAAGAGTCTGCATCACTTCAGTGGCCCCAGCCCACTACATCACCTCAACTATGCTGTTAAACCACCCCTGCAATTTCATGCTTGGCAAGTACAAAGGATAGTTTCATCTCCAAAAGACTTAATGCCTAGGAGAAGACTAAAAATAAAGTTTCAGCAGTTACCTAGTTAAATGCCATGTTTTCCCTCACACTTCATGGGATTATGTGTGCCCATTCTTGAGGCATAAGGAAATAGCTCACCTTGACATATGAGTAAGAAAGCACCACACAATAGAAGCAAGAGAGGAAATGAAGGCAAGTCATTTACAAGTGATTTAAATGGATTAGGAGCACTAGACTACTACTCATGTAATCACCAAAACAGACCTCAATCAAGACCTGTGGCATGAGTCACTTAATCAGCACCTAGTCTGAAAGGCAAGGAGATGGGTTTGCAGCAAAACAGTCCTTCAAAGTGGCAGTGATCTAGCCAGCCTTGAAAAGGATGCAGATGTGCGGCTTTACACAGCAAAGATGAATGTAGTTTCTGTACCGAAATTCTTTTCAGTCCTTTTAGTATGCTTATCCTAATTATTTTTTTTTTTCACATAGGCCAGTGAGGGGAGAGGGAAAGATGGGTCTTAATGACTGACAGTAAAGGAAAAGGCAGAAACAGGTACTAAAGATCAATTATTCTTTGTGAAGGAGAAAGGAAGAAGGTTTATGCCTTGTTTGGGAAACAGTAGGGTGGGTTGTGGGGAGCATGGGAGGTGTGGTTCAGGGCTTTTTAATTTCTTTTCTTGAAGGACTGGTTTTAGCATTTTCAAGAATGTTTTCTTCCTTCAGACAGCAATTTGACTGTAATGCATCCCGATTTATCAAGCAGAAAGCATTCACATTTCAGTAAACATAAGGTTGATTCTTTCATAATCAATTCAAAGCACAAATTACAGGAAGAAAAAAAAAGCCCTAATGTCACCTCTAAAAGCAGAAAGTTTTAGCTACACAGAAGAAAACAAAACTTAAGGCTTCACTAACTCAATGTTTGACAGGAAGTTCCTGCTACAGACAAGAGCCGTTTTCCCAGCGCTCTAGAACTATTATATAAGTAGGTGAATTGATGTTACAATGAGATATTTAGCTTTCTTTCCTGATTTCTATGCACTTAAGGTATGAAACTTTCATTCCACATTAATGTGAGGTTTCAGTTTAATTTCATGTACGTGTCCAAGAACACTGCCATGAATGAAGTGCTACCACTTCACAGCAGATGTTAAAGACCAAACCCGGGCAGAGCACGCTCTCTGGATAGATGGAGCTTTAAATATATGAGCAGTGTTTAGGTCTTTGATGCACACTTGTCTAGGGCAGTGAAAGATTCCAGGACCGCCCAGCTATCACGGTGGGGAAGGTTGCCACTCTGCCTGCAGTATAAGCAGGAGGAAATGTATTCTCACTTCTCCTTGAGTGGAAAATCTGACGTCTGGCTTTACACTTATGATGAGTTGGAGCAAGGCTGCCAGACTCGGTGTTAAGCAGCCCGAGGCTCACACACATTTTGTCTCTCTGATGCTCCTCTAGGGAAGGATGGACACCTGTGAGAGGAAACTTCAACTGCTGCAGCTCATCTGTCAGCACCTTGGTGGAAGACATACACACTCATTTTACCTTGAAATGGGATAGGTTAAGAGGATCTGACCGCATATGGTCTAGAAGCAACCTTTTTGTTTTCCCCTCTCATCAAATTGATCATTACTGTACCTACAGCACAAAATACATTATAAAAAGCAATAGCCTACTTTGAGACAGAGTCAAGATTGATAGGGGGTAAACCAGACTTTGGACTGGCTTATGACTAGCACACAGAAAAAAATCTGGAGCAGAATTTAGCCTTCCCTTACATTAATTTTATTTTAGAAAGCTCCATCCTTCAAGATTTAAGCAAAGATGTCACATCAGCTCTGCAAGTGGCCTAAGAACTTTCCTTAAACTCTAGCCTACAATAGAACAATGCAAGGACCAGAAAAACTTTCATAAAGGAGTAGATTTGATCATGTGTAACATATTCAACTATGAATAGGCATCTCCTTCCAAATGAAAATAGGATTCCTTCCTTCAAGGACAAACAGAAGAGAAGTTGGAGTCCTCTTTGAAACCACCTCACCTAGGTAGGTTAGCCAGTGTTGAACATCTGTGATGACTCCTAATTCCAGAAATCCAGCTAGAAGACAAATGTGGCATAAATCTGAATAGAATAGAAATGGAAACATGCCTCTTAATCAAGGACCAGCAAGCACTCTTCTAACAGTGCAAGCTTCCTCCTCCTAAGAGAGCAAGTGTGCGGCAAACCCTTAGAATCCTTATACTTACATCCAAAACCCAGGACATCATTTTCCAGCACACACTGACAGCTCAGAGCAGCTACAGTAATCTGAAACATCAATAATTCATATTGATTGATTTCTTTCCTTTGACAGGAAAGTTACTCCTGCATGGGCACTATGATGCTTTAGGCCAACACATCCAGGAAAAGCCTAATTGCTGTAGGTTACTTAGCTGAAACTCAAAGCAGTCAGAATGCAGTACATCAAGTTAAACATGAAATACCTTCTCAGCAGTTAACTTCGGATTTTGAGCCATACCTCCCACTCTTACAGTACCAGAGGCAGAATATGGTGGAAAACTAATAGAAGAAGGAGCATGATAGATGATGAATATGCCAGGGCTTCTCATCCCAGTGTGTGGCATTGTGATACAGGCTTGGAAGACCTCTTCTTTAACACCTGAGCACCGCGTTGGCAAAAAGGCATTAGCAAACTGATACATTGCTTTATTTCTTCAGAGGCACATATGGCAAGCAGAAAAAAAAAAGTCTCCACACTTCAATTTCCTTAGCAGTAGTCAACTTTGCACATAAAGTTTTCCATTAAAAACTTGTAGCTCAATTTCCTGCAGTACCTATGTATGCTTTGACCTTATTTCCAAGAAGAAAGTGAAAACCTTTCAGGTTCAGGCTTTTCTTATTCATTTAGACTCAAACAGTAAATAAAACTAGTGAGAAAAAAAAAAAAAAAATCATTTAGGATGAGCCTGATAACTTCCATCAATTGTGAGCATCAGTGAACTTCCTGGCTGCTGTACACCAAATTGAGGTTTGATCTAGGAATGGAACTGCTATTCATTGAACCAAATGGAATTAAATACATTATTGGGTGATGCTCCCTGTTTTATAAGAGCAATTGATTGACCTGCAGGAATGCTGTGGGCTTCATTGTCCAATTTATTAAAAAATATCCAGGAAGAAGCTCTTGCTTATTTCTGACCCTAAAACTTCTGGCAAGCAGAAAGTGACAGATTATGAGGTGATTAATTCCAGCAGAAATAGAAAGATGTAGGGAAAAGAGAAGTTTGGAGAGAAGAAACTACTAGTCCAAATATAGGATCTTTCAAGATGACATTCAAGAACAACGGGTTGCCCAGGGAGGTCGTGGATGCTTCCTCCCTGGAGGCGTTTAAAGCCAGGCTGGATGAGGCCTTGAGCAGCCTGCTCTAGTGGGAGGTGTCCCTGCCTATGGCAGGGGGTTGGAGCTGGATGATCCTTGAGGTCCCTTCCAACCTAAACCATTCTATGATTCTATGATTAACAATGTAAGGACCAGAAAAAACTTTCGCAAAGGAGTAGAATTGATCACGTGTAACATATTTAACTATGAATAAGCATCTCCTTCCAAAGGAAAAACATGATTCCTCCCTTCAAGGATAAATAGAAGATAAGTTGGAGTCCTCTTTCAAACCATCCCATTTGACTGCTGTCAGTTCTTTTAGTGGCAGCAATCAATACTGCCTGTTTCAATTCATCTGAAGCTAAATCAAATTGGAAACAGCATCGCTGGTGTGATGACTGACAACTGATGACTTTTTTTAATCCTCTGATAAACCATACTGGAAACTAGATCCAAAAAATAGACCAACCAAGCAAACAAACAAACAAAAAAGGCAAAAACCCCAGCAACTACCAACCTAAGTTTCCTTTATTCTTATGTAATCATCTGTATTGCAGAGAAACTTTCCCTCAAATTAATTCTCTGAATAGAATTTTATTCATTTCCTAAAGAATAATCATCTAAATGTCATTCACAAGAACCAGACAAAATGTCACACAGAACTAGACAGAATGAAAACATTATTTGAAATCCAAACACATCAGGAAAGTCATTAAAGGAAAAATATTTCTTAGAAAATCTTGGCTTTTATTAAAGGCATAAAAATAGAGAGGTGCAAGGCATCAAATATTGCATCTTCACCAGGTCATTTATCTTGTAGCACTTCAAATGGGAGGATAAATGACAAACAAGATTTAAGGAGCAATACCTTGAAGATGCAGGTGCATCCTTAAAAGTTTATCCTGTCTTATAAGTTTCTCTACAGTGGGATTCAAGGTGGTAGGAACAGAGGGCACCTCTGATTTTTTTTTTCAAGCAGAAGATTAAGTGCCTTTTTGTATCAATATTTACCTTGAAGCATACCTCTGGTTACTTTCTGACTTGACCAAAGACTATGCAATCAAATATTAATTATTGTGGGTCTTAAAGAGATATCAATAGTGAGCATCTGCTTCATTAACATATAAGATTTTCTGAAAAGGAAGAAAAATCCCTGAAGAATAGAAGTGACTTTGTTATCTTCCTGCCTTATTACTGTGGGTGCAGCTCCATTTAGAGTTGAACAAAGCAAATTAGGGATGACAAGTTAAATTGATTTGGAATATCAGTAAAAAAGACATTATTTCAGTGTAAGACAGTATTCATTAATTTTACTTTCAGCTAAATTTTTGGTGAAGCAATGTAAACAGCTCATGCACATTTGATATGGATGCTGTAGAATTTTTCCACTTCTCAGACAAGGGATAAACAATGCCACAGATTCTGTGATTCTGTAATGTTAGGGGTTGGAAGGGACCTTGAAAGTTCATCCAGACCAACTCCCCTGCCAGAGCAGGAACACCTAGAGCAGATCACACTGGATCACATCCAAGCAGGTGTTGAATATCTCCAGAGAAGGAGACTCCACAGCCCCCCTGGGCAGGTTGTTTCAGTGTTCTGTCATCCTCACAATCAAAAAAATCATCCTCATGTTTACATGGAACTTCCTACGCCTCAACTTCCACCCATTGTCCTGTCATTTGGAATCACCCAGCAGAGCCTGGCTCCATCCTCTTGGCACTCACCCTTTACATATTTATAACCATGGATGAGGTCACCCTTCAGGCTCCTCCTCTCCAAGCTGAAGAGCCCCAGCTCCCTCACTCTCTCCTCCTAACAGAGCTGTTCCGTTCACTTCATCATCTTTGTTGCTCTGCACTGGACTCTTTCAAGCAGTTACCTGAGGTCCATCTTGAACTGATGGCCCCAGAACTGGACACAGTACTCCAGATGAGGCCTCACCAGGGCAGAGCAGAGGGAGGAAAGAGAACCTCCCTCAACCTACTAACCACAGCCCTTCTAATACACCCCAGAATGGCATTGGCCTTTTTGGCCACAAGAGCACGTTGCTAGCTCATGGTCAACCTGCCATCCACTAGATAGAAGAAGACAGAGGAAACTGTGCATCTAGAACTTGTATTCATTGTATGGGTATAAACTAGAATAAAATAAACCCTTCATATTAAAAAAAATAATATTCTTTTAGCTTTTTGCACCAATTTCTATCCCAAATAATCACAGCAGCCAGGTAAGTATTTGGGTGCCTGGCCTTGCAAGACATAATCCTGGGACTTATAGGAACCACTGCTAATTATCTCATCCTTCTCTTTTGCCTGAAGAAAACACTGTAGTGTGGAGCTAAACAGACTTCAGGACATCACCACGAGGCCTTAGCTTAATAAAGCTTTAGATAGAAAAAAATCAAGGCACACATGTGTACAAGTGTAAGTATTAGTTTCAAGCAAGTTCTCTACAGCAGAAGGCTCCAAAGTTCCTGCACTCTCTGACTGGAGATGCCTGCACACATCATGGTGATTGCTGACACAAGGGTCCACCCATGCATTTCAGATTACAATAGCAGAGCTTTCTGTAAGCTTAGCATGACTGTACAGCCCTCCCTCTTTTGGCACTGGGTCATTGTAGTTTGATTGTTGTGTATTTCTACATCCCCTGCTGTCTGCTACTACATTCCACTCCTCCTGCTTCTGATAAAGGGCTGAGACAAAACACATTCACTAACAAAGAACTGAAAATTATCTGTCTTCAAGACAGTGTTCTTGACATTTCCTCTGGTATATCATGATGCCACAAGAAAGCACACTGTTCTGATAAACACAGAAGCGAAGGATTGCTTTTCCCCCCCAGTTTGGATTTGTCACCTTGAGCAGTGCTCTAGTATTTGCATTTAGCATTCAGGCACCAGCACTTAACCTGAACGAAAATACCTCCCCTCTGGTAGCAGGGAAGACAAGAGTTACTTCACATCACTGGAACCAAACATTTGGAGAACAGTTTTTCATCAAGATTGATAACCCATAATGAGAAAAGGTCTTAAAAGCCAGCAAAGCAATGATGTACCTATCAACTTTTTGACTGAACATGTTGATTACCTCAGAACAAAATAAAACCCAATTACACCAGCTAACCTGTAACAGGCATAATGACACTGCCACCCTTGTGAGGGGTTTGATTCATATCAGTCCCCAAAGCTTCACAAAGGTGAACACAAAAATACTTGTGTACCCTCACCTACATCATTGCTCTTTTAACTCAACACATTTCAGCAGAGACTTAGTCTCCAGCACAATGATAAAAGCATTGGTAAAAATGTTTCATCCTCCTCTTCCAAGGTGTAACTGACTTCTCTAAACAATATGCCATTATGCTAACCATTTCTTTTTGTAGACAAGGCAACAAGTACTGTGTTTTGATTTTTAAGGTGCAATTCCTGCCCAATAATCCTACTGGGAAGGGTTTTTTTTTAATAAGAAATGAAATTTCAGAGGAAAAGAAAGCAACAGCACGAATAGCAAATCTCTCGTCCTACTACGGTATTTGTTTTCAGTGTCTGAGGTAGGAGACATTTAGCATCCTTTGGGGTTTAGAATTTATTTTACCATTTTCTACTAATAAGTATCAATTAATGTAGCAATGTTGGGATATGGTGTTAAATAATAGGGCTACTTGAATAGATAGAGTTGGTCTGGATCTCAACACTGATCTCACCTAAGATGCAATTAAGGTCTCAAACTCGTGAGGTGTCTGTACTTTGGCAGAAGATCCTTTTTTTTCCCCCCATTGATTCATAGAATGGTTTAGGTTGGAAGCGACTTGAAAGGTTGTCCAGTTCCCATCCCCTGTCATAGGCTGGGACACCTTGAATGACAGGTCATTCAAGGTCTCATCCAACCTGGCCTTGAACACTTCCAGGAAGACAGCATCTACAGCCTCCCTGGGCAACCTGTGCCAGTGTTTCACCACCCTCACTATCTACAGTTTGCAATCCCACCTGAGTCAAACCAGGTGGAAAGGAAACTGCACAATCTCCCATGGCTCATCATATCCTTTTAAGTTTTACTCTATAAAAACATGCACAAGGTGTTCCATCTATCTGCTGCCAAAAGTTTTCCATGAAATAAATAATTTCCCAGTAAATGCTTTACTTTTTCCAAAGGCCAAACATTCTGTTGGAAAATAGGCAACTATCTTTATTAAACACCAGAAAAATCACTGCAATCTTGAAGATTTCTGCCTGTAAGAGTTTGCTAATCACTAGTGACACTGAATCAGAACAGTACCACATCAGACATCTACAGGATGACTGAGAGACTTAAGATAGTGTGGAGATGATAATCTAAGCTCCTCTTTCTTCTCAGTAGTATCTCTTGCATGCTTTAAATTATTCCCCAAAGCCAGCACAGATTTATACCAGCCCTTCCATTTCTGCATTTGAACTGGGCTTTCCTCTCCACACATATATTGCATCTGACAAGCAGCTTCTTTGAGCTGAGCTACCTTATCTTACCAAGTTTGTCCATGTGAAGAGCACAAACTAACATTTGATTGAGCAAAAGGCACGTACAGGGAAGCCTTAAACACCAACACAGCCATTATCAAGCTCAAAACCAAGCAGTTTTCAAAGAGTCAATATTTCATCCTGATCAACAACCTTGGAATAAATCTCATTTTCACAAGACATTTGGAAGTTAAGTTTGAGGATACAATGAGGACAGGGAAGAGCAGTTCAGTTGAGCTCTGTGCAGGCAGCAGATGTCCCAACAGCTCACATATCCTCAAAAGCCTCCAGAGAGGCAGTAGCACCATTTCTGCACATTCAGATTTCATGGGGAGCAGGAGTTCGACAGCTCTGACTTCAATTGTTCAGTGCCATAACACAGACATGAAAGGCTGTCCTCAGCTCCACACTGCAGCTCAGCACTGCTTGATGCAGTACCTGCACAGTGATCAAGAGGATTAAGCTATGTTGTCACACTATGAAAGGTCCCCTGAAGTTAATGATAAACAAAAGCAGTAGTTGCTCAGGTTCCTTTCACTGCTCCACTCTGGATTTGAACTCAGAAACTGCAACACAGATGAGTATAGCAGAGAGTTCAGTGATCTTAACAGACACCAGCACCTACCTTTAAAAATACACTTAAAACCATTTGAGGAGTAATGGGTTTCAACTGGCACAGGGGAGATTCAAACTGGACGTTAGGAAGAAGTTCTTTCCAGTGAGGGCGGCGAGACACCGGCACAGGCTGCCCAGGGAGGCTGTGGATGCTTCCTCCCTGGAGATGTCCAAGACTAGGTTGGATGAGGTCTTGAGTGGCCTGCTCTAGTGGCAGATGTCCCTGCCTATGATAAGGGGTTGGAATTGGATGACCTTTCAAATCCCTCCCAACCTAAACCATTCTATGATTCTATGACTTGTGGAAGTACATGCATGTACAAGATGATTCATGCCAAGAGAGCCAGTGGCATCATGGCCTGCATCAAGAACAGTGTGGCCAGTAGGACAAGGGAGGTTATTCTGCTCCTGTAGTCAATGGTGGTCAGGCCACACTTTGGGTACTGTGTCCAGTTCTGGGCTTTTCAGTTTAAGAGAGGTGTTGAGATACTGGAAGGTGTCCAGAGAAGAGCAACAAAGCTGGTGAGAGGCCCGGAGCACAGCCCTGTGAGGAGAGGCTGAGGGAGCTGGGGGTGTGCAGCCTGCAGAAGAGGAGGCTCAAGGGTGACCTCATTGCTGTCTACCACTACCTGAAGGGAGGCTGTAGCCAGGTGGGGTTGGTCTCTTCTGCCAGGCAACCAGCAACAGAACAAGGGGACACAGTCTCAAGTTGTGCCAGGGGAGGTCTAGGCTGGATATTAAGAGGCAGTTCTTGCCAAAGAGAGTGATTGGCATTGGAATGGGCTGCCCAGGGAGGTGGTGGAATCACCGTCCCAGGAGGTGTTCAAGGAAAGACTGGGTGAGGCACTTAGTGCCATGGTCTGGTTGACTGGATAGGGCTGGGTGATAGATTGGATGGAATGATCTTGGAGGTCTCTTCCAACCTGGTTGATTCTATGATTGTCCAGTGAACCAGACATCTAAGGAACCTTATCAGAAGTCATATAATACCCTTAATTTGATATGGAATGCTACTAACAATACATTTGGTGTCACCAAAAAAAAAAAAAAATCTAATCAAAGGTCAAAAGTATCTAACTCTTTAGAAGAATTGGAGGAGTTGTGCTTACAGCCAAAGGTCTAAACACTTCATCAGATTTATTACTATAAACCTTATAACAGCAGTTACATAACAAGTTGATTTTTTTCTTCTCAAGCTCTATATGGATTTCACTGAAATGGGCAAACAAATGGCAAAAGTTCAAAAGCAGAGATGAAGTTAGGTGCTGTTGACTTCTCAGTGCTTATTGCATGAAGAGGTAAATATTGACAAAGATTAAGACAGATTAGAAGAAGGTTAGCAAGTCAATATCTGCCTTGAAGGAAGAGAATGCTTGATATTTATTAAAGTCAGAGTAAATTATCCAGAGAAGTTTTCCCTTTGCTTTTTGTGAGGCAGAGAGTGCTGGCTGGATTACAAAGGACCAGTTGTTGATACCTAGCAGCCCATTTGCCTTTAACCAGGGTTTTTCTATGCTTTGGGAAAAAAAAAAAAAGCCACACACAAACAAATAAACAAATATTCTCCTTCTGGATGCTTACAGAATATTAGCTCTTTGCTGCCTCTGAGCCAAAGAGTATGCTCCTCTGTCTGTATTTCTCTGGTGCTGTTGCAATCACCAACGCTGAGGAATTTCTCTTGGTATTGAAGCACACATCAAAGCCCATTCATAACTATTTTGGCACACATCTATATTTAAAAAAGTATCTTCTTCCTTCTTTGCTGGCAGAAGATTTCTTATTTATTTTAAATGTTGATTTATTTATCATAAATCAATAATGGAAATGATGATACTGTGAAAAATATAAACCTTTTCTGCATTTCCTCCAACCAAAGCCTTCCAAGCAGTAGATTCTCCTTCAGGCCTGATTTTATTAACATTATCAAGTATTCAATTTCAAACTGATTTTTTCAACCTTCACCAATTAAAACTTAATTGTATGGAATTAGTTAGAACATTGTGAACTACCAGCAATGGCCAAAATTGAACCCAGAATTAAGGCTTTCATGTAAGCATTGCATTTGGTTTCCAGTTTTACCACCACACTGCAAACATCCATCTTCAATGCTATATTCATCTGTCTTCAATACCATGTTCTCAAAGTATCTCATAGTAACACTGTACTCTATCTGTTCCTACACCTGTGATGGTTACCTAAGCAATTTCCATCTTGTTTTGAGTTTCCTGGGACCTGTATTCATCCCTTGGAGTAGCATGGCTTTTTTATTAGTAAGTATACAGGAAAACTGTCAGTTGTAATAGGCACTTGCCATTAAAAAGAGGCTTTTACTGCAGCCAATAAAACTTCAAATTACATCCTTGAAGTTGCCCACAAAATACAACCCAAGATTAAAATGAGGAGCTCACAAGGAAACATCTTGGATGAGAACCTCAGCATGGTGGAATCACCGTCCCTGGGGGTGTTCAAGAAAAGTCTGGATGGGGCACTTAGTGCCATGGTCTAGTTGACTGGATAGGGCTGGGTGCTAGGTTGGACTGGATGCGCTTGGAGGTCTCTTCCAACCTGTTTGATTCTATGATTCTATATATTCCACAAGCAACAAATGAAGTGCAGCCTGAAAAAGGTTCTTCAGGAACATATATTCAGACTGCTCAGTGAATCTGCAGCTGCCTCTTCACATCTGAAGTTGTTAAAACAGCTCTACAAGCCATCATGCATGTTGAGACCAAACAGGAGCTCAGTGAAGTTGCAGAAATTCATCTAATGAGCAGGTATCAATCTTGCAAGCTCATCTGATAGCAGCAGAGGTCTATCCATAATAAGTCCCCTCCTCCATCATCCCAGCAGTGATCTGCACCTTTCTTTCCTTTAAAGACACCACTGTCTCATCTACCCCCCACCCCAACATGCTGCATACTCCATTTCCCCTTGGGCAACAAAAGTTTTCCCTGCTTATACAGTCTCATTTTGGCAGTCTTCCTACCTACCCCAGGCAACACAACTGCCAGTTCCCAGTTTCTTTGGTCTTAATTTAACCACGAAACCACAGGCCAAGCTGTAAGGTCTGAGCTGCTTCCAATATATTTCCTTTTCCTCTTTGCTCTCTGCCTGAGCCCTGCATATTGAAGAGCAGCTAACAGTGAGCCATTGGCAATCAGCTGTGCACCACCTGTTCCTCTCATCTCCTAACCACCTCCCCTGGATTAAAAAGAAATTCAATGCACCCATAACCAAGGCAAGGCTGCTGGAGACATCACACAGGCATAAACCAGACCATCACAGTTCATTCATGCAGGCAACCAGGCCTGCTAAAACTGCCAATTTTCCCCTTCTGATAATTGTGCACTCCATGACACAGACTCCCTGAAACTGCACAGAATGAGCTGGAACTTCAGCATTCCCAAAGGCTGTAAGACTTGCCAGCTGAGTTCACAGTCCACTAAAATAGGATACAGCTATGTTCAGCAACAGGGTTTAATTCCTTTAATTATTTCACCTGTGGTCTAGGATATTCAGTCTGATAGAGTATTACAGAATGAAGTCATTACTGATGCCTTAGAGGTGAATCACCACAAAGTAAATGGCAGCTGTAAGTCCATCAGTATCTAATTGTTGCAGTCTATATGTCAGTGTATTTTTTGCCCTATCTTCTCCTTCTGTCAGTTTCCTTTTTCTTTCCTCAAAGATTTACTTTTCCCAATAATTAAAATAAATTAGATAAATTTGAGCCTAACTGAAACTAATTTTGTATAATATCCCAAACCATTTGCATAAGGCTTCTAAAAATCTCCAAGCTATTTCTCTAGGCAGTGGGGTAGCTAATTATCTACCTCTACAAGCAGCCTTCAAGGCATCACAGATCATATGTTTAGAAGACAGAATAATTTTATTTCTTTACAAAGGAAAAAAAAATGCCCATTACATTCCTAATGTATCACAAAAATTCCATGTTTCCACAGAGATTAAATCATTCACCCTCTATGGAATATATCTGATCATGCAATAATAGGCAGACATGATTATTATGCCCTGAATATCATCATTTAGGAAATCAATTCTTGAACTTTTGGGATATGCAAATCCAATCGATTCTTGAACTGTGGAGCTCTCAGAATGAACTGAGAGTTTTGTTAGCATACAAATAGCCACTATCCCTTTAGGATGGGCTAGGACAATTTATCTACTGTCTTCTCACACATGCAACTGATTCCATCTCAACCCAGAAGGAAACCTTTTTCCACAACCACAAAAGTTAAACTATGTTACAGCAGTATTCTAATTAAGACCACTGTGGAGAAAGAGTCAAGGATTAGAAATAAAGTTAAATATGAATTGTTAATCACAGGAAGTGTCTCTCAACAGAGAGAGTTAGAACACAGAGTTAGCTACTCAACAAAAATCAGTCTCAGCCCCTCACCCACACAGCAAACATCTGACTGGAGCTGACTCATAGCCAGTTGTTTCAGACTGTGGATGGGCTGAGCCTTTGTCAGACTATATATAAATATAAGCAGCCTGTTAGAGCTCAATACCATCTAAACCATCCAGTTCTCTCTCAACTCATCCCCAGTGGTGAATTTCAACTTCCAGAACAACAGCATTAAAGTGGTGCTGCTAATAAAGCAAGACAAACACAGAACAGCAAGGTTTATACATATTTTTCAAGCATCCAAATACAAAGTTATTCATACCCCAGCCTAACACTGAAGTTCCTCTTAAAAATAAAGTTTTCCTCAACCTTCAGGTGAAAATCTTGTTCCTGGAATCTACATTCAAGCAAAACTATATATGTATACATATATAATCTGAATATAACAGAAAGAACTCTGGCTCAGGGTTGCAGGTTCAAGTCTATACCCCTTCAAGACTTGACTACACTGGAGGGATGAGAAGATAAATTGGCATCTGATGGAAAGGAGACTCACACTGGAGAATATATCAGCTGATCAGGACTAACCTCACTGCATCTGCTAACTTGTTTAAAACAATGCTCATCTTGAAGAGGAGAGCATTCACTCACAATAGGCTGGATGTTAGGAGGAAGTTCTTCACAGAGAGAGTGATTTGCCATTTGAATGGGCTGCCCAGGGAGGCGGTGGAGTCACCGTCCCTGGGGGTGTTCAAGAAAAGACTGGATGAGGCACTTAGTGCCATGGTCTAGTTGACTGGATAGGGCTGGGTGACAGCTTGGACTTGGAGGTCTCTTCCAACCTGGTTGATTCTATGACTAACAGAAGGGAAACTTCACAGAGAAGTTTCATCCATGTTTTACCCCTCGCTTCAGTGCTGAAAGCACCCTGAGACAAAATGCTCAGCAGAAACCTGTTCAAGACCAGAGAGACATGAGGGATTCACATCATGGAGTCACAGTGCTGATTTCTGTTCCAGCTTAAACCACAAACAAGTCACCGAGGCACATCTACCATGTTCTATTTCTAACCAGAATGAGACAATTGAAAAAAAAACAAAACCAACACAGCCAAACACCTAATGCCTGGAATGAGCTTTGGGAAAGAAAAAAGAAACACAATATTGAAGTATATGCACACCTAGATTTCTTTGAACTACTTAGATCTGGAAAATAGGTTGAATGGCTCTTATTATAAAACTTCCTAATGAGGTTTCTAATAATTCACAACCAAAGCAGAAACTGCATATACAGAGACCACTTGTAACAGTTAGTGCATCTAGTACTGATTTATTCCAAATTACATACAAGATACTGATTTCAATCCAAGTGTAGAACAATGCAACATGTATTAGTCTGATAGCGTGGCCAGCCATTATCTGCAATAAAAGATAACTCAAATGTCTTAGGCAAACAAAATGGGTGACAGATAATTACTACAGAGTCCATACACAAAGAAAATTAAGTTAAAAGATAAAACATGAAGGAAAGCAGACTAATATCATGCACCTGTGCCTCATTTAAAGATATAATGAAAACAATAGGCTGAAGTACCAATTTGATTGACAGAAGAAAATTAGACTGTGAGAGTGAGCATAAAAGACACATTTTGCATCAGGAAGGAAGGAAACATTTAGAATATCAGATTTTAGGTAGTAAATTACCAAGCAGAAAGCTTGTTTAGAAGCAGCAGTGGCGGGGGGAGAAAAAAAGTAGTAATTACAGTAACATTTTAAACTCTATTTTCTGGACTATTGTAACAAAAAAAGAAATGCATCATTTACTTGCACTGAATATTTTTTGCAATGCAGATATCAGAGTCGTGCCACACTGAATTTATTCACTATCTTTTTCTTTTTTTTTAACCTAGACTTATACATTTTCCATGAAGATAAGTTATTTAAATACCACCCTAAGATGCAAAGTTTGCTCTGTGACTGCAAAGATATATATATTTTTTTTCCAATGTGTGAAATAATTCATTAACATATTCATGAGGGAGTAAAATAACTGCAGCCTTCAGGTGAAACACTAGCATAAACTATCTCCAGAGCTAAATTGCAACAAAAAGTGCTAAATCCTGTGAATGTGATTGTTACAGCACCACTGAGGCTTCTACCAAAACAGGCAAGTGCTCATGTAAGCCCCCAGGAGCTCTACAACAATAAGAAATCTGGTTTTAGAAAGGACACTGACCCAAGGAAGCCACCACAAGAGCAAAGAACTGAGGAAGCAATGAGGAAAAAAAAAGCCAAGGAGAAAGTTGGAAGAAAGGAAGGGAAAAGATGGTTTGCAAACTGCATCAAGACTTCTTGATTTGCAGCTATTTCACAGAATCACAGAATGCCAGGGGTAGGAAGGGACCTCAAAAGCGCATCCAGTCCAACCTCCCTGCAGAGCAGGATCACCTGTACCAGATCACACAGGAATGTGTCCATGCAGGTTTTGAATATCTCCAGAGGAAGATTTCTTCAAAACCTACCTCTTAAGATAGACTACAGAAGTCCTACACCACCAATACCTGTGGCCAAGCACTGTGGATGTCAGCTGGAAAGAGAGTGTTAGATGTATGACCAGCTCCACAGTGCAGAGCATCCAGATTAATATCATGGGAAAACAGGAGTAGGAACAATCAATACATTAGGATCATTCTTATCCTTCTCACCCCATTAACCATTTTTTTCCCCTCACAATTGAAAACAATCATTGCAGCTGAAGTCTTTCACTTTTGTTACTAATGTGCTAGCTCCTGGGCAAGAAAATTGTGGAGTGTTTGTAATTTTTTTTGGTTTGGAGCAGAGAATAGGATTAAGTGATTACTCTTTTTCCTTTGCAAATATTTCTTCTCCTTCAAAATTTGGTGTTAGTCTAACCACGTCTGTACACATCTCTTAGTTTGCCTCTAGTTTCTTTGTCTTCTATTAAACAGATACAAAAAGAAGTGAGTCAACTCGATGAATGGCAACAGCATCAACTGTGTAACAGTACAGGAGAATAATTAATGCGGAACAATTCCACCATGATTACATTAGAAATATTTCTAAAAGAAAATGATTGTAGTTTTCCAGGGAGCACAAAATAAGAGCACCTATTTAAGAGGTGATTTCTTCATCATCTTTGGGTCTGTTTCCATCCAACACAACTGCAATTGCTGATTAGCTTTTTCAGGTTTATTTGGTTTGGGTCTTTAATTTTTCATAAACTATCTTAGAACCACATGTGCCATGAAACAGCAGCTCAGCACACAGCTCATACACAGGAAGGGAAGATGTGACATTCACCATCTTGGTACTCTGCCCATCTCAACACGGTGCAATTGATGAAGTCAAGGTAACATCCTCCACACCGTGAGGGTCAGACTTGCTACCTACTCCTGCACAGGAATGTGTGCATCATCTGACATTTACTTGTCTTTGTTCTTGTGGGCCCCTGTCTCCCTCCAGTGGTGGGAGGATCAGACCTCACTGCTCTAAAGAAAAGGCACCCTCTAACCAAACTATACAGCTGAGCCTTCCTCACACTTTTTACTCCTGAGTGAAGAAGCCCAGAAGTAGTTGTTATTTCTCCTCCAAGCGTGTAACTTCATCTGATTTTAATATTAACTCCTTTCCACCTCCGATTCATCTCTATTCAAGGTCAATCCTGTCAGATGCTATTCTTTTACACAGAAGCCACTAGCTAATTTCGTTAGCACATTCTTGGGTTTACTCTACTTTTTGGTAATTAGTGACAATAGTAAATAAGATCAGTGCCAAATCCAGTCCCTGAGGAATTCCACTAATAACCTTCCTCCAGCCTTACAACATCTATCAACACAATTTCTTATTACCTCCTTCAGCCTCTCCCAACAAAGTCTTTGCACTAACTATCCTCTCCTCCAGCTCCAGCAGAGCTTTTCCCATGTAGCATCATATGGAGTATTCTGCTGAACCTGGGACACACTCAATCTTTCCTTTGCTTACAAGGAAAAGTGACATGGCTGTGAAAGTGACGTAGGACACACTGCAAGAGGTGCTGTCAAGGAGAAAATTCAAGTCAACATACCTAGTTTTGGTAGGACCTTATCTGGAAGGTTGTCTACAGCTTTTCCATTTAACCAAAAAGTGCCCTGAAGGAGAGCAATTTAAAAGCCACTCATTAAAACCATCTAGCAGGATTTGCTTCTACAGCTTAGCAAAATGAAAGCACATCAACAGTAAATGCTAGAGCCTGAGGATGAAGAAAACTATTAAGCTAAAGAACAAGGATGATAAATGTCATGGACACATCCTACCTGGAATTCAGAAAAACTTCAGGTCATGCAAAGAATAGCTTTTGTGAATAGAGTTGTAGATAGAAGGGAATCTAGGAACGTTTCATTTAAGACTGAGTCATTTATGAGACGTACAACATACTTGGCATTATCTTTAAGTAGTAGGCTTAATAGCCTGGTAAGTTTCTTCTTTTCCAAAGATCCTCAGCACTGACTTCACTGTCTCCAGTGCAAGTCAGAAGACAGACATCTATCCTCAGCATTTTTCAAAACCATCAAAGTCAGGCTCTCAAAAGCAGCGTGCAACTTGGTTCCCCTTCGAGCCAACAGGAATTTAAGATACCAGACATTTTACTTGCATAAACATTCCTAGATCATTGCTTCCTCTAGCTCTTCACTTACATCTCTCTCTGCAGAGCTACTCAGATCAGCTGAAGTCTTTTCCTGTCCAATCAGGACATGCTCAGAATTGACTTACAGCAGCCTCAGTGATATACTACAGCTCGTGATGATCATGAGTTCAAACTGATGCTGCACTCAAGAGTGGGAGCTATTGCATTCATTTCACTACTGCTGCACACAAGCCTCAATAGGAACGTCAGCCCATGGGGGATAGCAAGATGTAGTAGTTTGGTTCTTCACTGCCAGCAGAGCAGTGAAGGAGAGGGAGAGGAGAGACAGAACGCTTAAGTGGGGTGTAAGGGGATGTTTAGGGATATCCAAGTCTGCTGTATTGTCATGTCTATGAATTAACAGTTCTTGTAATTACTGTGAAGAACCAGACAGTTTAAAAATCAGTATTATCTCTGACATTTCTGTCTACATCTGAGAGGTGCAGCAATTAGTTTGGGGAGGTTTTTTCAGTTCAAGGTTGTTTGTTTTTTGTTTGGGTTTGGTTGGTCTTTTTTGGGGGGAGTGTTATTGATTTCTGTTGTGGTTTTGGATTTTTTGGGCAGCACAGCCTTGAACTTGTTAGCAACGCTCTAAAGACAACTAATTTATACTGAACCACAAGAGAAAGTCTATCAGCAGCTAATGTACAGACATACAAGCCTAAAGTATCATTTGGTAGGTCAGCTTCATTCAAGGAACCACTTGAGATTAATTGCACTTGATGAAAAGTGAGAGACATGAAGAGTTCTGGAGTTACCTCTCACATAACATAAGCTTTCCAACAGAGCCTAATTTTTCCACAAGAAGCAAGACTTTATCCTCAAGAGAGCATCTTGTCAATATCAATGTATTTGCCAAGGTAGCAAGGAATACCTTCATAGGTAAACACTGGCATCTGGGTTACTGAGCAAGAGAAGCGCCAAAGCAGCACAACAGCAGAGGAGGCTGGGGGATGGCTGACCACGTGCCACAAAACGTATTTGCTCAAACCCTGCAAGTGTAGGCTGTTTGATATGAGCAAGCAACAGCTCCTGGGAAAGATAGATTTATTTGCTTTCTCCTCACAAGTGGACAATTACTGACCTCAAAGCAACCTACTATCCCCTTCACAGCCAAACCAGGAAACCATCTAAAGAGATGGAGCCAGACAAATTTGAGTACACGAGATGGCAAGCTGGGGGACTCACTTCACTACACAGGAGGAACAAAGTCAGTTTAAATACTCAATCTATATTTGTATTAGCACTTATAAAATGCTTCCTTTCCTCTATTAAGAGGCTGAGTGAATTGTCAAGCATCACTATATGAAGCCCTGTCGTTTGTTAATAAGGATGCTTATAAAAGGATTAAATACACTGCTGTTGCAAGGGAGCCAAGGAGTTCAACTCCTTTTGCCCTCAATTTATGGCATGCTTTTACAGAAGAGTAACAGTTTATTCCTCTCATCTTCCAGCACAATTAATCAGCCTCAAAACAAAACAAAAAATAAGTGAGTCTGTATCCTGCCTTTTTCCTCTCCCTGGAAAGAAATGGTTGATTGGGAAGAGATGTAAACCAGAAATACTTAGTGAAATATCCAGTTTTCATCTCTTACAAAAGTATTATTTTTTTTGAAAATGGTATTTTTGTCTACAAATTTGTCACTTGCTGCCACATGTTTGTAAGCAAAGCTTACAAAGCAGAACATAAGTCTTGAAACTTCCAAGAGAAATGGACCAATGATGTTGTATTTGTCTCCTCTGCAAGAAGAATTTCATTGGTGTGGGCATCATGGAGTACAAATAAGGAAGTTCAGAGCTGAAAAAAGCTTTTTGCTTGGCAGCAGTCTAGATGTTAAGGCAGATCTGGTCTCAGGTCAAGGCCTCTCCTCTTTCCACTTGGACAGTTTCTGATGCATCATACACAAAATCAATTTTTTTTGGCACTGGGGCAGCAGTGCAAAAAAAAGCAAAGGCTTGTTGGGTCCCACGTGCCACTGTTTTGTATTCCCAGAGCTTATAAATTGAGGACAATTAAATACATGAATCTCCCAAGAGCATTCTGAATATTAATTAACCAACAAATTTAGAGCACTTTGAGAATCAGAAGTATTCTGTGTTAGGATTCACTGTGTTGGTTTTATACATCTTGAAAAAAAAAAACTGAAAGGCTTTTATATATAAATATATTTAGAGGAGAAAATGCATTAATATGTTGGGCTTGGAAGTAGTAAGCTTTTCTGCTAATGCAGCTTTTCAGAATGACTTCAAGAAACCAAAACTGAAGATTGTTACTACAATCATTATAGAAGACAGCAACACTTGAGTCTAAAAATCAAGTACAAGAGTTGCTAAAAATGGTGAAAGAAATCAAATTAAGTTTGGAGTAACAGCTGGAAAGCTTTTCTGGATCTATGCAGAGAAGCAATTTTATCAATTCTCTAAGCAGGATAGCACCTGTTGGTTCAAGAGAAATATAAATCAGCATCTTTAGTGCATCAAAGTGCACAAATTAAGCTGTAATGAATACTTTTCACTGCCTGAATATCCTTGCATGTGCTTAGAATGGCTGCAACTAGACCAGTTCCTTCAATTATGTCATTATTTAAACCACAATCACTGAACTGCAAAGGTAGGAAGGGACCTTTGGAGGGTGTCTAGCCCAATGCCTCTGGCTTGGAAGGGTCATCAAAAGCAGGTGGCTCAAGTTTGTGTCAGATTTGGATGAAGATGCCACAGCGAGGGCCCTGGGAAACCTGTCAGTCACTTCACCATATTTGTATGTTCTTTTCCTTGAGGTGTTTAGAAATGTTCTCCAGGAGAGTTTGCTCCATCTCTTTCTCAGACATCAAGGCAAGGGTGACTGGCCTGTAGTTTGCCTCCCGCTTACCATTCCTGAAGATGGGAGTCCACAAGATCTTCATCTTAAACTCTATCACCTTACAGAGTCAGTCAAGAGTAGCCTTATAATGACATGGGCAAGCTCCCACATCAGTCACAGGTACATTCCCACCAGGTCCCACCTACTTGCATGTATCCAGTTTAAGTGTTCCCTAACATGATCTTCCTGCATCAAGGATAAGTCTTCCTTACTCCAGACCTTCTCAGGAGTCTCAGCAAGCTCAGACTCCTGAGGCCAGATCTTGCCAGTATAACCAAAGCAAAGAAAGCATCAAGTACCTTGGCCTTCTCCATATTCTGTTAGCATTCCACAACAGAAACACTTTTATTTAAAAATAAATAAATAAGTAAATAAATCAGTTTCTCCTGTAAAGGGAGGAAATTATTTTGCAGAGAGAAAAAAACCTATTTGTAGCACTGTGTTCACATTTTGACAGTAATCAAGTTGTTACTGATTTAACTTTTTTCTGCTTTCTTCCATCTCCACCACAACTCTGTCCATTCCAAGAACCTGACCCTTGACTTGAGAAACCTGAAGCTTCAAATTTAGTGATTAAATAGTTTATTCAAGATTTAAGTGTCCTAAGTCTTGAAGATTTGGCCACACGTCTATTGCTGCATCCCAGCACAGGGTTGCTGTCTGGGCTGCACTCACACTGCAGGCTCATGTTGAGCTTTTCATTAACCCAGACCCCCAGGTCCTTTTTCCTCAGGGCTGCTCTCAGCCATTCACCACCCAGCCTGTATCTGTGCTTGGGACTGCACCCATTCAGGTGCAGGACCTTACACTTGGCTTTGTTGAATCTCATAAGTTTGGCCTGGGTGCACCTCTCCAGCCTGCCCAGGTCCCTCTGGAAGGATCCCTGCCCTCTAGCAAGTTGACTGTGCCACACAGCTTGGTGCCATCTGCAAACTTGCTGAGGGTGCACCGATTCCTCTGTCCATATCACTGGCAAAGATATTAAACAGCACTGGTCCCAGCACTGACCCTGGACCCCAGTTGGCACTGGTCTCCAGGTAGGCATTGTGCCCTTGATCACCACTCTCTGCCTGCCACCATCCAGCCAGTTCCTTATCCAGCAGTGCTCCACCCATCCAGTCTGTGTTTTTCCAGTTTGGTGACCAGGATGTCATGTGGGACAGAGTCAAAAGCGTTACTCAGGTCCAGGCAGATGATGTAAATTGCCCTTCCCTTGTCCACTGTTGCAGTGACTTCACCATAAAAAGCCATTTGAATTTGTCAGGCATGATTTGCCCTTGGTGAAGCCATTGCTGGTTACCACCAATCACCTCTGCTTAGTTTTCCATTTGCCTTAGCAGAGCCTTCAGGAGGATCTGCTCCATGATCTTGCCAGGCACAGAGGTGAGACTGACTGGTCTGCAGTTCCCAGAGACTCATCCTTTATTCCCTTCTTGAAGATGGGCATTGTGTTTGCCCTTTTCCAGTCAGCAGGAACTTCACCAGTCTGCCATGACCCTTCAAATACAATGGACAGTGGTATAGCAACTTCATCCGCCAGTTCCCTCAGGACTCGTAGGTGGATCTCATCAAGCCCCATTCAGCAATCCTAAGTCTAACTTAAGACATATTATTTAAACAGCTTCATAACAACTTTGGACCTTGACATTAACAGGCCAAAGCTGGACAGTGTTAGAATTACAATTAAACAGCCCCTTACTCCTACAGACAACAAATCTCCTAGCTCTGCATCTCAATGAATATCCATTTGATTGTCTTGTCTTACTTCAGGATTCCTCCTCATGATGGTACTGCATCTGCACATCAAGACTCACTTCTCCAAGTCCTAATCCAAATCATTTAGGTTTCTAGGAATGCCTTTCATACATTAGGAACCATTAGAATTACACAGAGTTAAAGAGATGGGGAGAACAAAATCCCTCAGCAACCAATTTCCCAAAGATTTAATAGTGGTTGAACAGCCAGTTCCAATTTCCAGACACTATGCCCTTAAGTTAGACTGCTCGACACTAAAACAGGCCACACAACCTAAACCGGTAACCAACCCACCACAGGCAGCCAGTTTTGTCCAGTCAGACTACTATGTACCTTTAAAAGCATTTCATGATACACAGCAACATATGAACCTTATTAAAGTCCATAAACATTAAAAGTAATTAAAAAAACAAAGCCAACAACAAAGGCAACTTCCTCTGTTACAGCAAAAAAAAATGTAATTATGAGCTTTTAATAGCAGCAGAAGCACTGTGGGCTGAGAAGGAACCTTACTGGAGAATGCTGTAAGGAGAAAACCAGGCTGATTTAATCTTTCTATGCCAGGTGCTGGATTTTTTTTTTACAGCACAATATACACAGTGGGCAACTGACACAATAAAATCTCCAGCTTCAGGAAGTTCAATACATTTCCAGGTTGGTTTTGGGTTGGCTTTTTTGTGTGTGTGTGTGTGTGTCAAAGGGTTGCATTTATACAAGCTGTGCTGGCTAGAAATTGTCGAGGCAAAATTGTGTTTTGAGCTCACTGGAAATTTCTAAATGGATTTTCTCTTTAATTGAATGACAATTCATTGCAATGGGATAGTCACAAAGCTAGAATGCTTTTTTGCCCCTACATCTTGACAGGTTGGATGGGTGGGTAGAGGCCAATGAGATGATGAGAGTGCAGAGTTCTACACTTAGGCCACAACAACCCCAAGCAGCACTACAGGCTGGGGACAGAGTGGCTGGAGAGCAGCCAGGAAGAAAGGGAACTGGTAGATAGTAGCTGCCAGGTGGGCAGGAGAGACAATGGCACCCTGGCCTGGATCAGGAAGAGTGTGGCCAGCAGGACAAGGGAGGTTATTCTGCCCCTGTACTCAGCATTGCTCAGGCCACACCTTGAGTGCTGTGTCCAGTTCTGGGCTCCTCAGTTCAAGGGAGATGTTGAGGTACTGGAAGGCGGCCACAGGAGGGCGACAAAGCTGGGGAGAGGCCCGGAGCACAGCCCTGTGAGGAGAGGCTGAGGGAGCTGGGGGTGTTTGGACTGGAGAAGAGGAGGCTCAGGGGAGACCTCATTGCTGTCTACAACTACCTGAAGGGAGGCTGTAGCCAGGTGGGGGTTGGTCTCTTCTGCCAGGCAAGCAGCAACAGAACAAGGGGACACAGTCTCAAGTTGTGCTGGGGGAAGTATAGCCTGGATGTTAGGAGGAAATTGTTGGCAGAGAGAGTGATTGGCATTGGAATGGGCTGCCCAGGGAGGTGGTAGAGTTGCCATGCCTGGAGGTGTTCAAGCAAAGACTGGCTGGGGCACTTAGAGCCATAGTCTAGTTAACTGGATAGGGCTGGACTGGATGATCTTGGTTGAATAGGTTGCACTGGATGGATAGGTTGGACTGCATGATCTTGGAGGTCTTTTCCAACCTGGTTGATTCTGTGATCTGCTATTGTATGCTCCTATATAACATGTGGCAGCCTGTGTGTCTGTCTTAAGTACACTAACTGTGTGGGATTGTTTGTATGGAAGTTTTTATGCCTAATGTGGATCCCTCCATCTCCTACCAGCACTCAGCTCCATTGCACTAAGTGCTACACCAACCACTCAGGCTCCAAGCTGCTCAGCCTGTGTTCAGAAACCATCAGTGGGAAAGTGGAAGGGACACAGAAGCAAAACAATTTAGTTTAAGCCAGAACACAAATCCTAGGCCACATCCTGCCCTGGCAGGGAGGTTGGACTCAATGATCTCCTTGGGTCCCTTCCAACCCCTAATATCCTGTGATCCCGTGATCCTTCCTGCTAGATTAGGGATAGCCAATTTCCAAGGACTACTTTTGCCTGCACTTCTTAGCTGAAATGATAAAAATGGAAAATTTACTAATCCTGGTTAGTGACAAGTTTCTTCCTCCCTCCCCTACTCCTTCCTTCCCTTTTCTCCAAAAAGTCCTTCACATATTGCCAGATTTATCTTGTGTGAAATTGCCACTTTAGCTCTGACAGGTTATATGGGAAAGAAAAAGCTTGAGAGCTGTGCAAAACAAAAGCTATACTCTCCAGCCATGTTCAAGATAAAACCAGGATGAGACCTTAACATGGGATTTCCTGAAAAGAAATAATCACACACACTCTGGCTAAGACATTTTTCAGCACAAACGCAATGCATTAGGGTATAAAAGAAATCCAAATAGAGGTGATTGGCATATCTGGAACCCACCACAAGTCTGTGACATTCAGATTCCATTATCCAGTGCTTCCAGCTGGAAAAAAAGAAAAAGATGGAATACCCAGAGATATGATAACCCTAAATAAAGTTATAGATCACAGCATATTTTCCTGGGATGAATATGCTGTGAAAAATTATACCCACAGCAGAACTTTATAGAGACTTCAAAGGAGAGTAGAGGGATAGTGTAGATGAATAGTTTAATAATTATAACAATGCTTCTTATTCATTGCCTTCTAAGAATGTTTGTCAAAAAAAAAATTCTGGTGTTAAAATAGTAAAACTATTACAGGAGGAGCACACAGTGGAAATTCTTACTTAGCATTTCGTTTCTGTTTGGCAGTGCAGAAATGCTCAACATAATTAAGTGGCAATTAGAAGCTGAATCTTGTCTTATGTGGCTTCTGGACCAGAATCACAGAATGTAAGGGGCTGGAAGGGATCTTGAAAGCTCATCCAGTCCAACCCTCCTGCCACAGCAGGACCACCTAGAGCAGATCCCACAGGAGCACACCCAGGTGGGTCTTTAATTTCTCCAGAGAGGGAGACACCACTACCCCCCTGGGCAGCCTGTTCCAGGGCTCTGTCACCCTCACAGTGAAAAAAAAATCCTCCTTATGTTTCCATGAAACTTCCTATGCCTCAGCTTCCACCTATTGCCCCTTATCCTGTCCCTGGGAATCACCAGCTACCCATTTGTTCCACAAAATGCTATCAGAGAATTGCTATGACGAAAAGCCAAGAGCTGGTTAAGTCTCACACCAAAACATCTTCCACAAACATCAAGCTTCACAGTAATCGATTTGTTGCTGGTGACCTTTGGCTCTGGAACAGTTTCCTAACAGTCGTGGAACTTCCAAATGAAAATTGAGTTTAAGAGCTCAGTGATGGAATAGTGAACCCAGATGTGGAAATCAAAATTCAGATATTCCCCTTTGTCACAGAAATGACAACAGGACATATGTTTGCCCATTAAAAATTACTTGAGATAAGTTGGGTTTTTTTGAAGAGTTACACTTCATTGTTTCATCCCCTAGCATCTTAGTTTCCTTAGCCAACGTGGAAACAAGTAATTCATTCAAAGAGATATAACAGCAGAGCAAAAAATTCCTACTATGAGGAAAAATTATATGTTCTGCAATATAGCTGAAACAAAAGCCTTTAGTGCTGCAGTAGCATCTCCCCCAAATCAACTCAGAACAAGTCATTAAAAGATGTAGGTCTGAATTTACTCTTCTAACTTTAGGCTCCCAGGAAACAACAGAATACTGACAAATTATCCAAAATCACTGCCAGCTAAAACTGCTTCACCTGGGAAGTCTGTCAATTAATGCCGTAGTTTTCTTCAACAGATTAAAAAAACCCTTTAAAAAAAAAAAAACCTCCATCCTAATTCTCTCATAGCTTGCACATGGATCAGCAGTATTCCAACTGAAAAATAAAATCAAATCAAATAAATGCATGTCCTGAATTTGCAGTAGCAAGGAGCAGTCATTGAAAGTTCAGACTTACTGTTTTCCAAATGCCATTTGCTTCTGCTTGGATTGCAAAAACACTGAGAACAAACAAAATGAGATCAAAGACCCAGTCCACTTTGCACAAAACCATCAAATAGCAACAAACATCTCAGAAGCAAGAAAGAAAAGTAAAAAAATAGAGAGCAACACAGAGGTAACTCAGAACAAGTCTACAAATGAGGCTTTTTGTATATCAGCACAAACACCTTACTGCTGTTTTTCCCTCCAGTAACATTATTCCAGCCTATGCTGAAATGAGCCTGGATTCGGAGCAGCTCACACCAGGTGCATCACAAAATCCAAAGAAGAGGAAAAAGCAGGAAATTGTTTTGATGGCATTGGCAACAGGAGTCTTATAGCTATAAACACAGGGCTTTGTTCATGTTTATATCAGAAGTTAATTCAGTTGTTACCCTTCAGGAGAAAACACTGTGAAAATTAACTCCCTTCCCCTCTCCTTACCCCAGCTTACGACTGATCTCTGCAGGCCCACAGCACAAACAGGTTGAAGAAGTTTTGCAGAGAATCAGAAAGGCAGCTCAGTTACCATTCCACCAGCAGGTCTCCAAAGCAGAGCCACAAAGCCAGAGCTGTGTTCCGTGTAAGGGCTGAGGGTAAACAACTTCCACCTGTGTTGGGTGGGAAACCCCTGCTCCCACAGACCTGCCTGGCAGGTCACTGCACCCTGCCATTCTCCAGCACCAGCTTAAAGCCACCTGTTAGAATTTTAAATTAGCACAATTAATTTAGACCCAGCAACCACAGCCTGACCGTTAGAATTACAAACTGATGGGAGGCAGGAAGTAGCAAAGCAGCTTGAGGTCAATAAAATCCATCCACAGACTTGTAAATGTGGGGCAAATATACCAAGGGGAAAAGAGGCTAAAGTAGCTGTAAACAAAGGGCTCGGAGAGAAGCCTCGGGTGTAATTAATCAGTCAGTAAAATTAAGTTACAGGTGACTCAAGGAAAGCAGTCACTGTGTCCAGTTCTGGAGTTCTCTGCACAAGACACAGACCTATTGAGTGGGACCAGAGGAGGCCACAAAAATGATCAGAGAGCTGGAACACCTCTGCTGTGAGGACAAAGCTTCAGAGTGACCTTATTACATCCTTTCAGTAGTTGAAGAGGGCCTGTAAAACAGATGGGGACAGCCCTTTTTGTGGGCCCTGTTGTGACAAGGCAAGGTGTAATGGTTTTAAACCAAAAGATGGGAGACAAACTACACAGAAAGAAATTGTTTCACCATGAGGCTGGTGAAACAATGGCCCGGGTTGCCCAGACATGTGGTAAATGCCTCATCACTGGAAACAGTCCAGGTCAGGCTGGATGGGGCTCTGAGCAACCTCAGGTGGTTGAAGATGTCACTGCTTTCTGCAGAGGATGGAAGGTGGACTAGATGACCTTTAAAGGCCTCTTCCAACCCCAAACCTTTCTGTGATTTCTGAATTCAGGGTCTGCAGTGCTTAGTGCTGGCACAGATTCATTGAGCCCAAGCCCATTATAAGGTCCTGAGAAGGAAGGCTTTTTTTCTCTGCAGCATATGTGAACACAAACATGCTTTGCAGTTCAAACGCTCTTCAGACCCCACAGCCCAGCAGCAGAGAAGCCAGGCAGAAGAAAAGAAGTGGGAGAACACAGGGAGTTCATTTCAGATATGAAAGAAAATAGCAGTAGTGACTCACCAATCCTTTTCCTTTGAGTGAATACTGTAAAAACTAAGCAGCAGCTCAGTAGCTAGAGCCATGAGTCTGCTGATTAAAGCTGTGAGTTTCTGCCGGTGCCCTGGAGCCTCACCAGCCCTTCTCTGTGACGATCAGGTCACAGAGAGAGAGAGCTGATAATCTGTACTGCAGTTCTGGGAGAAAGACGTGGCAATAGAGTAGGTAAAGGGTTAAACACCCAGGGAAAGTGCACAGAAATTGAACTGCTTTGTCCCAGGAGGCTGGCATACACACCCTAGGAACCCCCGGACTGTTCCACAGCAAAATGGCAAATGGCCACCTTCCTTCTTTTAGAGAAGACAGGCAACTGACAGACACTTAACACGATGTCTTCAAAGCTCTGTTTAATTTTTTATGTCTGAGCAGTTTCATGGCTCACTTTTTAATTGCTCCATCTAACAAAGCTGGGAAGGTACATTAAAAACACTAAGCTTTGAGACAGTGAAATCTGCTCAGTTCCTATAGTTTTGCTATTTATTTCCATAGTGGAAATATCATGATTTGTGCCACTCCACCCTGCTACGTGCATTCAGAACAATTTCCTTGAAAAGAACACTTAAGAGCACAGACTTCTCTTGCATTTGAAATTCCTTCATCCTCTGCTGTTTCATTAAGTACCCTTGGAAAGCTGGGAGCTTGAAATCTAGCCACAGCTGGGGCCTAATCTTGCCCCGTGGAACAACATGAGAAACCCCTCAGACTCAGCTGGAAATTGCTTGAATCAGGAGTAACCTGCCTGCTGGTTTCTTCTATGCTCCATTACAGAACACAAGTAACAATTTGATGTTGCAGGGTACAGTGCAAATTGGCCTGAATGGAATTTCAGGAAGTCATAAGCAGAAGGAAAAGAAGTAAAGGCATTTCTATTTTAAGAGAAATTCTAAACATGCTCTTTCACAAAACAAAATGGAAATTTAGAGGCCTGAAAATACATGCACACTTCTTAGCAAATATATCTTATTCTAGTCTAGGCCAGGCTCAGAATAGGCTTTAGAGTTCTAATGTAAGACTTGGGTGGAGAACAGTCACATTCAATCAACATTTGCAACAAAGAATTCTGCTCAGCTCTCCTTTGATTACCTGCACTACATCATGAAATGCCAAGGTTGCATTTTATACAATAGTCAATCTTTTGAGGGGGCTGAAGACTCAAATTTCCAGGCAAATATCCTATTAGGACACAGGCTACCTCCTCCCTTTGTTCTCATGGATCTCTTCTCATTACAAGTACTCCCTATCCAAAAAAAAACCCCACAACGTAGAAAAACCCAAATAAGACACATGACCCCAAAAAAAAGCACAAATATCCCTCAAGGTTTGAAAGAAATGAGCTGGAGAGTGCCATTTGCAGTAAGACAGGTAGCTTTCAGCTTTCTCAGACAGGGAACAAAGCCAAATGTACACCTTCCACGCACTGACAGAATACTCCAAGCAGATACACAGGCATCAGTGACCAGCACCCACCCCAAATTCGTCACCTTTCAAAATAGAGGAAGACAAAAGTACTACTTCCTTGCATGCATTTTCCTACTGTCTTCCTCACAAGCAGCATCTTCATCTTCTCTGTGTCTATTATCTGCAAGACAAACTCCTCCATAAGCAACAGCCCTTAACATCCTAACTTCCTTCTCTCTATTAGCTTGCACTTTTAGTCTGCCCTTAGAGCAGGAGAAAGGACCTGCATTCCTCTATTTCTCTTTCAAGGGTTAACTGCAAGGTAAAGTGTAGAAGCAGTTCCATGGCACCGCAGGGGGTGAAAACAACAAGAACAAATGAAAATAACAGCTGGGAATAAGAGGAAATCCCTTAATCTAGTTTAGCTAGTTTTGTCTATTCTCCTGCTGCCCATGAAGAAAGTGATCACCTTGGAGGGGGCGAATAATAGCTTTGATAATCCTGGTTTATTCTTGAGACAGAGACTGAGTCTCTAAGCTATTTCTTGTCATCTGGGAGCCATTAGACCACTGCCAGCCAGCCTGTGACTAATTTAGGGAAACGCATGTGCGGCAGTAAGCAGCCAGCAGGCACCAAGGCAAGATGAGCTCACTGCTCTAGAAAGACCCTGCAGAACAAAATGTGCAACATTTCAGGCAGCAAGATGGTGGAAAGAAACAGACTGCAAAGAACTGACAGTTACCTTTCTCATACCTAGCTATACTCTCCCCATCTTGTTACCTTTCTTTCAAAGGCCTGAGTGTTTCCTTGAACTGCAGTTACGACACAGAGGCTAATCTCTGGTCATTCGGCTTAATTCCTGACCTTGGGACTTGGGGGGTTTGTATGCATATGCATGTCACTCATTAAAAGCAAAGCTGAAAATGATTCTTAGGAGTACAAGAGCCTCTCCTTCTGCAAAAGAGAACTGCAAAAGCACATCTTCTTTCTTAAAATATTATGGAGTTGTTCAGCCCAGAAAAGAGAAGGCTCCAGGGAGACCTCACAAATTATTTTCCAGTACTTGAAGAGAGCCTACAAGAAGGCTGCAGAAGGACTGTTTACAAAGACCTGCAGTGATAGGACAAGCAACAATGACTTCATATTAGAGAAGAGCAGATTTAGATTGAATGTTAGGAACAAGTTCTTTACCATGAGGGTAGTGGAACACTAGAACAGATTGTCTGGGGAGGCAGTTCATAGAATCATTAACCAGTTTGGAAGAGAATTCCAAGATCATCCAGTCCAACATCATTCAAGGTGAGGCTCAACAAGGCTCTGAGCAACCTGATCTAGTTGAGGATGCTCTTGCTTACTGCAGAGGGGGTTGAACCAGATGACCTTTGGAAGTCCTTTCCAACCCAAACTATTCTATGATTCTGTGCCTACCAGCTGCTGAGATCTTGTTTTAGCACTAATGAACTACTCTGATAACATAGGGAGCAATCTGTTTACAGGTTTTAGGTAACAAGTTTCACCTACTGATGTGTGCAGCATAGTTTCTCCCAGGATATTTCATGTTGTTGCTGTTCTCTGATATGAGATGTCACACACCCTGCAAAATATCTGTTGCTTATGCTGGATCAGTAGCATATCCCAGGAAAGTATTTCCAGTACTGATTCAGTATTAAGAATCATAATGTTCTTCCACACAAACCCAGGATTCCTTACATCTGACTCCTGAATTTTTAAACTTAGTGGCATTTGTAGCATCAAAGTGGGTTATTTTCTTTAGCTTTCAGGGTAGAATCTCTTTTCATAGAATCACAGAATAAACCAAGTTGGGAGAGACCTCCAAGATCATCCAGTCCAACCTAGCACCCAGCCCTGTCCAATCAACCAGACCATGGCACTAAGTGCCTCAGCCAGGCTTTTTGTGAACACCTCCAGGGACGGTGATTCCACTACCTCCCTGGGCAGCCCATTCCAATGCCAATTGCTCTTTCTGTGAAGAACTTCCTCCTAACATCCAGCCTAGAGCTCCCCTGGCACAATTTGTGTCCCCTTGTTCTATTGCTTCGGTTACTTTTTGTTTTTAAAGCTGAGCTTGATCTGAGCTTTGAAGAAAAATGTTACTGGAGTGCTAAATGACTCAGGGTAAAAACTGCCTCCATGTTCTTTGTCCTTCTGCCAGTGTCATCAGTGTGGTTTTTGGTATTTGTGGTTAACTTATGGCCTTAGTCTTAGAATCTTCTTGCCAGCTTGAAGCAAAAGAGCAAAACCATGAGGAAACAGCCACCAATGCAATACAGGAGGTCTGGTTATCCTACCAATAATAAACTCAAGAAAGAACAAGCTCTTATGATAACCTTACACCTATTGTAACCATTTTAGACCCAATTACAGTGTGTTCCCTGAACAATGACAGGGCACCCCAAAGTTATTTCAGAGTCATTATTTTAGCACTTTAGCTGTTTGGTTTCTTGAGTACCTTCATCTGCAGAAAACCTGAACATAAAAAAAGCCATGTGTAGATGTATATAAGTGTATACATATACACATCCACACTAGTTTATCAAACATCCATGTTAGAAAACTTCTTCAATGCATGGCAGAAGCTGCCAGTCAAATAGCTGGAAAAGACTGATTTTGATGTTTCCCCCTGACTAAATATGACTTTGTTACTTTGAAACAAAAATAATAATGCTTTTCTTGACTCATGTTTTATGCAAAAAAAGAGCTTTGGTGGATGAGAGAGTTTTATCTAAGAAGTAGATTTAGTGAGGGAACTAGATTATCTTCCAACTTTCTGCACTTAAACTCATGCAAAACATTTAACTTCCCTGTATCTGCCTTAAAGTACCAGAAGACAAAAAATATCCTTCTCTGGAAATTGTGCAGAAAGCCTCAGGTAGAAAGACTGACTTCAAACTGAACCTCAACTAAATACTTTTGTACTGACAGTAACAAGGCATAGCCATGTCTAGACCTTGGAAACGGCAGATGTGCCTATTTATCAGTTGGCTACTTCACATTGCAGTGAGCTTCAGTAATTAATTGTGTGATTGCTTCTCATCTTCCATCCAGCAATGTTTTAAATCAAGCCAGAAGGCCTTGCACTGAAGTGAGATAGCACAGCCCACGGTACAGCAGCTCTGTTTCAGGGGCAAGAGTAAGCAGGCAACAAGGTTTGTTACGAAGTTCTCATGGGGTTGTACACTTTGATAAGCTACAAAAGGCAATGCAGTAGCAAGGCAGCATTTTTTCAATGTCAGTATTTGTGAATACTTATTGGGAAAGACTTTGCATCTCTTTACACCATTGAGCATTAGTGTGGGGGGTTTAGGCATATTCATTTCCACTGGAAGAAAAACCCCAACTTTTTGTCTTCCATTGCCATGAGCTTTTTCAGTAAGTTTTCACATCATTTGAGGATTTGATTTTTTTTTTCCCAAAAGCACTCTGGTTTGACTGAAACCAACCCTTGCTCTGAGCTTTTTAACACAAAAAAAGTTGAATATTTATGTGCCCTTCACACCCACTTGTGAAGAAAATGCAATTGCTGCACAACAGCAGAATCTTTCTACTCCACAGCCTGCTCTTGACCCCTGCAGACATGACCAAGCTTTTATTCGTTAAGATAAAGGAACTGAACCTCTGCTGCTATTACTCTTCCCCAGCTGACTTCTCATCAGACAGCCCATGGTAGGTGCTCAGGACTGAATCTGAGTATTCACTTCCACATGAGCCAAATCCAGCTCCTCAGGTTTGTGAGTTACTGGGAGGAGTAAAAGATGCAGTATGCAGGGAATAAACATAAAAAGGGGTCTGAGGCTGGGAACTTCTTTTATTTTTCAGACTGGGAGCACCATAGAAGTGCATTTAGTAATGCCTGAAACAAAGAAGCTTTGCGGGTAACAGTAAGACAAAGAACAAGCTTCCAGCCTCCTCTGCTTCTCTGTCAGCATATACAAGTTACAACAGGTAACATCAGCCTGAACTTTTAAGGAGGATAACTGGTTTAATTACACTGATATTCTGTAATGTCTCTAAAGAACAATACACACAATTACTTCCACAAATACAAAACACAGTGTTACTTCTTTTCCCTAGTACAATACATCAAAGTCAGGCACAGTGTAAAACAAAAGTTGGACTTTCATTAACCCTCTTGTTTCATGAGCTTCTACAGCTTGTTAACAAGTCCTGATGTTGACATCTCAGTATCAAATCAGCACACAGAAAAATCACAGTGTAAAGATTTTTCACTGTAGTACTCTGCCATTTTTTCTCTTTCATGGTTTCCTGTTGGAGAGTAAAAAGCAGTTGCTACCTCATTCACAGAATGGGATAACTCAACTCTTGTCCCTTCTCTTAGTATTTCACTCTGAAAGAGCAAAAGACTGTTCAGAATGCTGGCTATATGGCAGTCCGCTGAGGCAGGCACTGCACTGGTTCTGTATCTCACACACAACTCAAAGGCCAGCTTTTTCAGGTGTCTTTCCATTCCAAATGATTCTGGTTCTGAATAAGTAGGTCCTGAGGCAAACAAGTGCAAATCTACTCAACCTCAGTCACTATAAGTGCTCACTGTCCCTAAAAGAATCAGATCATCTTCTGTCAAGTAACAAGTGGCATTCTCTTTGCCTCCACCCTTTCCCAAAAGATTTCAATCTAAGTATGTTTTTTAAACTTCAGAAGCTTTAAATCTCTGTTCTCCCTTTTACAGTCAGAGGAATAAAGCCAGTATTGCTCTCCACCATGATTTACAGAATCACAGAAACAAAGAATGATAGGGGTTGAAACAGATCTCTGGAGATCATCTAGTCCAACACCGCTTCCAGAACAGGTTCACCTAGACCGAGTTGCACATGACATCATCCATGTGAGTTTTGAATGACTCCAGAGGGGGAGACTTTATCACTTCTCTCGACATCCTGTGCCAGTGGTTCACCACCCTTAAAGTAAAAAAGTTCCTCCCCATGTTTGGATAGAACTCCACATGTTCAAGTTTGTGCCCATTACTTCTTCTCTCACTGGGCACCTCTGAGAAAAGGACTGATACACATCCTTTAAGTATTGATAAGCACTGATAAGATCCTCCCTCAGTTTTCTCTAGGCTAAAAATTCCCAAGTCCCTTGGCCTTTCTTCACAAGACATATTCTAGTCCCCTAATCATCTTCACAGACCTCAAAACTAACCACTACACCTTCTTTCATATTTACCTTTAGAATCATAGAATCAGTCAGGGGTGGAAGGGACCACAAGGATCATCTAGTTCCAACACCCCTGCCAGGGGCAAGGACACCTCACACTAGATCATGCTGGCCACAGCCTTATCCAGCCTGGCCTCAACCACCTCCCTGGGCAACCCATTCCAGGCTCTCACCACTCTCATGCTGAAGAACTGTCTCCTCACGTCCAGTCTGAATCTCCCCACCTCCAGTTTTGCTCCATCCCCCTTAATCCTGTCATGCTGTGATAGCCTCAGAAGTCCCTCCCCAGCTTTTTTGTAGGCCCCCTTCAGATACTGGGGATCTGAAGATCAAGAAGATCAAGAAGATCAAGAAGATCTCAAGATCACCTCGGAGCCTTCTCTTCTCCAGACTGAACAGTCCAAACTCTTTCAGTCTGTCCTCACAGGAGAGGTGCTACAGCCCTCCAGCCTTCTTTCCATGAAAACAGCCAGTAAAAGAGCTTGGAGAGATTTAATGCAAGAGATCTGAGTTTTTCTGCAGTGAAAGAAAAGGATGGAGTCACAGTGTTTGACAGAATGTCCTGTTAGGTGATGCTGACAGAAGGCAGTACTGTGTGAACTAGCAGCAGATCATCCTCCAGAGAAGCAGCAGCACAGCAGACATCACAGAGCATGGCTGAGCAAGAAGTGATTTGGGCAAATGGAAAATGTGCAGGAAAAAATAATGCTTGTCTTTTGATATGCATGATTAGGAGAAGGAACAAATAATAAGGCAGGGGAAAGGATACGGAGTGAAATGGGAGACATCCATTTGCAGTCCAAGTGAAGTTTTAATAAGTGTGAAAGTTTTGCTTTGTTTGGGGGTTATATGGCTGCTTTGCTTATCAATTTTCTCCACATTTTACTTAGATTAAATTTGTTTTTTAAGCTAGAAGCTGTTTTGAAATGAAAATTTCAGAAGGATTTTTTAAAATGACACAAAAACCCCTGGACACTATCAGGGAAATGAAGTAATTCAGCTCTACAAAATCACTTAGTTTAACATTTCTAATATGTGAATCTTCTCAGCAAAACTATTTGCTCATTTTGACCTGATTTCACAAGCAATGTTCTCCTAAATCCTCACAATTTCAGCACTTGCTTCATTTAATTTTTGTCAGACTAATTTTGCTGGGTGTTACCTGAAGGTGAGGAAGCCCACACACACCAAGGACCTTTTGTTTTAGCTTTGGAGGAAGAGCAGTTTCTATGGAAACATAGGCAGGGTCCCAGCCCAGCTGGTCTGAGCAGCAGCATGGCTACCCAGCCCTATCCACCAAACTCCCGCAGGTCAGGGTGCTGCTTTGAGGAAGTCCTCTTTCCATGTTTCCAGGTAGCTTTCTTGGACCAGGAGTATCATTAACTGGGGAACTTTGCAAAGATTAGAACTCAGATAGTGCCACAGTCTAGTTGATTGGACAGGGCTGGGTGCTAGGTTGGACTGGATGGTCTTGGAGGTCTCTTCCAACCTGGTTGATTCTATGATAGCGAATTCAAGGTCAAGTCTTTAAAAAGCCAACTACCACACAGATGCATAACTTTATCTCAAACTCAAGGGCAGCAGCCTGAAAGTACTTTTGAAAAGCAGGCACATAAAGAGGTGATTTAGAACTCTCCTAATCTGCACAACAGATATCACTAAGCTTTGAGAAAGTACTTGGGGTTAGTTTCCTTGTTGCTGTTTAACTTTTAGTTGGTTTCTGCCTGTTTGTGGATTTTTTTGTTTGGTTTTAGTGTTTGGGTTTGGTTGTTGCTCTTTTTTCACTTTTAGTTGGTTCCTGCCTGTTTGTCGATTTGTTGTTTGGTTTTGGTGTTTGGGTTTGATTGTTTGGGTTTGTTTTGGTTTTTTTTTTCCTCCCACTTTTAGTTGGTTTCTGCCTGTTTGTGTATTTGTTGTTTGGTTTTGGTGTTTGGGTTTGGTTGCTGGTTTTTTTCCACTTTTAGCTGGTTTCTGGCTGCTTGTGGATTTGTTGTTTGGGTTTGTTTGTTTTTCTCTTTATCTGCACTTTATCTGCTTTTCCTCCTCCGTAGGAGCTAATGGACTCCACTCTGGCATACAGCTGGGCTTTCTGTTTCGGAACAAAAGCTTTTCTTCTGACTGCCATGATTATTTTTTTCTCCATGCTGTGGCCAGTCTCTGTCCAGATCCTCTGGTGCATGCTTGGCAAAGTGCTCAACTTTGCAGGAGCTGTGCCTATATGTGTGGACTCTCCTGCACATCAGTGGTTCTACATCATAGCACCCAGTTGGGCAAATGCATCAGATCCCACTGATTTCTGGTTTTGCCAAAGGTTAACAGAGTCAAAAGCAAGAAAGGGACTGGATCAAAGTGGAAACAAAGGAAGGTGCTATGCCAAGTGTAGCTTAAACAATAACTGAGTTAGAAAACAGCTTCAGCCACATGCTTCAGACAGGAAGCACACCTCGTTCTTAGTCTCTCTAGAGCTAAAAAACACAGCTGAGAGGCAGATGGGTGTTGAAAATTATCTGTCTCAAACTCAATTACTTTCATGAACCCAGGGCCAAAAGGACTGAGGCCATTTAAACTGGCCACCGTGACAGTTTGTACCCATCAAAAATTTGGTCACAGATTGCTTCTGGTTTGCCGTATCTCTGCCTGCAGAGAAACCTCTGCTGCGGTGCATGTGACAAATGCATATCATTGCAGGATGGGCAGAAATCCAGTCCCTCAGCACTGGACAAGGCAGGGAGAAGAAAGAATGCTCTCATTTCTTTTATGCTTGTTGGTTTTGAAAAGATTTGTATTGAAATAATCATTGTTTCGTTTAACAACACAGCCTCCTAATTACAACTTTCAAAACAATGCTTTTATTCTCCAGAGCATCAGGAAAATATGTATGTGGATCAAACTACATGGATAGACTATCCAGGCACATTTCTGGGAAGGCAAGCAGAAGGATATTTGTGGATATTTTTTTTCCTCAAACACACTGCACAGAGGCAGCAAATAATCACTTGTGTACTTCGTCTAACAATAATAATTAGTTCTCATGTAACCCAGCATAGAAACATTGTGTGGATACTGGCACAGCAATTTAATTGGAGTTCCTTGTGGTCTAGATGAGCTAAAGAAAGATTCAGTAATGCAAAGACATCTCAGAAATCCCTCAGTGACTACATCTACAAAGAGGAACTCAATTCCCAATGTGGGGCTGGTAGGAGTGCCCTACCCTGTTCTGATCACATCCTAAAGTAAAAGTAAAAATGTTCCTGTCATTATCCTTCCAAGCATCTAGGAAGGAAATTCAGGTGTATACACTCAGGGATACGTCCTGTATCATTTCTCATCCCCTAAAGATTGCAGAAAGGCACCACAGAGAATCAGAATCACAGAATGAACCAGGTTGAAAAAGATCTAACCCTTCTAATTAACTAAATCATGGCACTAAGTGCTTCATTCAGACTCCTTTTAAACACCTCCAGGGATGGTTACTCCACCACCTCCCTGGGCAGCCCATTCCAATGCCAACCACTCTTTCCATGAAGAATTTCTTCCTATTGTTCAGCCTAAACCTGCCCAGGCACAGTTTGAGGCTGTGTCCTCTTGTTCTGTCACTGGGTGTTTGGGAGAAGAGACGAATCTTACCTGGCTACAGCCTCCTTTCAGGTAGTTGTTGACAGCAATGAGCTCTGCCCTGAGCCTCCTCTTCTGCAGGCTGCACACCCCCAGCTCCCTCAGCCTCTCCTCACAGGGCTGTGCTCCAGGCCCCTCCCCAGCCTTGCTACTCTTCTCTGGACACCTTCCAGCACCTCAACATCTTTCTTAAATTGAGGGGCCCAGAACTGGACACAGCACTCAAGGAGTGGCCTGAGCAGTGCTGAGTACAGGGGCAGAATAACCTCCCTGATCCTGCAGGCCACACCGTTCCTGATACAGGCCAGGATGCCATTGGCCTTCTTGGCCACCTGGTGCTGGCTCAGGTCCAGTCAGTTGTCACACAAACCTGAACCTTCAGTTAGAGAAAGGTGCAGTGGAAACACTTCATAGCAGGACTACTTCAAAGCCTAGATGCCAAACGGTTTTTACCTGTGAGCACAGACATCTCTGGTATGCCAGGCCGCCCAGATTCCTTCCAGAAAAACAGCTCTCTTGCTTTCAGCTGAGAACGGTCACTTTGCAGTGCTCAGCAATGCCCTTACACAATAGCTAGAACAAAGAGGGGCCCCAGGCCGCAGGCTCCTCTCGTATTACAAAGCCTGTGCCGAGCAGCCTCGCGAGACCGCTCAGGCCCACGGTGCGAGAACTGCAGGAGGCCCCTGGAAGATTTTGCTCACAGTCCGCTAAAATCCAGCAACATCTACAACTCTAACTGCCTCCATCAGTATGAGTGTCTTTGCATCTCAATCCATACTTCCTTAGGGCAAATAATACTTTCTTTTGTCCAGTTCCATGCCCAAAACTTAGGGCACCAGTGAGCACCAGGCAGAGATGGAAGGAAATTACCAGGGCCATCCCTGAAGCAGAGCTAATAAACCCATATGATATTTCTATTTAAGGACACAGAGAATGCAAACAGACATGGAGCGTCTTGAATTTTTCTGCCCTTAGACAGTCCCAATCTGTTGTTGTTCCAGATGATGGGGCACTTTCTGTCTATTCAAAGTCTTACATAAAGTTAAGCTATCCAAGCAACCATTAGCCCCAGAACCGGACACAGCTTGAAGTCCTATCAGTGCTGAATATTACAGAAAAACCCTTTCATGTAGCTTACAGGTGATGCTCCCCTGCCTTTCCCATCTCGTAACACATTTCTTTGCATGTTCTCTCTCCTTACAACACCATTTCCTGCTCACTCATTGAAACCATTTTGTCCATATAATATCACCAATACTCTTTGCTCTTGGAGAAAATATTCACTGATTTGGTGTTTCATTCTTAAGTCTTTGTATCAAAATATATTTTAAGAGGATATTAGACATTCCTTCTTTCTGATCCAGGTGACCTCTCCTTTTGCCAGAAATGAGAGAGGGATTCACAGAATGCAGATTCTTTTTTACTTCCTCCTTTCCTCTTGCCCTCATTTTTAGAAATCATAAAGAGTTGTTTCCATTCTCAGCAATGTCAACGCTGGCAGTAAAAGCCTATTAGGGCACCCCTGACTGCTCCCATCCTTTTCATGGTCAGAAGGCAGTATTTACCAGAACACTCAACAACATGCTCTTATTGAACTAGAGACTGCTAGAACCATCAGCGTGGGGGCTTGGGCTCATTGGTTCAAAGTTAATCTTCTCACTTCTTCATATACCAGCTAGCTGAGCAGGGTTGAAGCGTTCACAGAATAGTCTGGGTTTGAAGGGACCTCCAAAAATCATCCAGTCCAATCCCCCATGCAGTCAGCACAGTCATCCTCAACTAGATCAGGCTGCCCAGAGCCCTGTCAAGTCTCACCTTGAATTATCTCCAGGAATAGGGCCCCAATCACCTCCCGGGGCAACCTGTTTCAGTGTTCCACCACCCTCATAGTAAAGAACCTGTTCCTGACATCCAATCTAAATCTGCTCTTCCCTAGTTTGAAGCCATTGCTCCTTGTCCTACCACCACAGCCCTTTCAGATGCACCTGGCTTTGCCCGAGCTCATGGAAGAAAACAGAAGCCACACTGCTCTGTTTCTATCTCTACAGTAGTAGCAGAGATTTTTTTTCACATGACAATTTGTACTTTACAAGTCCTTAGTTCAGCAGCTGCTCCCAAGCATCAGCCTGAAACTCACCAGAAAAGTGTGTCTGTGTGCCTACAGTTATTCAGTCTGTAACTGAAGCACCACAAACAACTGCTGGCTTACTGTTTGTGCCTCCTGACGTGGAAAGCAATCTAGGTACTCAATGAGGCACAGTGCACTGTCTGCCAGCTCATGTGCAGCACGGGTAGTGCGTCAGATTATACATTACAACTGCTCTCATTTATAACATCGCATCGCATTATGTCAGGTTACACTGTGGCAAGCCACAGCATTTTCTCTAAAGGAAATTCATGTCAGACAGGATTGCAGTGAGAGCTTCCATTCCTTTTTATTTCATCTCATGTGAAATATGAATACCAGTGACCTCCCTCCTTCTTCTTCCGCCTCTGAGGACCTCTCAGAGTTTTTTTCTTTTCCTTATACAAATGCCAGAATCAAGTATGGAATTTCTCATCTCGAAATGCCTACTGCCGGTTTAATAAGGGCCTCGTCATCCAGTCCCTCAGGAGCATCTCCAGAAAGAGCAAGAATGCAAAAAAATACTTTATTACTTCAAATCTGTAATATTAATATTTTCTGTTCTGCAGCACATCCACATCTCATGCAGGTGGATTACAGCCCTTTGCAAACCTTAGCTTTTTGAGAGACCAGGATGAAAACAAAAAAGCTTGGCTTGCAAATATGCTGGGGCAGCTGCCCTACTGGCTTTTGTTCACTTGATTTACTCAGGACCAGCATGGAAAATGTGCCTGCTGCCTGAAGCCACTAGAAATGTGGATTTGGTGGGAGATTTGAGAACTAGTTTGCACCTCCTCTGCATAGTGTAGTCTTTTATGTTTAGTTATCTCTTCCCAACACCCTTGTTAGATTGTAAGGGTATTAGATAAAGGACCAATTTTAGTGCTAGGTATCTGGCATAATGAGGTATAATCTAGGTACCTGACAGACTGTAATGCACTACTGCTGGAGGTACCAGAACATGGATACATGTGTATATATATATGCATGTTTATATCTGCCCCAAATTAACCACTCACACCATCCAATTTTTAGCTCCATCTTTGCTATAGGTGGCTGCACCTGAACTCAGGCTGTGGCTATCCTTAAACTGAAAGCCTCATAAGCAAACATCAGTAGAAGAGGAAGCATAGTTCCAATACAGCTTTCTCCACAAGCTCTGTCTCATCTTGAAAGTCCACAACGAGTTTCTTAATAAAATGCAACTACTGAGTCCAAAGAGGTGCAGAAGACCTGCGTAATGAGCAGTTACCTTCACCAGGGAAGAGGAATCTCAAAGGTGCAATGAGGGCTCAACAGGTAGCATCCCCAGTCCTCCATGTGGCACAGCAGTTCCTGGCCTGAGCACCTGGGCTTTGGGCTAGTGAGTGCATGGGAGAAATTCATGAGCAAAGGAGAGTATCTGCTATCAACTGTATTTAAGATAACCATCACCTTAATCTTCAATCAGGTCTTGCACCCAGTTCTGCTACAGTAATTTCACGCATAATTGCCAAAAGCCTCACACATTATGCTCAGTATGACATTATTGCACTGACAACTCAATAAATTTCCTACTTGTAGTGTTTTCCACCAATACAGAAATTTTATCCCTGATTAAAACATGGTGCAAAGACAGAGAGATTACCACTGTTTTTATCTAGCTCTAATAGGATGCTGCATTCAAGTAAAAACCAGCATTTATAACAGCTTAGATATGAAAAAGTTCCAGTGTTCAAAAGGAATATGTTTTCTGTATGAATTTCAGTCTGCAAAATTCATGTTTTAATTCAGGTCCTGTTGATTGTTCATCTACCCAATATAATGATTCATCTTAGGATACTCAAAAGAGAGGTTGCTCCTGCTGAGCAACAGGAAAAAAAAGATAGCTAAAAAAAGATCAAGAAATATGCAAATTGTGTTCAAATAGTTCTGTGTATGTGGTACCAGCTTTTACTACCTATCACTTAAGGCTAGTAGATTAAATCACAGAATCATAGAATGTCAGGGGCTGGAAGGGACCTTGAAAACTCATCCAGTCCAACCTCCCTGCCAGAGCAGGATCACCTACACCAGATCACACAGGAACATGTCCAGGAGGGTTTTGAATATCTCCAGAGAGGGAGACTCCACAACCCCCTCAGGCAGCCTGTTCCAATGTTCTGTCACTCTGACAGTGACAAAATTCCTCCTCATATTTAAATGGAACTTTCTATGCCTCCACCCATTGCCCCTTGTCCTGTCATTAGGCATCACCCAGCAGAGCCTGGTTCTATCCTCCTGGCACATACCCTTTACATCTTTATAAACATTGATGAGGTGACCTCTCAGACTCCTCCAAGCAGCACAGTCCCAGCTCTCTCAATCTCCCCTCGTAAGACAGATGTTCTATTCCCATCATCATCTTTATGGCTCTGTGCTGGACTCTCTCAAGTAGTTCTATGTCCCTCTTGAATTGAGGTGCCCAGAACTGAACATAATACTCCAGATGTGGCTTTGCCAGGGCAGAGTAGACTCACCCTCTGTTCATAAGAAATCGCTTCTTACCTAAGAAAATGTCCCAGAACCCCGGAACCAGAAGACGATGGGTTTTTTGGTTTGGTTTGGGTTCTTTTTTTTTTTTTTTGGGGGGGGAACACCAAAACCTACATTCATGTCTACAAAGGACAAAAAAATATACCTGTGCACATGTATGCACAGAGATCCCACTGCAATCTAGAGCGCTGGATATAAATGGGTTGAGTTGGGTTGGAAGGGACCTCCAAAAGTCATCTAGTCCAACCCCCATGTAGTGAGCAGGGACATCCTTCACTAGATCAGGTCACTCAGAGCCTTGTTGAGCCTGACCTTGAATATCTCCTGGGATGAGGCCTCAACTATCTCCCTGTGCAATGTATTGCTGTTCAAGGAAGTTTCCTTAGCAGCATCAACTTACACACACTTTCTCCAACATTGCAGAGGGAGTAAGAATACATACATGATGCTCACTGCTATGACCCACAGAGCTCACAAGCAAGGGCACACATCTGTGCCTCACCTCTACCTGAACAGTACTGGGCTGTCAAGGAAGTCCTTTTGGTGGGACAAGTCACAGAACTGAATATGAGCCCACTCACAGCACAACCTCATGAAAGGGGCTGAGCTAAAATGGAGCCCCTGGGACAAGAGCAGGGGAGTGAAGACCCCAAGTGAGGCTGCTCGAGGCCATTCAAGCTTATTTGTGCTATCAAGGATAGCACAGAATTTTTTTTTAATCAAAGGGCAGGAGAAAGCAGGGAGGTTGTTCCATTTTCTAACAGGGGCAAAACAACATGCTTCCACCAAATTGCATCCTGAGAAATGGATGACTCACCTTCACCTGCAGCTTTCCTTACAAAAGCATTAAGCCCGAGACAGAGAGTGGGCATGGAGAATTTCAGCCTGAAGGATTAAAATCATAAGCAGTGGACAACAGAGTCTGAAAATAGGAAGTCTTCAGCCAGGTACCACATAGAGCATTGTGACATTAAAATAATAATTAAAATAAAAACCAAAACAAAACAAGAACAAATTCATTTCTGTGAGGAGAGCTACACAAAATAACATCCTTAATAGCACTGCACTGCTAAACGAACCTTGTTTCAGTGCTGCTTGCACCAGTGTGGCTTTGATGTAGTGTCACTGCTCCTGATTTATTCTGGTTCAAGGGAAATATGAATCCACCCATGTGTGTCTGGGCCTTTTTTGTTATTGAACTCTATCAGAAAATACATCAAAACATCAGGACCATATCAGCCTGTCAGCTTATTTCTCAAAAGCCTGAGCAGTGCATAAAATGCACAAAAGAGCTTAAAGCTCAACAAAACTCTTTCTTTGTTTCTTCAGAGCTTGACTCTCTTCTGATCCCCTCAGCAGTACCAGTAAAACAAGCCATAAAACTGGAGTCCCCTGGCACCACATTTGGAAGATGCAGCAATGGAGACAGCAGACAGTTTTGGCACAATTATTTGCATCTCCCACTGCTGTCTCCCTCAGCTGCTCCAGCAGCAATGAGCAGGGGACAGCACTTGTGCCATGAAGCCCTTCTGGCAAAAGCCTGATCATTTCTCACTCAGCCAGGTTGAAAGGCAGGGGGTGTGTTTATCACAAAATAGCTCTGCAATGGCTATGCTCTTATTGTTGAGCATCATAACACCTGCAGTGCAGCTCCCTTCTTTGCAGAAAGAAGGTCCAAATTTTTATTTTTAATAGCTTCCCATGTAGAATTAAAATTTTAGTTTCAGCTGAGACATCTGGAGAGAATAATTAGCAAGGGAAAATCTGGACTGTGTCTGAAATAGGGTAAGGACACAGAATCACAGAATCACAGAATCACAGAATCACAGAATTTCTTAGATTGGAAAAGGCCTTCAAGACCATCGAGTCCAGTCATTGGTTTCACACTGACAAGTCCCTGACTAAACCAAACCCCTCAGCACAAAATCTAGTCACTATGAATCGCTATGGTTGGAAAGGACCACCAGGATCAGCCAGTCCAACCTTCATCCCAGCAGCCTTCATCACTAGACCTCAAGCATCACATCCACTCTGCTTTTAAACCCCCCCAGGGATGGTGACTCCCCCCCCTCCCTGGGCAGCCTGTTCCAGTGCCTGACCACTCACTCAGTGAAGAACTTCCTCCCAACATCCAACCTAAACCTTCCCTGACGCAACTTGAGGCCATTTTCTCTTGTCCTGTCATTAGTAATACGAGAGAAGAGACCAGCTCCAGCCTCACTACAACCTCCTTTTAGGTAGTTGTAGAAGGCAATAAGGTCCCCTCTCAGCCTACTCTTCTCCAGACTAAAAACTCCCAGCTCCCTCAGCCACTCTTCATAGGTTGTGTTTGTCAGACCTCTCCCCAACCTAATTGCCATTCTCTGCACCCACTCCAGCACCTCAATGTCCCTCCTATACTGTGACCAAAACTGGACACGGTACTTGAGGTGTGCTGAGTACAGGGGCATGATCACCTCCCTACTCCTGCTGGTTACACCATTTCTGATCCAGACCAGGATGCTGTTGGCCTTCTTGGCCACCTGGGCACACAGCCAGCTTACCACCAACACCCCCAGGTCCTTCTCCAGGCAGTCTCCAGCCACTCTTCCTTCAGTCTCTAGGGCTGCTGGGGGGTTCTTGTGGCCAAAGTGCATGACCCAGCACTTGGACTTGTTAAACCTCACGCAATTGGCCTCAGCCCATCGCTGCAGCCTGTCCAAATCCCTCTGCAGGGCCCTCCTACCCTCCAGCGGATTGACACAGTTATGAATACACGGCTAAGAGCTTGTGGCTGGAGAGATTTATCTTGTTACTGTTTTATTTTTGTTTAATTCTTGGACACCTTAATTTTTTATGGAGTCTCTTGTGAAAGTGTAGTTAAAAGTCAAATTGTAATAAAAAGAAACATAGTTTTTATCTTCCTAATCATAGACTGGATTTATTCTGCAACAAGGTATAAACTTCTAGCACCCCAAACACCATGTAATCTTTAAAGGTCATTTTGACTTGGATACTCAGGAAAAAAACCCATAGTATTACCTACTAATGCTTTCCTTCTGTGTTCTTAAATTGTAACCTTTTCTGGCTATGATCTAAAAATGGATGCAGGTTTCTATATAATGAGCTGGAAATTCAGCAGATTTAAAATAGACATAGTCCACTGAGTTGGAACTGAGCTGTACCAATTTATGCCTGCTGAAGTTCTGGCCTGTCATTTGTAACCCTTTCAGCAATTTCTGACTAGCTCAATCCATCATTTTTCTGATAACCCCCACTTCTGTAATGAGCATCATACCAGAAAGAGTTGAAACTCCATTCAACTTTACCACATATTCCCTAAAATTCCTAGCAACATGAAATAATAGCAGGAACCTAGGACACCCTCAATTTTCCTTACAGACCAATAGCTTGAGCTATGTGGTTATTTCTATTGTGTCACCTGTTGAAAGGTTACAGCCAGCACCTGACACCATCTTTGACTTTCAGCCTGGGCACACTGTAAGAATCTGCACAACCTGGTGGGATATTTGATATATAATTGGCAAGCTCCTGGTCTTCACTAGGAGAGGTAAACTGAGAACAGCTTCAAAGAACTACTTTTATGTCACTAAAATTTGATGTTTGCTTCTCTTCCTGCTTTAGTATTTATACTAGCCTCACTACAAGGGGATTTGAACTTGTACTGTGTTTTATTACTTGTTTCTTTTTTGGCATAGAATCATAGAACCAACCAGGTTGGAAGAGACCTCCAAGATCATCCAGTCCAACCTATCACTCATCCCTATCCATTCAACTAGACCATGGCACTCAGTGTCTCAGACAATATTAGCTTGAACACCTTCAGGGACGGCGACTCCACCACCTCCCTGGGCAGCCCACTCCAATGCCAATCACTCTCTCTGCCAACAACTTCCTCCGAACATCCAGCCTAGACCTGCCTCGGCACAACTTGAGGCTGTGTCCCCTTGTTCTGTTGCTGGTAGCCTGGCAGAAGAGACCAACCCCACCTGGCTTCAGCCTCCCTTCAGGTAGTCATAGACAGCAATGAGGTCACCCCTGGCATGTACCCATCCATCTCAGCCTAGCCACATGGTACCTTAAACACCATGCAAAACAGCACAAATTATCTCAGATCTGGATATACTTGCCAAAGTTGATATATTGGCTCCTACTGTTAGGTCAACATTTGTAATCACAATTCTTATTCTATTTTGTACCTATTATTATAAGATTATGATCTAGCAGCGCCTGGAGGTCTCAGAAGTGACTGGCTCATCATGCACATGGTGAGAAGCAGTTTTATACTCCTGAAGAAATCATCCAGAATGAATTTGGGTTATTTAAGCAGCTGCAGCATACCTTCTAATTTCAGCCTCTGGACTTGCACCAGACGTCATTTGGAGATGCAGAGTGTGAGATGGCAGAAGATCATTTCCCAACAGTGATATTTGCTCATGTTTCTAAAGCAATGGTTAGTGCCTCCCAGACTCAACATCTTTAATAGCTGTCCCAGGAAAACAAATGGACCATGAGCGAATGGTTGAGACAGGTTTCAAGTGAACAAGGAAATTGTATGTGGGTTTGGAGTCATTTGAGACCCAGGTGGAACTGAGAGTTTAGGAATACATCTCTGATCCATGTTTGTATTTGGAAAATTGAAAATGCAATTCTGCTGAGTTTCAGCACTCTGTCATTATCTACATTTACTTGCACCCTCCAGGGTGCTCACTATAGTCCTAAAAATCCATACTAATAGGAGACAATACACTGTAGCTGAATGAGATACCCCAGACCTGAAACCACAAAGAACTCTTGGAGAAGGAGAGAATAATAGAGAAACTCATGATATAGCTAAATCACTCACTAACTTCTACAAAAGATGTGGTCTGCCCTAACTCTGGGTTTTTTCCCCCAAGCTGACTACATGCTGCCTTGCATATTTATTCCATGGTTGCTGCAGATGCAGCAAAATCACACCACTGCAAGACAGCAGTAGTTTAATAGATTTTTAATACTGCTAAACATTTGCAATAGAAACAAAACCAGAAGACTCTTTCTCCTTTTGCCTCTGATGCTAGCATAAGGCTAATATTATCCCATCCCTATAGAATTACATAGGGATGGGATAATATTAGGATTATACATGTATACATGATCATTGTATAAGGATAGGACAGTAATAGAGAATAAGGATAGGCAAGCACATATTTCTGCATGCAAGTTCTTCCATATATACCAAGGGCCATTTTCATACTAAGCAGCAGCTGCTGTTCCTGTTGCCTATGTAAGCAGTACTCACTAGTGGAAATGGCTTCTTGTGCCATCCTTACTGCAAGAGTTCAGGGCCACAGACATGACTGAAAGCACACCTCTTCCCTCCCTGACATTCAGTCTGCTTTTCTGCTCAGCCTTTGACCTTCGCTGACAGCCTCCTGCCTCATTTACTGAAAAACATCCAGAGCAGAAGTAGCACACTGGCAAAAATAATGGTCTGTGTGCACACTTTATACTGCATATGAAAGTATTTTTCCACTACTGAAGGAACAAGCAGGCCAGCCTGCAGTCAGCAATGTGGGAAAAAGACAACCATCCAGTGGGAAAAAAAACCCACAAAACAAACAAAGAGTGAGAGCTAACAAACTTCCTTTAAAATGTGGCTTCACTCAAGAAAGGTGTTAGGCTGCTAAAAGCAAATTTTGTGCTAGAGCATGAGTGAATCATTTTGGGCTAGGGCATGAGGGTCTTCACTTTAGCATCACTCAAAAGAAATCCCAGAGGTGTTAGGAATCTGCAACATAAACTTGTGCTTAAAATGAAACCTTTCATTATCTTCCATGAGGCTTTCCTTAATTTCAACTGTGGCAGAGAACAATGCTTGCAGAGCTTCTATTTCTCTCTAGACCCTTAAGAAGACCTCAGTCGACTCTAATACACATCTCACTTGCTCAAGGCGCTCACAGACATACTTTGGAGTGACACAAAGAGCTTTGGCAATGATACTGCTGAGTTGAAAACAGACTGGTAGGTTCAGTATGCGTAAGAAATGCGCATGGGTGTCTGAAAGGTTTAAAAGAGGGCTAACAGCTGGCAGACTTGTTCTTACAGTCTAAGTATCTCATGTGAAGGTAGAAAACCAGCATAAGAACACAATTAGCAATTTGCCCTTACAAGCTTCTTATTTCACCACTACCTCCTCAGTCATTCACATTCCCAGTGCAAACACATTTTAAGAGTCAATCCTCAGTCTAGTCTTAATTATGTCTTGTTTTGCATTTGAAAGCTTTAAAATATCAGCAAATCTAGGCACTGTATTCTGAAAGGGAAATTAGAGCCCTGCTGGAGCCAAAGGGAGTTTTGCCATGGACTCCTGTATCTCAGCCCAAGCCCTCACAGCGAGCTAGACTGAGGCCACAGTTCCTGCTCTGACAATTTGTAACTACAGAAAGGGAAGCTAGTGGCTAAATTGGAGCAGCAGCTGCCAAAAGCCACAATTTCAGTTGTTTCTCACCTATGTTGTACCCCTTTCTAAATACCCTTCTAAGAGATGCTGTGTTACTAAAGTCATTAGCAAGTCATTTCATTTCCATTATATCCACATTTTCATCCAGAAGTTGAGGAGAAAAGGTAATCACATCTTGTTCACCTACACACACTGCATGTTAATACAGTTGGAGGTGGGTTTTTGGTTGGTTTTTTTCTTTCCTTTGGTTGCTTCCTTAATGCTAAACAGAACACTCTGGCATTTATTAATAGCATATTAAACCCATGTAAATTGTATGTACACAGAAATACAAATCTAATCCTGTCTTATACTAAACTTCCTCCTGTGTTTTCAAAAAGCTCTGGGGGGAATCAGTATTGCTGATCGAGATCAAACAGTCTATCTCCCTGCCTACACTGTGTGAATCACAGAATGTTAGGGGTTGGAAGGCGCCTCCAGAGATTATTGAGTTCAACCTCCCTGCCACAGCAGAATCACCTAGGGCAGGTCACACAGGAATGCATCTAGATGGATCTTGAAAGTGCAGGAGACACTGCAACCTCTCTGGGAGGCCTGTTCCAGTGCTCTCTCACCTTTACAGTAAAGAAATCTTTCTTCATGTTGAAGTGGAACTCCCTGTGTTCCAGTTTGTGTCCATTGTCATATTACAGGGCAGCACCGAAGGGGGGCTGGCCCCTTCTTCTTGATACCCACCCGTCAGATATTTGTCAAGTTTAATAAAGCCTCCTCTCAGCCTTGTCTTCTCCAGACTCAACAGCCCCAGGTCTCTGAGTCTTTTGTCACAAGTCAGGTGTTCCAGTCCCTTCATGAGCCTCATGCTGTCTAGCATATCCCTGTCCCTCTTGAACTAGGGAGCCCAGAGCTGGACACAATACTCCAGATGTGGTCTCACTAGGGCAGGGTGAAGAAAACACTCTGGGCATGCCAGACACTTGCTTAGCCAAACTGTCTCACAGCAATGAGAAATGAGGGCATTCAGCCAAGGCCAGTTCCCAAAAGGAGGAAGTGGGTAAGTAGAACCAGGATTTGCTGTACCAGGGCAAATGCAGTCTGGTGTCCACTTGTGGGTTGCAGAGTCTACTCAGCTGCAACTGAAACTTTAAATCAAGGTTGAGTTTGCATGCACTGATAGGTCAGTATGACTCTTGAAACAAGATTTTCACGTTCCTTCATTCTATTTATTTGCTTTGGCAAACAACTTGATTTCAGCCCCATTAACCTCCTCTTGGCTACATGCTGTGGCTGGCACAGTTTAAACTGGCCATCCCTTGGGGCAAGAGTCTGTCGAGCCAGTAATTCTCTGGAACTGTTCACTATCTACTCAGTGCATTATGAACCATCAAGTCCAAAACACAAACAAGTCAGGGTGGAGCCACTCCAGGCACTGGTCACCTCAGGCATATTTTGCTCATTTTCTTGACAGATGCAGATTGTAACAGCTCAAATGCAGATGTGGCATAACCTAATTAAAAACTTCCTGAGTATCACATGAATGCTAAATAGAGCCTCAGACATAACAAGGTAAAAGACATGTAATAATTAACTTAATGGTTGATTGACTGCCTCTACCATGCCAACACCAAGCATTAGCCACAGGAACACTAATGAAACATAGATATACAAGACTAAAAATGTTAGTTACGTTAATAGCTTCATCTGATGACAGTAACTAGATACTTCCTCTTCATGTCTTTTCAGGTCTCTCTTTTTAGTCCCATGCTAAGTAGATCACAGTACCGCTGAAGCACAGCCACTCATCACCAACATAAGAAAGACATCAAACTGCTGGAGTGGGTCCAGAGGAGGATCATGAAGATGATCAGAGGGCTGGACAGCCTCCCATGTGAGGACAGGCTGAAACAGTCTTTGCTGTTCAGCCTGGAGAAAAGAAGGGTCTGGAAAGACCTTATAACAGTGTTCCAGTACCTTGAAGGTGCCTACAAGAAAGCCAGGAAGGGACTTTTTACAAGGGCTTGTAGTGATAGGATGGGAGGGAATGGATTGAAGCTTGAGAAGAGCAAATTTAGACTGGAGATTAGAAAAAAATTCTTTACAGTTAAGGTGGTTAGATGCTGGAACAGGTTGCCCTGGGAGGTTATGGATACCCCTTACCCTGGAGGTGTTCAAGGCCAGTTTGGATGAAGCCTTGATCAACCTGGGCTAGAGGAAGGTGTCCAGGCAGGAAGGGTGGAGATGATCTATCTCTGCGGTACCTTCAAACCCAAACCATTCTATGAATCTGAGGTAGATTCCACCATTAACTATTGAAAGTTTGTTGAACTCAGAGCTGGTTGTACTTCAGAATAGTTCTAAAAGTCTTGGGATAGGTATTTTTTGATTAAAAGGGTTTGCTTTGTAGGGGAATATGCTGTTGATGAAAAATGGAACAACTGGGGGAAAAAACACACCACTTTATAGAAGAAACAAAGTTCTCATCCCAAATGTTTCTGCAGGACAGAGGTTGATACTTAACGTCTTCGTTCTCCTCTGTGAGCTGCACCATGAAATACATCTTGCTAATGAAACAAGTGCCTTACAAAATCATACATTTCTCATCTCATGTAGCCTACACTCCCCTTCCAAATGGTTTAAAATACTGCTTGAGGAGTCAAGCTGTAACTGAGCTGTAGTCAAATAAAGGTTAGTGTCTTTCTGTTAGGAAGGAATAGCAGTAGAGAAGTATGAAACATATATCATCACAAGTAGACAGATTTAAGTCTGACATTCTGTAAGGGCTCCTTCCCTAATAGGAATTTGAATGAGGAACATGTGGAAAATCAAAAAGTCACACAGGAAGTTGCCATAATCTCCTAAATGGCTCTAGCAGCATTAGTGCACAAGTGAGCTGCCACAGGGCAAATCAAGCTATGCATTTGTGGTGCCAGCTAAAGTAATAACTGCCCTATAGATGTACCTTCACAACACACATAATAACTGATGTTACCTATGCTGTGGAGGGTAGCTTCTGACTAGATCCCAGATGTCTGCCAGGGTCATGTCCAGACTCCAGTCCAAGATGAGACCCTGTCCCTCTTTCATGCCTTTCTTCCGTGAGAAGGAAGCTGGGCATATGGGTTGCTGGGCATGCTCCAGTCTGGCCCCTGAACATCCTCCTCTTGGAAATCAGAAGATCACTTTCTGATGTAGCCTGGTGAACCAAATTGTGATACTCTTATTCTTTCCCTGATTATGTGTACTTTGTTCAGACTTCTCTCCCATGAACAAGTCTTTCACTGTGTATAGTAAAAGCTGTCTCAAGAGAGTGTGGTGAAATCCCAGGTCCCCAGACAGCTGCAGAGGAGCTGCGCTGCACTGCACGATTTCATTAATATTTTCAGGATCACAGCACTAGAAATAAAAATATCTGCAAATGGTCAAAAAGATTAACCTTTAGGGGTTTTGCTGCCTTTTATAAGAGGTTGGCTAGATCATGCTTACCAGATTTCCCAGTAGAAAACCAGCAGGACCCAGAAGTAAGCAAAATGCTGCTGTTCAGCTGATTTGTGTTGCCTTATATCAGCATAAGGCTGGGGATGCACAAATTCCCACTGGCTACTGAGTCCTTCCTCTTAAAAAATAATATGAAATAAATGTCATCTTGCACAGAAAACTGCCTACAGATTTTGTGGACTTAGTTGCCAGCACTTCACTTGTCTTGCTGATTAAAAATTTGCTTTCTGCCACCCTTTCACAGACTGCTGGCCCCACCACTGTGTGTTTCACTGTATTAGTGAACGTTCACATTCCAGATCCCATGATATTTTCTACCCTTGCTGCCTCCCCAGTCATGGGGTAGTACACACACTTACCAACACAGCCATGCAACAGGAGCTTCTGTCATAACACTTTCTCAAGGAGCCAGGACCTACAAGACTGACAGTCATTGGAAGACCTGTCTGAACGAGTTGGACACCCTGGTTTTGAGTAACAAGTGAAGTGGGTACAAAAGTTCTGGGACTGCTTTTGCCCTCAATCTGTCATTCTTTAAAAATGGTTTTGGGGTTTTTTTTTGTTGGTGTTTTTTTTTTTTTCTTTTCAATAAAAAAAGTGCAGAATACTCAGGGGAAGCTGAATTCTAATTCATTACCAAGGCATCAGGCATTCAACTGACAGTGATGCAGGCATCCCTAAATAAAGGAGATGCTTGGAAGACAGAAAAATAGAAGACATTTTCCTTCCTGCTTTTTTCACACTCCTCTTGCAGACCTATTGTGCTGAATGGCAGGGATAAAAGTAGAACAGTCACTGGTTAGGTTTGCTGCAGCAGGAAAATGTTATAAAAAGTCTTTTGGGGTAGCCAGACACTGGAGTGGTCATTTCTAACTTGTCATTAATGGTCACAGTGCTGCTCCAAAGACCACTGCAGGCAATTGAATGACTCTGACCGACTAATGGGAGTTGGAACAGCCTTGAATGCACTCATCCTCACAAAGATTTCTGCTGGGAAATCAGGGTGGATGTAAATGGAAGTATCTAGACAGCTCAGAGTCACTGTGATGAGCAAAGTCCTGCAGCTTAGGAGCTATTTTCACTTTTACTGAAGGAACAATCTTGAGGTAAAGAGAATGTGAGGTTCTTCTAATCCATCTTCTGGTTGGAGAATGTTTTCAATTATGTTTTTAGTCCTTTTTCTCCCCACACTGTTTTCTTTCCTATGCAATCTAAGATTCTTCCATCATAGGGTAGAAGGATACCCAAGGATTGGTAGAAAATAGCACATCATAAGATGCTTGGTACAAGGTAAGAGCTGACAAAAGTGCAGTCCTCACTGATGAATCCTTATGGACATTCCTCACCTTGCCCATCTGCATGTAGCAGTTACCACTGTCATAATATCCTTAACATGCTTTACTGCTTGTGATTCCTCTTGAACAACCAGCATCTGTCTCTTTCAGGCAGCTGCCATAACAGAAATCTATGGAGTTTGAGATACTGCTCCTTTAGATTTCCTTTTTTAGCAGCTGAGTCTCATGCCTCTGCCACTTCTCCTGGCACATCTTATTTTTGAAAAGAGTCCTAATGGCTCTCAATCATTTAGTTGAGCAAAGAATAGAGTAGACATGAAAGGTCCATACCTGGGTTATTTCTAGACTTTGTCTCTGTAATTCCCTGGTCTGAATTATGCAGATGCTTTCTAGAGCCCAAATTCTGCTGGGCTTTCTTGGCAGAACAAAAAAAAAAAAGTTACTAAATAAGTGACTATTATATTTCAGTATCATATTCAATGCATGGTTATAAGCATAGCTCCTTTAATAGCACTGGCAGTTGCAAATCTTCTGTGACACTTCACAACATTATGTCTCCCCAAATCAGTTTAATTCTGAATTTACAGCTGCAGGCACAAAGATGGGAATGTTTTGTGGTGATTTCTTCTGTCCTCAGTTAATTAGCATGTGGAAAGACTGTCATCCCTGGAGCATGGATGGCTGGTGTCTGGAAGGCAATCAGATTTGCTAAACAAGTCCAGCTGCAGATGGGCCAGATTAATTTTTCTTTAAAGTTCAAATTGGGGGGGGGGGGGGGGGAAACACACAAGTCAAGGAGATGCTGTATTTACAGATGGTCCAAATGTGAAAATCCACAGTGTTCCCAATAAAGTTGCTATGGGACACACAGGTCATTCAAGGGTAACATTTTATTGCTTTAAACTGCATTAATATCTACTGGCAGCATTATCAAGAGGCACTCATCCATTAATTCTGTGAAAATATCATCAGGTAAGAGCAGAGTGCAAATGTCACAGAATCACTATCCTAGACTCAGGAAAGTAATACATTAATGCCCAAGGAATGTGCCTAACACCACCCCTGCCCTGAGGTTAGAAAATTCTATACTACAGCATACAACAGAAGGAAAGATAGACATGGCAAATCTTTCTCTCCATGAATATACATATCTGAAAGGGAAAGAAAGTTTTCCTGGAGAAAGGCTCTCTGGTAAAGGACTTCAAGTTGTGCTTTTAGACCCAGGCTTTTGTAGGCCATAGAGATAGACTCCAGCTTCTCCATGACCTATTTAAGGTTTATGTATCAGTGGTTCATATCCCTACTACTGCCATTGCCTTAGCACCTGGAAATCTAATCAGCTTACAGCTAGGAAACAAACTCTGCTCAGAGAAACAACTTACATCTTGTGTGTCATGAGCCTCTCTGCTCTCTGAGGTGAACATTTTTGATGTACAACCCGTACTGTGTCTTGGAGACTACCATGCATGCCACACTCCCCATGCTGGAGGCCAGGAACACATTTGGAACCATGTGTGCATAACTGCATGTACAAATAACAAGGCTGGCCTTGGAAAGTACAGATCCCAAACACAGCTGTTCCCAGCCACTTTGCTATATACACTGGAATTAGCTTTTCCAGGCAAGGGTGAAGCTGTAGAACTCTGGCAAATATGTGATGTTGATGGTGGAATTATTCAAGCCTAGGCTGGAATCTATACACAACCAGGTCACATCCTTGCTATGCCAGAGTTGTGCTCAAACCAGCTCAAACTCCTTGACAGTAGGGTTGGACCTAGAGTAAGTCTCAGGTCTTGAACCTCCCCATAAGGGCTTCCCTCTCAGCTGCTCTCTGAGTTCTCCTCCCAGGTAATCACTGCAAGCAGTTTGTTGCAGGAGGTGGGCAGAGACTTCTGGAGCTATGGGTCCCTGAGCAAGGTTCAAATACCCTGTTAGAAATACACCTAAAAGAAGCTCAGAGTCATTTGTTTTTCACTCCTATGGCTCTCTCTTCTCACAAAGAGCACCAAGAGCCAAACTCTCACTGATTCAATACAACAGCAAGAGACCAGAGCTGGATGTCATAGTCACAAGCTGTTTATTGGGGTACTTAATTGGATCTTAGCCTACAAATAAGATCTGACAAATGCCTACTGGTATAAGCAAAGCTGCTCGTGGAGCCCTTGTTGCCTGCTGCACTGCCCTTATGCTCACAGGGGAGCACAGGTACTGCCTAGTAGGATAGGAATAGGAAAGACAAGAGATCTGCTCCTACACTGCCTTTGGTCTGCCTCTGGCTCCAGACAAGTTGCTTTGCTCAAACACTTCTAGTTTCTCCTTTTTTTTTTGGTTCTCCCCCCATTCACACACAAATCCTGCTGTATATACCTACACTCCTACAGTGCTTAAGTCCTGCTACAAAGACTTCAGCAGCAATTACAAAAGTCCTAAAAAAAACCACATATGTAACAGTCCACCCAAGATTTTGAACTTGGGCACAACAGATGTGCTGTGGAGTATGTGCAAAATTCAACCATTCCTTTGGTAAAAGGAGGAAAGAATGGCTAACATTACAGCACTGCTTTACACCAGTCCTACGAGTCCTTGAGTTCAGCAGAGCTGTTTCTGAGTTACTTAAGTGAAAAACAATAAAATCCTGTGTCTCCAGAAGGAATCCAGCCACAGTATTGGATAATCACCTCCAATTTCTATGGCAACACGAAGGAAATTGCTCGGCCTACTGTCTGGGCATTTTCACTCCATGTGTATGAGAGTGTTATGTCAGAGACAGGGAGAGAAAGAGTATTTAACACATAATCAATTAAATTTCACCCTTGATCCAGTCACTTGTTTAGAAACATTATCTTGGCATCAGTGAGTGATTTTTCTCATGGGTTGACAAGGTGCCTGTTTATTTTGTATAAGGAATGATTAAGTTAGACATTCCTTTTCTCCCTGTGAATGAATGATGAAAAATGGATTTGGTGTTGACCTGGCCCGTTTACCAACGCTCCTGGGTCTCTGTGCCTCTGCGCTTCAAGAACTCTTAGCCTTGGAGAACATCATTCTCATGCCTGACCTAGCAAAATATTTTTGTTGGGCATAACACCACATTTTGCTTGGCCCCCATGTGAGTGCTTAAAGAAGGAGCAGTAGGAGGGGTGTGAGGCTTTCACAACCTTTAACAGCTCACAGGAGGGAAGAAAAGCATTCTCTCCTCTCCCTACCGTAAGGGCACCAGTGCTGTCTCTTCTTGTCTCCCCTCAGCACCTCAGTAAGAGTCAGCAAATGACTACAGATATGCAGCAGATGTACCATTAACCCAGATGCCACTTCTTGTCGTACAGAGGAAGCAGCAAACAACTTCCTCAAGTGCAGCATTAGTGATTGTCTCTTCTGAGATCACACAGGCCTACAGCATGGTCAGACCTATGTCTGGAAAGCTCTCTTAAACAAGGTGAATGCTCACCAAGACAACTGATGTGGGTCCATAATCTGCCGATGAATTCTGCAGGGTTTGTGTCAGGCTCACAATATTGCTTAGGCTCTAACACAGCAGGGATTTAAGGGTTGATTGACACCAGCCTGGGCTGCTGTGTGGCTCAACATTTAATCAGCATATGATGAATTTACATGGAACACACAGAACTACGTCTTCCTATTGGACAAACAGCAAACTTCATAGCATATGGAATTGAAATTGCAACTTGTCTGTGTTGACAAGAAAAAAGACATGATAACACCCAGATCTTTTCACAGTTCACAAAATGGAACAATTAAAGTTCAAGGCCAGAGTCCTGTCAGCCCAATGGAGTATTTCTTACTGTAAAAGGAAAAGACTCTCTCATGATAAGATGCAATCAATAAATATGGCTTAATAGGGCTGCATTTGGCAATATTCTCTTTCATTGCATACTGGTAAAAGCAAAGTCAGTAGTTTACACAGCTACTTTAAAACCTTGGTTTATGCAAAACCTAAGAGTCAGCATTTTCTGGCATGTCTCCTGCACCTCGTTTTGCTGGATAGCATCACCTGGATTGTGCAGCATCAGACTAATTAGAAGAAGCAGTGTAGAATTCAAAGCCTGTCAGATCCAAAAACATATGTTAAAAACTTCACTTTTTGTGGCCACACAATCAAGAGTGACCAAAAAAATTCCCAATAGGCTCTAATCCTCCAAGAATAACATTGCAATGTAATACAATAATGTACTTATCACTACTAGCACCTATCCTTCCATACATGGTTTTAGGCATCTTAATTAGGTGATGTAAATTACCTTTGTGTAAACTTGCAGTGCTTTACTAAAGATTTTCAATAAATCCTAATAATGCTGCTGAAAATATTGATGGCCTGATGTTGAGATGGAACAAGTATCTCCTAGCCCCTGTTTTTATCCTAATAAGGATGCAGTAACATGTAGTTTGCCAATTATATATTACTGCCTGCTAAATGAGCTCTGCTTCTGTTAGCCCAGAATGTCCACTGGTCTAAATCAGAGGACTTGGAAATGACTAGGAAATGACACCCACGCAAGAGCTGCAGCAATGCACCCATTTCCAGGCTCAGGATTTCTCCAAATTATAAATCTTTTGCCCACTAGCAATGCCCTGGAGCAGAAGGAGCTGTGAGATGATTAAAGTGAATAAATAAAGTGAACAAGCCAACATACATTTCATTCTAAATAATAATCAGGCAGCAGGGTCTGACGAAGTGAGCTGAATATGTGACTGGGAGTCAGAAATCCCCATGATTTAATTGCAGTCTCCTTGGACAGTTTCCTTTACCTCTCTTTGCCTTGCTTTTCAGTTTCTTATTTTTATTTACTTTCCCTAGTTAAGTCTTGTTTTGTAAATTATTTTGAAGGTATAGCAACAATTCAAGACAGGGCCAGTACTCTTCTGGAAGCTCTGTAAAGTACTCACAGGATCACAGGATGTTAGGGATTGGAAAAGACCTTCATAGTTTGAGTCCAACAGTCCTGTCAGAGCAGGACCATAAAATCTAGCTCAGGTCACACGGAAATCTAGCTCAGGTCACACAGGAATCTAGCTCAGGTCACATAAGTGTCTGTTTTGCTCCTAGTGCAGCTTCCTTCATCTGTATCTTCCCTCAGTGTGCATCTATGCCATGGCAAAACCTACACACACCAAGAAAGTGCTCTGCTTCACAGTTCTGGTGGGGTCACACCTCAAATAGTGGGTTTGGGCCTTTCATTACCAGAAGGACATCAAGATGATGGAGCATGTCCAAAGAAGAGCAACAAAGCTGGTGAGAGGTGTCTAAAGCATAAGTCTTATGAGGACCAGCTGAAGAAGCTGGGGTAGTTTAGTCTGAAGAAAAAGAGGCTCAGGGTAGATCTTACTGCTCTCTACCACTACCTGAAAGGAAATCATATAGAGATAGGGGCCAGTTTCTTCTCCTCAGTAACAAACAATAGGACAAGAGGAAACAGCCTTAAGTTGCACCAGCACAGATTTAAGTTAGAGAATAGAAAAATTTTCTTCACCAAAATGGTTACCAAGCACTGGAACAGGCTGCTCAGGTAAGTGGTGGAGTCATCATCCCTGGAGGTATTCAAAAGATGTGGAGGTGTGATGCCTGGGGACATGATTTAGTGGTGACCTAGCAGTGCTGCCTGAGCAGTTGAACTTGATCACCTTGAAGATTTCTTCAACCAAAATGATTCTACGGTATCATGCATAGCACCTAGACTATGCTGGCACAGTCACTGTCACTGATCAGATTTTCACCACATGGAGCAATTATACATTCCCAGGCAGTCCACCACCGAGGTGGGGAAAGGGAAATGAGCTATGGTAGAAAGGAAAAGATCCCCATTACAATTTGCTGAGCCAACACCACTTGCTGGAAGTGATAAGCACCAGTGGAACTGAGGTAGTTTTGCAAGAAAGCAGTAGTTATGGCAAGTGTCAGCACTCACAGAAGTCTGGAAGCTGGCACTGGCTGGTGAGGGAGGAGGCAGCTTGGTGTCACCAGCATTTTTCCTACTTCATGCAATGAAAACAGAGAAGGCAGAGTTGTGCTGTAAAATTCCTCTTGGAGAGTCCCTGAACAGTACTACATGGGGATGCTGAGGGAAAGGAGGCTGCTTACACATTGCTGCTCTTCTTACCAGCCGTACAGAAATTATTAGATCTAACCAGACTCAGATTGCAGGCTGTAATGCAGACACTTGCAGCCCTCATGAAGAGAACAAACTCACTGTGAAGCTGTAACAACCACAATACTCAAACGTGCGGAGCTCTGGTGCTGAATGTGATACACGAAGTGTGACACACTGTAACTACGTTTTCTTGATGTATTCCGAGACAGACCTGAGGTCAAGATTTTCAAAACGACCCCCTTAAACAGCACCTTCAGCACCTATTGAAACAATTTCTTTTTCAGAATTGTCCACTGTTCTGTATCTCTGATGGATCCCAAGGCATATGAAACAAATCCAGATGCCCTGTAGCTGTGAAAGAATCACAATACTTGCTGTGGGTCAGACTGAATGTGGATTTACACAACCAGCTTGCAAATAGAATAGAATAGAATAGAATCAACCAGATTGGAAGAGACCTCCAAGATCATCCAGTCCAACCTAGCACCCAGCCCTAGCCAGTCAATTAGACCACGGCACTAAGTGCCTCAGCCAGTCTTCTCTTGAACACCTCCAGGGACAGTGACTCCACCACCTCCCTGAGCAGCCCATTGCAATGCCAATCACTCTCTCTGGGAAGAACTTCCTCCTAACATCCAGCCTATACTTCCCCCAGCACAACTTGACACTGTGTCCCCTTGTCCTGTTGCTGGTTGTCTGGGAGAAGAGACCAGCCCCAACCTGGCTACAAATGTCATGAAAATGAGCACCTTTAAGGTGCTTCTATTTCAGCTAGTTATTGCTACTCCACATGGTATTCAACAGCATGACCTGTGAATGCCAAATGCTAATACATTTCCTCATCCATAAGACAAGAGAAAGATCTTTTGAAGATCATTATCGTGCTGCACCTTGGATGCCTTTCTGAGTGCCTGAGCAAAATAGGAGCTCACAATAGGTAAACTTTATCAGACTCTGAAAAGCCTTCTCCCTTTATTTGAGTTAGCACAAGAAATGCACAGATTTACTAAAATAAATAAAAGAGAGAAATCTAATCCCATCACTTTTTTGTTATTAGCAGCTGAATAAAACCCATGCAAGCAAGTTTAGCAGAGTCCACATTGCTTGCACACGTCTGTCTCTCTGCTGACAACGCTCCAACTGTTCCACTCATGTGGTGACTTGGAATTTACTTGCATTTCAAATTGCTCTTGGACAAATAAGACCCTGGAGCAAGAAGAGATTCTCTGGTGTATGGCTTCTCACTGTCAGTTTGATACAACAAAGACTAAGCATGCTGAGGCTGAGCCTGCAAAGTGCTTGACATAAAAAATGTGTTTTACTTAGCACATCAGAGGAGCAAGCCCCATTCACAGTCACCTTCTGTAGCAGTGATGACTGCTAGCTCTTACCTACTCTGCAAGAGTGCATTTCCCACTGAAACCAATGCTAGTTCCACTCCCCCTACAAGTACCCAGAGTGGAAGGTCAAGATCTATGAATAGCACAGGCAGTAATATCCTCTTGAGGGCTGTGAATTTCAAATCAGTGGTAGCCTTAATATTTGTGTCTCAGTCTTACAGGCAAAGAGTTTGACCCCTGGAACACAACCACACAAGCAGCCCTATTCATTATAAATTAGCTTCTCCCTAACTGAGTACCACCAAGTCAGCTTGAAAGTGCCAGCACAAACACAAAGGGGTCCTACACATACACATGTGAAGGAAAGATCACCCTCTACAGTCCAGCCCAGATGTTAATAAGTGCTCTGATTCATTATTTATTTTTAACATAGCCGTCACCTTACAAGCTTTGTTTGCTCTCTGTTGCCACATACTTTGGTTGGCAGCATCCTGTGGTCCTGCACTGAGGGCCAGAATGTGGAACAACTCCTGTAAAGAAAGGACCTCACAATTTGCATTTCTAACCAAACCAGTGCATGGATTTGCCAGATACCCTGCATGCTAGTTTTCTAGAGTACTTTCTTGATCCTATTGCCATTTAAACACCTCCAAAAGCTTTAATCTAGCTGCCAGAAATTAAATAGAAGCAACTTTCATTCCAGTGTAAAGCAAGATTCTTATGAGCCGATGCTCATAATGTGTCCATGAGTCAACATTTCATCATCAGTATTGTTATACTCCTTCATATCACAAAGAATGCTGACTACCCAAATTCTAAAACATTCACTTATGTCCTATCCTTAATTTGCTGGTGCTACTGAGCAATGTAATTATCCAACAACAAAAGCTGGCTTGCTTTCTTTGAAAACTGAGTGGGGTGAGAAATCACTAAAATAAAGTAAATCTGTAATTGAAGGCACACACTATAGGCAAAACAAGATTGTCTACTTGCAGCAGAAACATTTTTTTCTTAGCTGCATTAGTATACTTGGAAAGAATAAAATATCTCTGACCTGGCTTTTGCCTCTTGCTGGTACAGCAGGTTATTGAAACATTAGATGTCTTGACAGCTTCCTGTAAAGGGAAGCCTTTAACCTTTCAAGTGTTCTTTCTTATATCTATTCTTGACCTCATGCAGGACACCAGAACTAAGTCAGTTTCTACTCTTTCACAAAATATTTTCTAGAATTAAATGTGTAGGTCTCTTACTATCCATCCACTTCAAGAATCAAAGACTAATTCCTTAGGCAGCTGTTTATTTGCAGATTCTGTAATGTTTTAACAGAGCATGACTATAAAAGCCACAAACGAGAACAAACTTAGCTAAATGAAAGTTAGGAAAGTTCCTTTGCTCAGTCAAAACAAAAAAGTCATTAATTGTAAGTGCATATGAGCTGAGTGCTCGTCAAAGTCTGCAAGCTCTTCATTTCTCCACAAAAATAGGAAGGAATACAATGTTCATTTTGGTCTGTGCTGCTTAGCTGAAACTATAATTGTAGAAAGCAAATGTCACTCCCAGAAGCTCTAAAAGGCAGGGAAAGGCCAGGCAGATTAAAAGTACAGAACAAAGTTAGTTTAATTTCTCCAAATTCTGGCTTTCATTTAAGAGAAAATAAGCCAAAAACTCTCTTTTTCTTTTTAATTTTTCCCCTATTAATTGTATTTTAATTACTTACTGCATGTTGTACTTGATCAAAAGTTTTCAGCCTCTAGACAAAAAGAAATTATCATTTAGAATCATAGGATCAACCAGGTTTGGAGACCTCCAAGATTATTCAGTCCAATCTATCACCCAGCCAATTTAAATTGGAATACATTCTTTTCCTCCTTATACAAACTGGTTTGCTCTTTTCTCTTGAATCATGTGGCTAAATTATCATGAGCTCATAATCAAGAGAGTAGAGAATGGTATCTTCCTTGTGAGCCACACTGAATGACAGCCAATGGACTTATAAAATGGTTTGGGTCTGAAAAGACCTTTGAATCCCTATGCAGTAAGCAGGGACATCCTCGACTAGATCAGGCTGCTCGGAGCCCTGTCCAGCCTGGCCTTGAATCTTTCCAGGGACTGGGCATCTACAACCTCTCTGGACAGCCTGTGTCAGAGTTTTCACCACCCTCAGTGTAAAAGTCTTCCTTCTAACTGGTTTGGATCTCCCCTCTTTTAGTTTAAAACCATCACCCCTTTTCCTGTCACAACAAGCCCCCATCTCATGGATTTTTCTGTAGCTAACCAAAGCTCCAGCACCTGATAGCAATTCCATGGTCATGAATGTGGACACTGCTGCTGCCTCAAGCCTATGGTGTTCAAACCTGTGCCTTTCTGCAAGATCCACTTTGTATCTCAAGCACTCTGCTTTGGCTGATTCATCACCTAGCCTCTTCTCAAGGGTTTAACACCCCTGCCTGAAGCAATCAGACAAAAATCAAGGGAAAAACACAGTAAGGTGAAGCAGTCCTTGTGGGAAGCAGAAGAGGCAGCCCCAGTGGCCAACTTTCTGTTTGACTTTCATTAGCACTTCATTTGCTGATTATATTTGCAGAGGAAAAGGCATTGAATTCGAGGTGGTCAGGCTTAGTCTTTTGAGACGCACCCTTTGGCCCATGAAGAGAAACTCAGAGGATGAATCAGTTGAGGGAAAATTCTTGTGTCTTCTCAGGGCAAAGGAAGAGGGATACTTTGCAAATCAGAACTGCTTTTATAATTAATTTAGGAGACTTTTTCCCCGCCTTCCTCTTCTTCCCAACAGTAGTTAGTTGCTATTTTCACCACCTCCTAATTACTTAGTACTGGTTTGTGGGAGGATTTGGCTTCGCATGGCATCCCACACGAGTTGTCATTTTGTCAAGAATTCCTTCATTAACAAGCTGTCAATACCCTGCCAACAGCCACCATTTGGTTTGTTAAGGGAATGGGGGCTCTGGAGTGAAGAGTTGGCTCTGTACCCTTCCCTTTTTTTAAAGAAAGAAATAAATAAATAAGGCAAGAGGCAGATGTCTGCCAGTCTGTTCCTTGTGACACATTGCAGCCTTTTCCCTTTTTTTGCTTTTTTTTTTTTCCCCCTTCTTCCCCTCCCTCTTGCTGAAAGAGCAAGGCAGAAGAGGAGGGAGAGAAAAATCACACAGACTGCGTAGGTTGTAGCTGAAATCATCCTCTCCCTGTCTCACTGCTTCCTCCCGAAGCCAGGTTGACTGACTCCCTGCCCCACACTACCTCCCAACCTCTGACACGCCACAGCTTTACCATAGCGGTAAGGGAAAGCTCTAAAGCAATACAGGCAGAGTTTTGCCTGCAACCTTTAAAGCAATCATCCTAATGAAATATGAAGAGAGCCTGCCTGCCACACAGGTGCTTCCAGAGGCGTTTGTCCTTTCCTGCTAATTATCTGGATTAACACAGATGCTGACAGATTATACCAGGTCCTCCCATCACTACTGTGTTGAAATGTTGATGATTAAGAATCATTCTGTGCTTCTTCCCTCTTGAAAGCCATAGCATATTTGCACAGTTTTCTCCTATCAGCTCCCAGATCAAATCCCAGATTGACTTCACTGATTAGTTTTTGATTGCACTGTGCCTACCAGGTAAGGTTTCAAGGTTAGCACAGATGCTGAGAGAATTGGGGCAACTGTCCATCGTCTAGGGCATTTCTGAGAACCTGCTGTTCCAACTGAGTTTCAGCTATGTCAAGCAGGAATTTAGCTGGCACTGATGACTGGCAATGAAAAGGCAGACAGGAGGACAGAGAGCAGAGAGGAACAGAAATCTATGTTGTATTCAGAAACTACAAAAATAAAGGATTGTTCAGACTGACAGGGGATGAAGCAAGTAACGTCTCTGGAGGTCTCTCTGGCATGTTTTCATTCTTACCTGCCAGTGAGGCTATCATTATGTCCAGGAGACACTCAAAGGAACTCAGGGAAGGGTTTTTTTTTTATTCTTTTTGCTCCTGTCTAATCATTATCACTTAAATGGCAGTTACACTCCCCCTTCCCCCCTTTGAGTTGGAATATCATATGTGTAAGGGTGATATCTGAACACAGAACACTGCTAACAGACCCATGTACATGCAGCTTCCCACAAACACAGGTTTACAGTGAACCTAGCTACACCTTCCAGCTTGTGTTAAAAATGCAGTTCCAGCCTTTGTTTTGAAGAAGCACAAAAGTGTTCATGCCCCTATAATCCTCAGATGCAGACAACAGAATCTCTGCCACGAGAATGCAATCTTACCTAATTTTTGCTGTAGCACACAGACATCTTTTGCACGAGAGTGGCTGCCTGCATGACGAAGGAGGGGGCAAAGACCACTTGAGACTCCACTGTGAAAAGCAGGTTCCAGCTACGTCAGATGCAGCTCTGAAATTGCTTTAACATATTCAAGTGCAATGTAAACACTTCTAGCTAGATGGAAAAACGTCTCCCCTTACCAAACCAAATTGTCATGGATTTCACATGAGTGGAGTTATAGAATAAGTAGCAATAAGGAAAAACAAGTTGAAGGCAGCATGTGCTAGTTATCCTCTCTGGCGATATACTGCATCTTACCCTTTCCTCCCACCTCCTTGTCTTTGTCTTGTTCTTTGCTTATTTAACTATTTTCTTGTGGAACTTGCAAAACTGGACAGCATAGAAATAGGATAAGGAAAACCAGCAGGGAAATGCTTTGGAAGCCAGATCATACAAACCTTGAAAGATACAAGTGTGTGTCTCTCTGTATATATACACCTGTGTGCACATTCACCTCTGCAAACTTCCCACCTTCCTTGGGCTCTTTTAAGCTGCCACCACTGCTAGCTCACCCCAAAGGTGGGCACTGGCCAATCCACTGCCCACAGCATTCAGCCAGGGCCTCCACACGGTGATTGTACTAGGGACCTCCCAAGGCAGGTTGTTGTAGGGGTCTCATTATAGCACTGCAAACCTGCAGGAAGTATTCACTCTGTATTCAGTTACCAAAACCCAAAGCCTTCACCTTTCCTGGGCTTTTATGCTTGTTCCCATGTTAGAAAAAATAGACATAGGCACATCTCCTTACATAAGCAGCTGCAAAGGGCCTTTGCTCTCTTACCTCACATTAGCCTTTCCAAAGTTTTTATGTAGTTCTGAAAGAAAAGCTTTGAACACACTGTAGGCAGAGAAGCCAGAGGGAAACCAGGAGAGTTGCATTTCAGAACTCTCAGCATGCAAATGAGAAAGACTCCTTAGCTGGTAAACATTTACCTGCCTCAGCTCTTCAAGGGGAGCATAAATGAATCCAAGAGATCTAATAAATAATGTTTAGAACAGAGCCAGGCTATGTGTTTACAGTGCCCCAAATAGCAGGTTGTTAGAACTTGTGCAGAAGGCTTGTCTGCACAGTCAGTAGTGGGAAAACCAAAGCGGTGGGAAGCAGGATGTGACCCAGAATCCAGCCTCCAGGATGACTCTTTATCTACAGCTATTTCCACGAGTTAAATGAAGAAAATAAAAACCTGAGACAGGTTCAAAAAGAGAAGCATTGAACAGCACTTTCGAAATCCTGTGCTTTGTTACAGACAGAATCACCTACGCCTTTAAAGTGGTACTTGGGGATCTGGCCATATGGTTCCCATATACCTTAATGGGACTCAAACAGCCGAACCTCTTATGCAACACTTCAACGATGATAAAAAGTATTCAAGGCTCTATATTCATGCTGCAGAGTAATAAAAAAAATCAGCTGGATTTAAAATGTTCCTACTAGAAAAATGTTTCCTTACACAAAAAAGGACCAAGACAGACAAGTTACAAGCCAAGAGTAAAACCCTTGATATACCACAATACTGCTGCCCAGAAAGTATTAGCATCATCATCAATTCAACATTAAGCATGGGCAGAACTGGAGATAACAAAGTGAAACCAGTTCTGAGCTTTCAGTTTCCTATTACAAGAGAGTAATGAGTCAGTTCTTCTGATAGTCAGGGATGTAGCATTATTCTCTCTTTTAACCAGAAAAAAAGAAGAAAAAAGTCATAACACCCTGAATTATTTCACTCTGAAATATAATTGTTTTCACTCAGGATTTCTTGAGCTGGTTATTTGTGGCTCAGAACAGGTATGCATATAAAATGGCTGTGTGGACCTCTCTAAAATCGTAAATCAGTCAGGGTTGGTAGGGACCACAAGGATCATCTAGTTTCAAGCCCCCTGCCATGGGCAGGGACACCCTACCCTAGAACAGGCTGGCCAAAGCCTCCTTCAGCCACCTCCAGGGATCGGGCTTCAACCACCTCCCTGGGCAACCCATTCCAGGCTCTCACCACTCTCACAGTGAAAAACTTCCTTCTCATGTCCAGTCTGAATCTCCCCACCTCCAGCTTTTCTCCATTCCCCCTAGTCCTGTCACTGCCTGATATCCTGAAAAGTCCTTTCCCAGCTTTTTTGTAGGCCCCCTTCAGATACTGGAAGGCCACAATAAGGTCACCTCAGAGTCTTCTATTCTCCGAGGTGACCTTATTGTAGCCTTCCAGTATCTCCCCAAACATCTCCCTGAAACAGTTTCTTTGGACTGCACTGAGCATCGGTGCCCATGGATACTTCTCATTTTATGTGAAGAAAAAAATCCTTGAGCATTAGCAAGGACACTTGAATTGGATGAGTCTTTACTTCTCTTGCAGGTACTCAGATGTTTACCCAGCACCAAACCCTCCAGTTTTCTGACTGGATGCTGATCATGTTAAGTCACATTCTCAAAATGAGACAAAAGCAAACTCTTCTACTAAGGCAAATCTGCCCCCATGAGCATTAATAAAGCAGTGCCAGTTGATGCTGATTTTAATAGTGGGCTCGAGAGTCTTATTTCATTTGTATTTGCAGAACATCTGTCTAAATAGCAACAAAACAAAAGCCTTACAGCAAACAGCCCACAACAAAGAAACTGAATAGTCTTTGAAGTTTACACATTTACTGCTTTTAAGATGATTTAAAAATAAGTGATAGATATGGAATGTTTCAAGGGTCAGCCTGATTTCTGGGTAAAACAGTTAAACACTGATCCTAACGAGACCTGAAGCCCACATGATTGTTTTGTATACATAGCCTGAAGTTATTTTTTATTCATCATATTGTTTCTGTAGAGTTTTTTATTGGTTAGCTGTGATTTTTTATCTGGATTTTTTTTCCTTCTTCACATAATAACAAACTATGCTCTGTGAAAATCAGTTAACTTAAGACCCTCTCATGGCATTGCTTCTGAAGCAACTTTGCTTTTGCAGCTCTAATTGTATTGTTCTCCAAGCTACTCACACCTCACTACTCCTAATATAAATATGGCCATAACCAAAATGCATCTTGACTCAAGAAACAAAAAAAATCTTTGCTGGATTTCTCATGCTTGACACAGCCTCTGTTTCTCTGTAAGCATTGGTCAGGTCACCCTCTTTCTAGGTCCCTACTATGGATTTGAAGAACCAGTTCAGGTATTCTGACATAGTTTATCCCAAGGAAAATTGGTCAATTGACCAACTGATCTTTCGAGGCCCCTTCCAAACCCCTCGCACTCTGTGATTCTGTGATATATTCACCCTCATTATTTTGAGCCACAGGTCAGTTATGGAAGTTTAATGGAAAAGGAACATAATTTCTAAATCAGCCAAAGCTTTTGCTGTTTCCAGAGAGGCTAAAAAAGGAGCTAAAACTGATTCCCCTTATCACCATAATCAAAGCTATCACGCTGAATTTTTGTGTTAAACTGCATGGCTCTCGTTAAAGGCCATTAAAATCCTAATGGTAAAAAAAAAAAGGATTTTTTTTTAATGTTTCCTACAGAATATCTTCCAATTATACAACTGAAAGAGGTGAACTTTCAGCACTTATTCTTTCTCTACACAATTCTCTACTTTTTTTTTCTGGAAAATATTCACACATGTAACGTACTCTGTGTATTTCCAAATACTGCCTCCCATGGACTTCAGAAATTTAACTCCTTTGTTAAAATAACATTCAGTGCACTCCACATGGTATGAATGGATTTAAAGTAGGTAATTCTCAGAAAAGTAGATACTGGAAGGTGTCCAGAGAAGGGTGACAAAGCTGGTAAGAGGCCTGGAGCACAGCCCTGTGAGGAGAGGCTGAGGGAGCTGGGGGTGTGCAGCCTGCAGAAGAGGAGGCTCAGAGGTGACCTCATTGCTGTCTGCAGCTCCCTGAAGGGAGGCTGTAGCCAGGAGGGGTTGGTCTCTTCTGCCAGGCAACCAGCAACAGAACAAGGGGACACAGTCTCAAGTTGTGCCAGGGAAGGTCTAGGCTGGATGTTAGGAGGAAGTTCTTCCCAGAGAGAGTGATTGGCATTGGAATGGGCTGCCCAGGGAGGTGGTGGAGTCACTGTCCCTGGAGGCGTTCAAGAAAAGCCTGGCTGAGGCACTTAGTGCCACAGTCTAGTTGATTAGACAGGGCTGGGTGCTAGGTTGGACTGGATGAGCTTGGAGGTATCTTCCAACCTGGTTGATTCTATGATTCCATGAAGAATATATTTTTTTTACTTTGGTCTATGCTGACAGTTCTCTCTTTGGCAGTCTGAAGGTTTGCTACTCTGCCTGTTGTGCAGAAACAGAAAAATCTATGATGTGTATTTGAAGCCAAGATGGTGAACACAAGTCAATATTCCTAACGATAAAAGCAGATTCCAGAGGCTGCTAAAACCTAGGCAGACCAACCAATAACTGCAACATGCCAGTGTCTCTGTTGTGCAGGCTGGGCTGAAAGTGTACTAATGTCAGCATATAATGTAATATGTACAGTTAGCAAAGCAAACATGGGCTGAGAGGAGCCATGATGAGAATTCTTGGATGTAGTTACATTCTTTAGCATCTCTTAAAGTAAGACAGCACATTTTCAAAAGCTATAAGTCAGGCTAAAAACATTGATTTTTATCTAAATAACATTGCCAATAATTTTCCTCATGAGCTCCTAGAGCCCACATAATATCTCTTATACTATCTGAAAGGTAATCCACAAAGTACAGAGGAAGATATTTGAGCTCCTTCTGGGTTTATAAAGACATCTTTAAAAGCTTTCTATTTACTGTTAACAAATATTTCCGTCCATTAGTGGTTTTAATATTCAGATGGAAGTCTTGGGTACAAGCCAAACCATCCACAGCACAAATCCTCAAAGGTACATGGGCACTCGCACAGAGGTTGGTGTTAGATCATCAAAATATACAAGAACTAAAATGCCTTAAGAGTCTCAGAGAGCTATTTACAAGATCAGCTTCTGCCTGGGGAGGGAAGGAAGTCTTCCTCAGTTCTCTGTGACAGAGACTGGTTTCCTTGAGAGCAGCACAGATCAGCTAAATCTGCCACTCGTCTTAAGTCTTTTAGAGGTTTCAGTACCTGCAGCACTATCAAATCTCAAGTAGCTTAGGGACAAATTTCATAGAATCATAGAATCAGTCAGGGTTGGAAGGGGCCACAAGGATCATCTAGTTCCAAGCCCCCTGCCACAGGCAGGGACACCCTACCCTAGAGCAGGCTGGCCACAGCCTNAGAGCAGCACAGATCAGCTAAATCTGCCACTCGTCTTAAGTCTTTTAGAGGTTTCAGTACCTGCAGCACTATCAAATCTCAAGTAGCTTAGGGACAAATTTCATAGAATCATAGAATCAGTCAGGGTTGGAAGGGGCCACAAGGATCATCTAGTTCCAAGCCCCCTGCCACAGGCAGGGACACCCTACCCTAGAGCAGGCTGGCCACAGCCTCATCCAGCCTGGCCTTAAACACCTCCAGGGATGGGGCCTCAACCACTTCCCTGGGCAACCCATTCTAGGCTCTCACCACTCTCATGCTGAAGAATTTAGTCTCCTATCTTAAACAAAAAAAAAAAAAAAGAGAGAGAGAGAGAGATGTGCCTTAGACGATTGTTAAACGTCTCTAATCGGGTCAGTGTCTCCCTGTCATCAATCCCAAGGTTTCAGTCCTCTCTTAGTGTATTCATGTACAAAACTTTCTGCCTTTTTCAGAACAGAACCTTTGTAGTAGGAGCTGAAAAAATAAATACCTTGGACCATGAGTCATATACCATGTTTCTTACACACAATTAACAGTGAAATAAGAGCTTCATTAAGTTATGAATTAGAGGTCTATCTAACTAGCTTTGTACTTCTAGAACAAATCTTACTCATGACAAATCTTTGTCTGTGTGACAATTAGACTGCAGTGTGCAGAAAGCATTATCCAAAGGGAAAATTCAGTCAGAGGGGAAATACTTCTTTAGCCTGACTAGGTTTTGCTGAATTGCTTGGGTTGTTCACACTGGTAGTATTGCTAACAACTCTTCTAACAGCTGTAGGAAATCCAAATGCTCAAAATCCAGTGCTTGAGCAGTGCCTCAGTAGCTAAACTGAGAGGACAAGACTTAAGATTCCAGATCATTCTTCCTCTGAACTAACAGAAGACTTTAAAATGATCACATTTGTCTACTACATTTAGTTGTTGTACAAAAGCTTAGAGATCATAAAGCCTACTACCAGGCTAGATATTTTTCACTGTAAATCACCTATAACAGTGTGGTGCCCACTTTGTATATCTCTCTTAACCCTCTCTTAAGCCACCTGCTCAGCACTCCTCCCTTGAGCCAACACCATCACTGGTGTGCCCACAGAATGAAGTGAGATTTCACATATGGGAAACAGAGTAGGACCACAGTCATTTTGGATCAAATATTAGTATCTAGAGATACAAACCAGTGTGTAGCAGGACTGGCACTTCAGAATTTAGGGTGATTTTAAATCCCAGAAGATGTCCCAGAAGAAAGTGCTTTTTTAGGCACTTAGGTCTCATTGTGATGTTAGCTTGCTTTTGAAATGAGAATTTCAGAACAAGAGGACACAGTCTCAAACTGCACCAGGGTAGGTTTAGGCTGGACATTAGGAGGAAATTCTTTGTGGAAAGAGTGATTGGCTTTGGAGTGGGCTGCCCGAGAAGGTGGTGGAGTCAACATCCCTGGAGGTGTTTAAAAGGAGGCTGAATGAGGCACTTAGTGCCATGGGTTAGTTAATTAGAAGGGTTAGGTGCTAGGTTGGACTCGATGATCCTAGAGGTCTCTTCCAACCTGGTGAATTCCGTGATTCTGTGAAGGGGAAGGGGAGGAGCTGATCACGAGGTGGCAGCTACCCACACACAAGCAGACTGCGTGGACAGGCCGAGTGAGGAGGTGATGGCAGCACACAGAACAGGAGTTCGAACTGTGAGAATTCAAGCCCCGTTCAGCTGCAGGTAGCTCACAGACTGCAGCGCAGGGCCAGCAGGCTGGCAGAACCTGCACCATTGATCTGCCACTTTCTGAAGCCCGGGCATCTTGGCTCAGCACAGAAATCCACAACATGTGTAATCTAATGCCTTTGGGCTCACAAAAAGACTCCCTAAAGAGAAGCTTCTGAATTCCCATGCTTTGTATTGGAAGCCTAATCGTGACTCTAGGACTGTAACTTGTACCAAATTTAGCTGCTACATACTGAGCCAAAGCCTGTCTTCAGAAGCCTACAGCTTAGATGGCTTTCATCTCAAGGTTAGCTTTACTTTCATGGTGAAAACATTTCCCTAGCATTAACAAATAGGTCCCATCCCCCCAGCTGCCAACCTGACAGTGCTTTGCTGTTTAGATAATATTATTGCTGATTAATTATTTAATGCAATCTGATTGTCACACCCCATGACTGTTTACTAACAGAGGTAGCTTTCACTTCTCTCTATAGATGGCATAACACTGCCTGAGAACCTGCAGTCTGCAGATACTGATATCTATATACCTGTGGCAACCTGGACCTGTTTTTGTGCAGAGCACTTAGCTGCAGGAAGAGGTTCAGTTATGGCTTCCTGCAAGATCCTTCCTTCTAGTGGGGGGTGTCCTTGCCTATGGCAGGGGGTTAGAACTGGATGATCTTTGATGTCCCTTCCAATCTAGACCATTCTATGATTTTGAAAGAGAACAGACTCCTCTCAGCTCCCTGTTGAGCAGCATTAACTGTGACCTGCTGTGGACCACTCACTCGTGATTCTGTGAAGGGGAAGGGGAGGAGCTGATCACAAGGTGGCAGCTATCCACACACAATCATCACACAAATACCTACTTAGGTAAACTCAGCAAAAACATATGCAAAGTTATTGACTATACAAAACTATGCAACCATTTGTCCTGTCTGGGAGTATTTTTCCTCTTAGCCTCCATATTTGCAAATGACTTCAGGAGATTTGAGACTCAAGCTATTTATCAGGATGATTGATGTCAATGAAAAAGAAATTATATTTTAGTGATCTGCTAAAAAAAAAAAACCCTCTTCTCCCTTGGTTAAGTGGGTGAATCTATTCTTTCAAGGCTACCCCAAGGAAAAGAACAATGGTTTAACGCTTCTCTGCTCCAATTGTTCTGTCATTCCTACAGTTAGAAACTGTTGCAGTTGAAAACTGTCATCTGGAAAATTCTCCTCCAAAAAATGAGATTGTGTCAAGGAGGAGATTTGGCTAAGAAATGTTGATGTAGATTCTTTTCCTTTTTTTTTTTTTTTTTTTTTAATGAGATATCTTATATAAAATTAAATAACCAGTCTAGTTTCAGTGGCTTTCAAGGTTTCCAAGACTTTTAGATCTATTTTCTTCTTTTGTAACTACGAGCATTGGAGTGAACAAAACTGACTTTTTTTTTGTTGCCATCTTCTGAATCATCAGAGAGTTCAATAAGACTGACAAGACAAAGTAACAAAGGCAGAAAGAAGTTTCAAAAACCCAGCCAACAATCCAACTTTCAAAAGTTGAGTCCTCATAGCTGAAAAGAGTAAACATTTAAAAATACAAAAAGAGAGGAAAAAAGAGATAAAAAGCAAAAAAGCTCAGATGATACTCATATTGTTAGTCTCAGTGACAGAAAAATATAGTCTGAATAATCTACTCCAATATGAATTTTTAAAAAGGAAGAAAGTATTCTATTCCAAAACCTGCCTATGAGACACTCAATAAGCATATAACATTTCTTTAAATTCAGACTCTCCCCAAACTCTAACATTTCACTTCAGAATTAAAACTTGTCCATACTTACCTCACGGTTGTATTGTTAAAGTATTCAGGTACCTAACCCTCCAATAAAACAAGGAATTATGGTTTCCTGACTTCTAGCAGGGGAAATGATGACAGTAACAGTTGTGTGTGAATTAGGACTCCAGAATATGCCTTAAAATTAGAAAAGGATATATTGTAGCTCAGTTTTCAGAAGAACTAATTATTAGTGTGTTTCCTCCTTGGAGAACTATTTATACCTAAGATTTCTTCAGACAATTTGGCACATCAGTGCAATTCTGTTGAGAGCTATTTCTTCATATACAAGGATAAACACATGCTCAAGCACATCATTATTTGCCTTGTACTCCCAAATCCTTTTACAAACTGTGACTCTGACATGGCAGGGGGTTTGGAACTAGATAATCTTCAAGGTCCCTTCCAACCCAAACTATCCCGTGATTCTGTGACTCACCACTGTGCTGTCAGTAATATTTTACTATTCTAGGTAGAACAAATTCTATTTATTTCTCTGATTGTATTTTCCAGTTCTGATAGGCATTGGTCATAACAGACATTATCAGCTTGTTGCTGGTAATGCCAGTGACACACAGAAATGAGGTTTTGTGGTGGAAGTAGCTCTCATTTGTAATCATTTATAAAAACTGTGCATTTCAACTATTGACTGTATGACTATAGTGGCTGAATCTGACAGCAGGCTGTTGGAAAACAAGACCTCCTAAGCATACAATGAAAAACTCTGCTTCAGAGAATCTCCTAAGCATCCCACTGCATTTATTGTGGACAGCTGGCGCCGTCTAGAAAGCTAAAAGTTAAAGGGCTTTTTTGAATGGGATTTGGGTAGATAAAATTAGCTTTGTAAAGAGGAGGCTGACAGTGTTGGATTCACAGAGATAAAACACTTGATATTGAAAGCAAGCAAGAAGACCTTGCTGAAGTTTGAAGAAAGCAGTCTTTGCTTCTGCCTCTTTTCCCAGAGTGAATGGCCTCATCAAGTGATGAGGACCCAGCTGAAGATTTTCTCTTACCTTAGAACCCCATTTTCTTAAATGAAGATTTGATAAAGGCTTGCTTCAGTTTAGGTAGGAAATCCATCTTGTCACCAGTAACAAACATCGTTTGTTCTTCTAGGAAGCAGAAACAGTTCAAGAGAGCCAGGGACCTGCTTGTAAGAGTCCAGCAAAGAGCCACAAGGATGACTGGGGGACTTGAGCATCTCCCCTACTAAGAGAGACTGAGAAACCTAGGGCTATTTAGCCTAGAGAAGAGAAGGTTGAGAGGAGATCTCATCAATGTATACAAATATCTGAGGGGTGGGTGTCAAGTGGATGGATCCAATCTCTTTTCAGTGGTCAGCAGCAATAAGACAAGGAGCAACAGCCACAAACTGGAGCACAGAAGGTTTCATCTCAATGTGAGAGAAACTTCTTTAAAGTGAGGGTGACAGAGCCCTGGAACAGGCTGCCCAAAGAGGATGCCGAAAGTGTCCTCACTTCGATGAATTCCTGAGTGAACTACCTTAAGTGATCCTGCCTTGGCAGAGAGGTTGGACTCAATGACCTCTGGAGGTCCCTTCCAACCTCTAAAGTTCTGTGATTCTGTGAATCACCTCCTCAGAAAGAGATGGAGTCAGGCCCCACCGGTGAGGCTAAGACTAAAGCTTGGTGCACTAACAGGACCCCAGTCTGACGCTGGGAGGATGTTATGGAAAAGAAGAAACATGAGATCTGTGGAAACACAAAGGAAGGGAAGAAACAATAAAAAATACAAAGTATGGATCACCCCACATAGCCATGATAGTAACAACTGACTGGAACAAAAGGAGAAGGTTTTGCTTCACTGTGCTTGAGCCAAAACCAGTAACAAAACAAAACAATCCCACAGTCATTTCCCACTGGAGGGTTGGAGTTTTATTCCCAGCTCATTTAACACAGAGCACAAAGCTAAAATTAATTTAACTCTCAGCTACAACTTGAAATAAATATGCAAAGGGCCACTCTAATATTGATGTGAGATATAAGAGACCATCACTTTAACAGACCTGAGACAGACACCAGCCTCAACTTCTGGTAACCAGTAGCACTGTGAGTTTACCATTAGTCCTGGTCACTAATCATCTCCTTTTAAGCAGGAATTACTGTGGGTATAAGGACAGTGAACTATTTCTCTTTCCCTTGAGGTTTTTTGCCATGTTAATATTTCATATCCAATTTTTTTTTCCCCCAGAAAAAAAAAGTTGCAGTTGGAAAAGCTTTTCTCTTGGATTAGGTGCAGCTGGTGATGACAAAAATAATAAGATTTTTAGATTAACAATATCTTTCAAAGAATGAATCAGATGCCCATTATCTTCATTTAATAACCTCTGTTAGCTATTTCTGCTTATGAGAGGACATTATTCCCCTCTCTCTCATTTTATTTCTGGGACGTTGAGTAGTCCAAGGATGTTCCCTTAGGATCACAAAGCAAATTTGGAAGCAAGAGATACAGGAGTGTTTGTTAAAAAGTATATAATTGTAAGTGCCAGCTTTTCTATTAAAAAAAAAAATAAAAAGAAAGCTGAGAAGCAGGCTATGAATGTTCATTTGCAAAGTCTCAAGCTGTGACTGTGGAGCTGTGAATCTCGTTCCGCTATTGTCAGAGCGCCGCGTTGGTAATTGGCGAGAATGGATGGGCAGCCACACACAAAGCAACAAAAGTTACCCCAGCAGCAGCAGCTAAATATACTTGCTGCCTCTACAGAGTGTGTAATCTGCTTTTGTTCTTCTTCCTCTGAGAGCTGCAGGACAGGTGATGAAGCATAAAGTTGAGGAATAAAGCAAAAAGAGCAATCCCCATGGCTGAAAGCTGGGATCCAAGCTCTCTGCTTTGACCTTCTTTCGGCTCTTCGGCAGCCTGTAGCGCAGCAAGAGGGGCAGGAGCGGCAGCGGCATCCAGCTGGCATTCGTCAGTGTGTTACTCAGCAAACCCTTCTGGGACCACCACGTGTCTGGATGCTCTCAGTCACACAGTGGTATCTGCAGCTGATGCTCCCCAGGGGAAATGGTATCACCAACTGGGAGAGGGAACGCGGAAGATCTTAATGATATCTCATGGTGCAGTACAATGTAAGGTGACACAACATGCAAGTTGATGGACTGGAGCTTGGGGTAGCAGCAGCGATCCGGGGGTAGGGATTTCACCTCAGCAACCACCCAGGTTGCAAAAGGTCTGCTATAAATTCCTGTAATGTAGGAAAGATGCTGTGAGGAAAAAGATTGTATCCTCTTTTTCCTTGCAACAGCTGTGAATCATTTGACATTTAGGCAAGAGTGTAATAAAAATAATAAATAATAATTTAGCCAGAGCCTGTTGGATCCTTTAATAGATGCAGCACTTGAGCTGCTGCTGTCCCTTGAGCATTCCTGAAATGTTATCAGAAAACACAGGTAAAAAGAAGATCCCATTGGCAGTTCTGAATGTCCTCTAATGATTCCCTATCCAGGTAATTTGCTTAGACTCATCACCTTTACTATCATAAATCAATCCCTGATGTGATTTTAAGTCCCTTAGCTACCCACACAGAAAATACATTGCATTAGGCCTTTCTATTATGCATTTTATCCCTTTCTGTTCCAAGAAGTTCAGCAGAAGTCAAAGCAAGTTTTGAAATTATAAGGAATTTCAAAGTGAGGGTTTATTTTGGGCATTATAAAGGCTCAGTCATGTCCTTTATTTTGGTGGAGCACCTAAGAGAAAATTCATTACTAAGACATGGGTTGTGCCACTCCAGCTATGGCTGCATAACAGTGAATTGGTTGAGGAGTGAAAAGGGGGAAACCACTGGTGGCAGGACTATGACAGGGTGATAACAAAAGCACCACAAAAAGGTATGCACAAGCATATATAGGAATCTTCCAACCTTAAAAAGGGAGCTTCTAGAAGAAGTAAGAAGCAGCAGTACTCAGACTATGAATGAAGTCTCATTATGCAAGGAAATGTGCATATTTCAAACCCCATTTAGTTCTGTATGTGCCAAAACCAAAACTGGTTTAAGCTCCCAGTGAATGAAAGTTACATATTCATGCCAAAAAGAAAAAGCCTGATTTTGGCTCAAAACCAAAAGCCTGTATCTCAGTTTTAACCCTTCTAAACTTTCTGATCTCACACACAAATACAGCATGAAACCAAAGCACAGTTTTCATGTGATCATTTTTCTTTTTGATGGTCCCTCAAACTCAAATTCCAGTGCGAATGGCTCAGGTCGTAAAGCGTTCCCCTCTGAACATCAGAACCACTTCTCTCCAATGCTTTATTCTCACTCCCAAGACCTTGTGACAAGTAGTATTGGTGTGATGTTATGGATGGTGATATGGAAGGAATCAGGACTCAGGAAAGAGGCCAAGAGATATTTTGAGAGCGATTGCAGAGAACAAGAAGAGATGCAGGGAGCTGTGCAAAAAACTACAGAGGTCCTAATGAAATAGGGAATAGAGGAGAAATTGAAGTGATTGCTGTCAGCAGACTGGAAAGGATGTGAAAGAGAAGCAGCAGATGGTAAAAGCTGGGAGAAGTGCTGAATTTAAGCAAGAGAGGTATGGCATGCTCCTGACAGGGGAGTATTTGCCACAAAGAAGTGTCGGGATCAAAACAATTAATTACTAGAGTGGTCCTAAAACTCAGTTTTCTTAAGTGCAGTAAATGTCAGAATATTGTGAAAGACTTTCATTTTCAAACTGATTCAACAGCCTGTATTTTGTTCATAAGGTGAAACTCTTGCCTGAGGCTGAAAGGCAAGGGGATCTATGAGGGGGAAAAAAGGACATTTACCTTCACTCATCTTATCTGCAGACGAATGAACCATAGGGAGTTCAGCAGAGAAAAACATCAAGGAACAGTTTCTTTTGAGAGAAAGTGGAAACAGCATCCTCAGTGAGCATTGCTTTCCAACAGGGACACCTGTCCTGGTCAGAGGGGTCCTCTGAGGACAGCAGCAGATGAGGCAGAGGTATAATGGGTAAGGGAGAGTGAGAGAGACATTAACAGATGTTTTCCATGTCTTTCCAGAAAGAAAGCTTAAGCAGATGTGCTGCTTTCTGCCTGAGAAGGCTATTGCAGGGCAGGAGCTCCAACCCAAGTGATGATCTTAAAGGTCTTTTCCAACCTAAATGTCTTCTACTTCTCCCTTTCCTCCCCACAAACCAAATGTTCTTTCTTCAAGTCTTTCTAGTTTGGTTTCCCAATAATCATACTTTCCTTATGGCACTGAACTGACCCTTTCAGACAAACCATTGAAGAGTGAAACAGCAGGTATAGAACAGGCCAAGGCATATGGATCTATATCTGAAGTAGCGCAGTCATGAAATACTTCTGCTTCAGTTCCACAAGCACTGTGCAGTCTATTTTCAACAGTCTCCTGATAATTTTGTGCATTTCAGAGGGCAAAGGAAGGTTGGGCAGGCCTTTTGCAGATCACAGTGAGCAGCAGCAGGTTACCTGAGAGCCAGAAAAGGCTGCATCTCTTCAGCACTGGTGTCTGCATTCTGCAGAACACATCTCTTTTCTCAACAAGAAATATTGGTAATGAGATGCATATTGGGGGAAATCACTGAAAGTCTTTGCTCATTGCTCCTTTGCCTGTGATAGCTGGTGTTTGGAGATCTGTTTTGGGAACTGCATAGAGCAGGACAAGGCAGAGGAGCTGACAGGAAGACAGAGCAGAGGAGCTGACAGACAAGCACAGACTAACACATTCCTTCTACCAACAGCTACTCTGCCTGGAGCGGCCACTTTTTCCAGTACAGCCCCACTGTGATGCCTCACTGTGCATGTCATACAGGTTAAGCTGGTTGGGTTGACTTACCTCAGACATCAAGCTCTACCAAAACACGCAGTAAAGCCACCACACATCTTGCCCCATGTCACCCCGTGAGCAATATCACAGTGCAAGGAAACCAGTCCATCACTTGCCACTTCACAGAATCACAGAAACATCCAGGTTAGCAAAGCCTCTCAGGATCACCAAGTCCAACCTATAACCCTACTTTACAAGATTCACCTTAAACCATATCCCTAAGCACCACATCCAAATGACCCTTAAACACATCCAGGTTGGGTGACCCCACCACCTCTCTGGGCAGCTCATTCCAATCCCTGACCACTTTCTCCATGGAAAACTTTTTCCTAATGTCCAATCTAAACCTACCCAGTCTTAGCTTGAGGCCATTCCCCTTTGTTCTGTCTCCAGTTACCTGTAAGGAAAGACCAGCATCACAACTTCTCTTCAGGTAGTTGTAGACAGCAATGAGGTCTTCCCTCAGCCTCCTCTTCCTCAAATTAAACAGCCCCAGCTCCCTCAGTCACTCCTCGTAAGATTTGTTCCTTTCACTTTACTAAGGATATTGCATGCTGTTAAAAATGTTTCCTTGGTCATCTTTCTCTTCCATCTCACCATATTTTTTCAACCAAGTTTTTTTTGTTTGTTTTTTTTTCTTCCCTTTAAGATAGGAAAAAGAAAAAGATACTACAGGAGTTGGTTTGAGTTTCAGAAAAATGAAACATACTGCAGAAAGTAGAAGCTGTTGGACTTGTGTGGCCTGTAACTGCACACCCATGCACACAGACCATTTCCCCTGGAAGCTGAAACACTTTTGCCCTGTGTTGGGTGGCAAAACACCATTGGTATACTCCTTAGACAGACATGCCATGTCCCACTGTGCTTTAAGCATAATTAGGAAGAAACATACAAGCTCCAGGAAGTCGGACCAGGATGAGTGAGCATTAATTGTTCCTAAGGAAAGGACTGAGATGAGATTTGGCTTCTACATTTCATTTCAGAAGAGATACAGCACAGCAGCTTGCATTTGCTTTGGGAAATGTGGCATGTTCCATTCCATTGCAACTTACTTGCTAGAAGCACACATGTGCCCTGCACAAACATCCAGGGACATGGTGCTTGACACAAGCAGGCTGCGTGCGCATGCACGCAGAAACAAAGGGATGAAAAAAGAGGCAGGACTGCAATTGTACTTACAATCAGGCACCAGGTGAATACTGAGACAGATTATCTGTTCTATCTCACTAGAACAATCTTCACCCCCTATATTCACATGTCTAAATCCCCTAACCTAATGGCATTAGAAAAAAATGATTCCTGTCTTACAGAGCAATGGCTGCATCTGCCACATGATCAGTAGAGATGCCTTCTGGTTACACACACTTCATCTAACAACCACATGCTTTTACAGTTGAGACAGAAGATTCAAAGGTGGATTTTTGTGGTTTGGTAATTTTGTGTTTCTTTTTTCACCTTTGGATCAGCCAAGAATAAAGAGTTTCATTTCTAGTACCCATCATTGCAATGAAAAGCTAAGTGCATTGGGCTCTTGGGCCCAATCCTGCAAATGGCTCTTAGAGAGCATCTCAGTTTATCTGCAGAGAGCCTTCTCTAAACCCAGGATAACAGCATTACCAAAAGGGAGAGCTGGACACTGAGCAGCTCAGTGGATCCAGGAAATTACTTGTGCCAGGAACCTGCCATTTATAAAGCTTGACCTGCCCTAGCACAGCATCCTGTGTGAAATGATGAGGCTTGTGAAGGCTGTTAAATCTGTCTTCAAGGAATAGCACTAGAATCAATCCTTCCAGCTCTGCAATAACCAGACATGAAAGACTTAGTAGCTTAATAGCTTGCTTATGAGTCAGCCTGGGCTCCTATGCCCTGCACATGTGGCCTCAAGCTAGAGGCCTACAGGGACAAAAAACAGTCTTCCTTCAATTTTCTTTTCCTGCTCATCACAGAGTTTTCTGGAGAGGCTTCAAAAAACACAGCAGCAGGAGAAACAAGTAGAACAATTTTGGACTCACCTGCTTTGAGAGCAAAACCATGCTGGAACCACTGATGTATTCTTGGGTGAGGTGTCTGAGAGATCTGGGCACAAAATCCAGGACATGGCTGTGCACCAGGCAGTTCCATTTTCATCTCTTCAGCTCTCTGTAGTGCAGCAGCTTCTTTCTTCTTCATTGCTTTAAGTGAAAAGAGAAATTCCACAGCTATTTCTCTTGACATTTGGCTTTTAAAGATGGTTTTCTTAAACATCTCTTGCTACCCATGCCTTCCACTTCTGTTTTCTCCCCTTTCTCCCAATTATTTTGAAAAGAATTGCCATGGCCACAGTCATTTAATATTTCTGGTATTTGGGGATTCTGGACTTTAAAATGTAAGCCTCAAATACCAGCATGAGTTTCAGACAATGAAATCATTAGCTTGAAAGCAAGAGCTTAAGCTGTCCATCAATAGTAATGTTTGCTACATGACAGAATGCACAGGCCCAGGCACACAGGAAAGAATTGCTTATTTTTTAACGCAAGTAGTTACATTTAATACAAAGTTAAGAGAGGGAATGAAAAGAATGTACTTGTTGGAGCATTCTGAGTATAGTGATAGACCACTGAAATTATTTTAGTGAAATACTTTCTGACCAAGAATGCCAGAATGTGGTCAGGGTGCAAGGGTACCCCAGCTCAGGGCATGTTTGTCCATGCATTTAGTTTAGAGATACTCTTTCTCTGTGACAGGTTTGTGTTATATAACTGCTTCATGCTTCCAATTATTTTATAGCTTAAGTGAAATTAGTTCTGCAGAAGAAAATACTGGTTTCTTTTAAACTGTGCCATGTTGTCAATTAAGAAGGGGTAAAACTGAGTTCCAAGTGAAAAGCTGACACAATTATTCCTTATTTTGCTAAATATGTTCTCAGGAATTGAGTATTTCCTGCAATGAACATTCATAGCTTTTGTTCTATCAATAGGACCAGAGAACTTAGGGTTAGTACAGCTTTTTTTTTTTTTGCAACAGAATCAGATTGATTCTGTTTTCTCTCTTCTTCCTATCAGGTCTTCAAGGTCCTGACTCACAGCAGTATTGAAGGCCGGCTTTGAGTAATTTTATTGTCTTCATTGGCAGCGCTGCCTAGACTGGATTCTTCATGTACCCACAACCATACACTACTATTCCACATCCAAACAGACAATTAATATCACATTAAGAGAAAGTGCTTAATTTTAATGCAATTAAAATACATGAATCTGAAATAATAAAAATACTCCTGAGTCTTCACTGGATATAAAGCTACACACAACTGCTGTGGCATACGAGAGGATCTCTATCTGCATTGTTGCAGCAAAGAACTATAGAAGCAATGCTTGACTTTCTTTTTAAAGGTTAGAGACAAGCTTCCTTCATTTCACCCACTGTTATAATTCTCCTTCAGGAGAAGAAACAAGGAGGGCTGACATACCTGCTTCTCAGCACTGACAGATGTTTCTGCTATTAATACAAGCTTAATCATAATTCACTGCTTGCAGCATGTTACTGTGTCTTTTGCTGGATCTAATGAAGCTGCAGATACATTCAGAGGAAGCAAGAAAAAATCAGCTCTGCTTTGCAGATCATTTGGTGTTGATAAATATCCAGGGTTTTTTTAATATATGTATATATGGCTGAGCAAACTTAATTCCCATGTATATAAATGCCAGAAGCAGAGGTCATTCTGAGTGCCACGTACTGCAAGCTGGATGAAAAGGCAGCTGGTGAGTCGACTGTATGGCCAGTTTCCTCAGACCTCTTGTTAGCCCTGCACACCTCATGACCTTTCCTGATCCTCTCCTGAGCAGAGATGAGACTACGACAGGAGGTTGGATGCAGTCTCACCACTCTCAGCCTCCACTCACTTGTTTTCAGCTGCAGAGAGTCGGCTCAGGAGGATTGTTTCTTTATGTTAGAAAGCAATCATTAAGGAAAAATTAGGTAGGTTACACAGTTGTGTATAGTGTAGTGATCTGGATGAATAGAATAAGGTCTCTTAGCAGTTACAAAGTCTCTGGTGTGAGAGAACAGAGGATGCCCCACAGGGAGCTAATGATGTTCTAAGAAACACTCTGAGGGGATGCAGCCCCCTCTAAAACACTTTTCCTCAACACGTGGTCACACAACATATGCCACAACCTCACTATTTTGGGCACAATTGTGCAAGACAGAAAATTCTGCTTTGTAGTCATAACACAAAGATATACAAACATGGTGGGGGTCAGTCTCTTCTGCCAGGCAACCAGCAACAGAAGAAGGGGACACAGTCTCAAGTTGTGCTGGGGGAGGTATAGCCTGGATGTTAGGAAGAAGTTCTTGACAGAGGGAGTGATTGGCATTGGAATGGGCTGCCCAGGGAGGTGGTGGAGTTGCCATCCCTGGAGGTGTTCAAGAAAAAGACTGGCTGAGGCACTGAGTGCCATGGTCTGGTTGATTGGACAGGGCTGGGTGCTAGGTTGGACTGGATGATCTTGGAGGTCTCTTCCAATCTGGTGGATTCTATGATTCTGTGGCAGGTGGGCTCTGGCTGGCATAGAGCACTGCCCTCCTTCCTAACCAATAATGTCTCTTACTGATTGGTGCAGCCACTGCTGTTCACCTATGTCTGCAACATGAAGCCCTTTGTGGAATGGACTCTTGTTCTCCTGCACAGCAGACAGCCTTCCTCTACCATGTGAGGCAATGCAAAGCCTTTCCTTTTCCACACCTGTTTGGAACAGATCCACAGTTGTGGTGCAATCATGCACAGGTCTGACTTGCTGAAATGCTGAAGGGTAGATAAATTATTTCAAGTTAAAAGGGGAAGATATTGCAGACTCCCTGAGAAAAGACGTAACTGGGATGAAGCCCCTGGATTTGCAAACTGCAGAAGGTCCACAGGCTGGAGGTTGTATCCTCCTGACATCAAACATTCATGCAGAGAGCTTGAAAGCAGCACAGTTATAACAGTCTCTGTTTCTTAACTAAGTCTCAAGCATTTTGTTATTTTGAGAATAAAAAGATGTTTGTGCATTGCTAGCCAAAGTGGGTGATGCTATTGCTACAGTCCTGCCCTTCCCTTTTCCTCCTGCATTCATCTTCTATCTTTTTTCTATCTTTCATTTAACAGGAACACCTCTTTCTGTTAAAATGGGAATAAGATAGCAATTGACAAAGAATTTAGCAGGCACTCAGCATGGACTTCAAGGCAAGAAGTAAGATTGGGATTGTGAAAGAAGTGTGAAGAAATTTAGGCTGGCACATCACACAAACTGCTTTCCACTGAGAAACGTCACCTACCCATAGTCCTGCTTATACTATTCAAGATTAACACATGGGAAGGATAAATGCTAAATTCATCTCAACCTCATAAAGCTCACCTAGGTGCCTTGGTACTTCTCCTCACCGAAGTCTGTATGATAGCTTTACACTGACTATGAAAGGAAAAGTCACTTAAGGCTAACTGGATAGAGAGCAGCAGGATACAATGCGCATGTGTGGCTTAGCCGCGTTTGTTACCACGACCAACTCCTGTTGCTATGGAGCTCTATATACATGCCAGCAAAACAAGGGAAGGCAGTGCCAAGCTCCCAACCACTGCAGAGATTTCAAAGATGAGTGGCAGAAGTTTCTCTGCTAAATGAGGGGATTGGAGGGACACAGGACATTCATCTCTATTTGTCAGTGAACTGTTTGCTCAGTCATTTGAAATCGCTGGATCTTTGGTACACCTGACATAATGAACTCCTCCTGGAGCAGCCATAATGAAGTCAACACAACACAGAATTCTCAAGTTTATGACATAATGTAGCTATTACAGTGCTAATCTTTTTTTATTTGATAATATATTCCAGCAGATGCCACATATTAAAGCTCTTCCTTTTTTTTTTTTCCTCTTGGCATTGTCTAACAAAACAAAAGACAAAAAAAAAAGGGCAAAAAGCAACACAGAAGACTGCCAGGAAAACAAAGAGGAAAAAAAAAAAAGTAAAAGACTACTTAAGAAAAGTTATTAGTGGGAACAGAGCATTCCAAAGCCATAGCTCATACCCTCTATCTCATGAAATTTGATGTGGGATTTCTGAAAATGTGGTTTTCAGGTTCACATTTTCAAACTTCCTTTACACATGAAGTAATTGCAGGGGGGAGAAATTTTCAAAGCAGTATCATGATGCAGAATTTAACAAAACAATACAACCACAAAAAAATACCCTACTACCGCCAGCCCCTCAAGAGCTGCGGTAGTTGGCAACCCTGTAACAGCAGTTGTTGAAGCACTTAGCAAGTACCATTGTCTGCAAACAAAATGTGATGTTAATGTACAGCCAGTATCAAGTATTGCCTGGAAGCCAGGAGGCTGGCAAGGACCAGACTCAGGTGCACTGGGGTTTGTGCAGAAATGGGACTGGCACAAGCACCCATGGCTGTTTTGTAGGCAGCGTTCATTTATTACGTTAACAAAACCACAGGAACATGTTCTACCTTGTTCCCTGTCTGACCTGAAAAATGTAGATTTATTCTTATCCTCGTTTTCCTTTATTAATAAACTTTTGATTTGGGGTGGGGTAGGTTGATGCCTTTACAAACAGGTGCAAAGAATGCAGGTCAGCGTTTCAGCAAACAGCCATGGTCTAATCTCCAGCCAGAGTCCTGCTCTAACAAAACCAGTAGGCTCACAACTTCCAGTACTACATCCTGTGAGCCAGTCTACTGTCAGCCCAAGGCATGACACGATTTGCTAAATTAATACTTGTGAATGTATCTAGAGCTGTCTACAATGCAGAAGAGACATAACCAGGAATGCAATGCGATTGCTTCAAACACAGAGTTCAGTTACCTGCATCCCATCTACTGAGGTTCCACTGAGTCCTTTGGAGGGCTGAGTGTCTGGGATGAAGTGGCTGATGCTACAGAAGGGCAGTTCATAGAATCAACCAGGTTGGAAGAGACCTCCAAGATCATCCAGTCCAACCTAGCACCCAGCTCTGTCCAATCACCTAGACCATGGCACTAAGTGCCTCATATGGTCTTTTATTGAACACCTTCAGGCATGGTGGCTCCACCACCTCCCTGGGCAGCCCATTCCAATGACAATCACTCTCTCTGGCAACAACTTCCTCCTAACATCCAGCCTAGACCTCCCCTGGCACAACTTGAGATTGTGTTCCCTTCTTCTGTTGCTGCTTGCCTGGCAGAAGAGACCAACCCCACCTGGTTACAATGTCCCTTCAGGTAGTTGGAGACAGCAATAAGATAAGCCCTGAGCCTCCTCTTCTCCAGGCCACAGCAGTTACTTGCTTATCAAAAGCAAAATTCACTTTTTTTTCCTTATGTTTTTGCCAATGACTTAATCTTGCTGCTCTGTTTTCTCTCCCAGGGAAAAAATGGCTTCGCTGGAAGAAAGCAGGGAGCTACTGACTGCAAAGGTCTCTGTGCTCATTCCTGTTTTCCAGGAAACATGGCAAGTAACACTTTGATTAATACCAAGGCTGAACTGGGACAGCTAAATATAGTATCTTGATTTGGAACAATGACAGAAATAAAATCAGATCTGGGAGCCCAATGTATGCTAAAGATAGTGATCAGATTAAAGAGGTGTATTTTCCTTATCAGTTTATCCAACTGACTACTGAGCTAAATATACCTGTTGTTTTCTGACATCTGTGTGAGCTGTCATCTCAGGCATGTAATTCACTTGGATTACCAGTTCAATATTCAGAGCTGCTTTACTCTAGTGTGTATCTGAATGCATGCCTGAATTCAAAGTAGGTAAACATTTAATTAAAAAAAAAGAAAAAAAAAAAAAGATTTCCACTGTAAGAAGTAGAATGACAGTAAACAGAAAACAAGAATCAAACCCCAGCGCTGTCCTCATAACTCTCCTCAAACTCTGTAATGACCTGGTGGGCGATCAATGGCTACGTGATACACATTTGACAGCTCAATCTAGTTCCCACTGGACCAGTGGATTTTCACTCCCTCCACAACTTTGGTTCCCAATCTCCAGCAGCAACTCCTGCATTTCCCAAACCACATTGAAGTGTCCCTCCAGCTCCCTGCACCACAGCCCAGAGGTCAGCAGTTCTATGACCCCTGCAGAGCTGCCTCCCACAGTCATGATCCGATGATGTGACTACCTGAAGGGAGGGGAAGAGAGCATTGCAGCTGCTCTCTATTGAAGGTACATCCATAGCACAGGAGACACTTTCACGTTTCATCAGGAATGGTGTGGTCAGCAGGAGCAGGGAGGTCATTCTGCCCCTGTACTCTGCACTGGTTAGACCACACCTTGAGTACTGTGTTCAGTTCTGGGCCCCCCAGTTTAGAAGGGACATTGAGATGCTTGAGCATGTCCAGAGAAGGGCGACGAGGCTGGTGAGAGGCCTCGAGCACAAGCCCTACGAGGAAAGGCTGAGGGAGCTGGGGTTGTTTAGCCTGGAGAGGAGGAGGCTCAGGGGTGACCTCATTGCTGTCTGCAACTACCTGAGGGGTGGATGTGGCCAGAGGGAGGTTGCTCTCTTCTCTCAGTTGGCCAGCGCCAGAATGAGAGGACACAGCCTTAGGCTGCGCCGGGGGAAGTTTAGGCTCGAGGTGAGGAGAAAGTTCTTCACTGAGAGAGTCATTGGACACTGGAATGGGCTGCCCAGGGAGGTGGTGGAGTCACCGTCCCTGGGGCTGTTCAAGGCAAGGTTGGACGTGGCACTTGGTGCCATGGTCTAGCCTTGAGCTCTGTGGTAAAGGGTTGGACTTGATGATATGTGAGGTCTCTTCCACCCTTGGTGATACTGTGAGACTGTGATACTGTGAAAGCAAGCACTAATGCAGGGCATAAAGAAAATATGACCTCACTCCCAAATACATTTTCAGACATGACTGTGTTAAATTCCTGTGGAAGCCATATCCTGAAAACAGGTGAGATAAAGGAGGAATTACAACCGGTGGAGCCACAGATGGAAGGGGAAAGGAAGACATTATTTGACATGTCCCTTTTTCTCAGACACACAATTAGTATCATATAATCAAATGAATAACACTGACATGCACCACATAAGCTTGACTAATGCTTCTTCAGAAAAATCAGAAGATCCCCCATGGAGCTTTAAGAGCCTCTGATCTCACACACAGTCAAACTGCTTGACCCTTCTCTACACAAAAGAAACCTCACCTTCACAAGACCTACAAAACTATGCTGAGACCAGGATCAGCCCAGAACTTACTGAAACAAGATCTTTATTCAAGATGTGCTCAAAAAACACTGGCTGCCACAGCTGACAAAACCACAATAATATCTCTGTATTTTTCTGTAATATCTCTTGATTGGGCACCTGCACTGCTGTCCTCAGTGGAAATTCAACACCTTGCCACTGAAGCACACTACCACAAAACAGAGGGAGAAAACAGTCTCATTGCTCCCAGGGTTGGGTCAAGTCACCACTTCAAAAAAAATCAACGCTGCATTACCAGGAGTGCAGACAGGACAAAACCTCTGCTCAAATTCGTAACAGAAAGAGCATCCTGGTCCAATGGAAAGCACTCAGGCAGAGCTGAGAAGGCTCCATTGTCACTTGGGTACGTTTCAGAGTATGAATTAATTAGCAGGTGGCCTGCAGAAAAGAACCGAATCCTTTGCGGGTGGTTCGCAATGCGAAAGCCTTCTCACCATGGCTGAGGAAGTGGCTCAGAAATGAAAATGAGAGACAGAGAACTGACACAACATCCAACTCCCCCTCCAACACCAATCCATCAAGCCACTCAGCCAGCAAACTCTGCTTTTAAATGTGATTGGTCACATACCATTATGTAATTAGTATTATGTCCTATTACTCTAAATTGCACTCTGTTGTACACCCAAGTGACGGAGCATCTCTTAATGTAACATGGAGTGGGAAAAAACACAGGAATAAAAGATACTGCCTTATGGATTGTATGCCTGCTACCTATTTACAGAGTGGTTAGCCAAACTGATTCACATTTCTATTTTTAATACAATGATATTTCCTGCTACCTTCACCCTCCTCCGCATTCTTCCTTACAGCTCAGATGCTTTTTCCTTTTTTTAAGCTTTTAAGCTGATATTTCTCTGCCCACATTTCTCTTGCAAAACCCCTGCAACCTCGTGCTTAATGAGAAGGAGTTTTAATAGAAGGATAGAGAGGTTAAATTGGCTAACAGAGAGAAAAAAAGAAGTGGATAAGAAAAAGATCACGTTTCCATGGAAACAGAGCCACATCCTATAATACTCTTGACTTTCTATATTTATTTATTAATTTTGCCTATATTTGTTTCTAAACATTAGGTTTAAAGAGAAAAATGTCCTGGAATTCAGAGTTGAGACAAATCTGGATTTAAATAGGGGTCCAGACCTTCAGCTGCTATAAATCTGCCCAGCTTTAGCCCAAGTGCCCTGCAGAGAAATTAAAATGTATGAATATGAACCATGACATGAGAGATTAGTCAGAAGACCTGCACCATAAAGAAAGTACCAGAAACTGCCACACGAGATGATCTGGAGGCAGCAGATAACTAACTTCCCTTCAGGTGGTTCTTCAGAAACAATAGGTTTTATCTAGGTCCTTCACTTGTATAAGGAGGGTAAGGAAATCTGCAGACCTCAGACATTCAAGCGGAATTGGTCAGATACAGCAGATTGGTCTCGATAGCCACGTAAAAGATAGCATAGGGTTAAGTTGGCTTACAGCTTTGTTGTCCATCCTAGCCCTAAAATACCTTTGAAGAACGAAAGACTGTGGTTTATTATTTTAAAGATATGCTGATGGAGTTGCCTTGACTCATGAATCAGTCATCTCCATACATATTTCTCCCTAAGCATTTCATGGCATGATGTGGTGTTTCAGGTTTACCTGGCAGCTGGTGCATCACTGAGTCGGGCAGATGCACTCAGAAGAGACCTTGGAAACTGCAGCAGCAGCCCAATGAGCTCAGTAGGGGTTTAAATTTCCTTCTGCAGTTTTAAAATAAAAACATAATCCAGTTTTGCTAAAACTGAACGTGGCCAAAATCTGACACCAGAACTGTTTCCCACCACCCACATTTGAAGCTATGAAATGGATCTCACACCCCATGTGGAGCTTTTACAGCTGAGCTTTTCTTTTCACACTGAGCTCAAACTGAAGCCCAGATTTGCTGAGAAAGCTGATTTTGGAACCTTTGAAGCCTGTCCTCAGATCTGCATCACCTGTCTCTGGCCTGTTTCCTGGGTTTGTGTGAACTGTTTGACCATCTGAAGGTAAGAGGAAATGATGTAGTGTAAGGGGCTCTGACCTTCAGGATGCACGATGAGCAGGAATGTTTCTGTTCACATCCAGGCTAGTCTATCTTTCTGTGCATGTAGAGCACAGCAAGATCAGGAGCCTATTTAGGTTTTATGCATCCCATTTAATTTGGAAAAACTTGGAGAGTTAGTTTGACCTGGGTGGGGGGGAAAATATATATATGTTTATATTTATACATATGTATATCTTATATGTAAATTCATTATATATATAAATATTTTGACTTATCTCCTCACAAAGCAGGCAAAGTGGTTTCTTGCAGCTCCCTAAAACAGAAACATACAACCAGGGAAGGATATACATCCTTATGCTGTCACTTCAGGGCTCTGTTTTCTTAGCCACTCACTATGCTACAGTGATGGATGCCTATCAAGGATGTTAGTGGTGCTGCAAAAGAGAAAGTATTTGGTGGGACAGGTGGGACCTGGCCACACTGCTCTTGCTGCCCAGAAAGCCACCTCTAAGTACCCTGCATTTAAACAAGCCCCTTGACAGACCTCAAGCACATTCATTACAGCATTGCCTTCTGACAGAAAAGTGAAGCATGCCTAATGTGCAGCAAGGAAGGTGGTGTCCACCAGGGAGGTTGGAGGAATGCATCAGAAGGAAGCTCAACAGGGGGGACACCTCACCCGAGAGATCAAAGGGCTGGTAAGAACGTCTGCAAACCACCACCTCAGCCACACGCAGGCAGGACTCCACTTTTTTTCTGGCCACTTCCTCCCTGTGATCAAAGGCAGCAAAGAATTCCCTTTAGCAGATGAGGCATGTGAAGAGTTTCCTATTGACTGTCTGCCTCAGCTGCTGTTCCTATTCTGTGTTTCATCACTTCAGGAGAGAGAAAGGGAGACAAGGAGAGAGAAAAAATCCTGAGGAAATCCTACCCCTGTCATTCTCTCATTAAAACTTTGGATTTTCATTGTAAAACTGCATTCTTTTTCTTAAAAGCAACTACATTTAACAAGAGCAATATTTTTAACAAATTAATAAAATATTTCATCCCAAGTTGCACAAAATGTTTCTGGATGCACAAAGTGACATTTTTTTTCTTCAAATCAAATCCTTATTTGGTTTCTATTTTAGTTCAACTCTAGCCAGCAATTTCTTCCTAATTTCCTAAAAATTTCACCCAGCTCTAGTCTGTAACACTCTGCCACCAGCATCTCACAACGAGCCACGAGAACTTGCTGGAGTCTCCCAAGTTCTGTTCAAAGCCAAGGAACCATGGAAAGAAATATATTATTTTTGTCACTTGAGATTTGTTTTCCCTGCTTTTATTTTGCAGATCTCTCTGTCCATAGGCTCCCATTAATTATAATATTCTTTGCTCACCAGTAGCTTAGTAGATGTGATTATATTCTTAATAGCAATATCCTCCTAAATCCTGGCAAATATATTTTACATGATGACACACTTCATATATATTATTGTGGTGGTTTAACACAGCAGGCAGCTAAACACCATGCAGCTGCTCACTCACTTCCCCAAGCAGGATGGGAGAAAGAATTGTCTGGGGGAAGGGAGGGGAATAAAATTTGTGTACTGAGATAATGACATTTTAATAGGACAAAAAAGGAGAAGAAGAATAATAGTAATAACAATAAAAGAATTAGAGTATACAAAATAAGGGATGCAGAGTGCAACTGCTCACCACCTGCCAAATGATGTCCAGCCAGTTTCAAGGAGCAGAAGCCCCCAGTTACCTTCCTCCCTAGTTTATATACTGATCATAACATCTTCTGGTATGGAATATCCATGTTTTGGCCAGTTGGGGTCAGCTGTTCCAGCTGTGTCCCTTTCCAGCTTCTCGTGTCCTCCAGCCTGCTTACTGGTGTGTTGAGAAGCTGAGCAGTCCTTGACTCGGTGTAAACACTGCTCAGCAACAACCAAAACATCAGCACATTCTCAACATTATCCTTATCCTAAATCCACAAGAGAGCACTGTGCTGGCTACCAGGAAGAAGATTAACTCCATTCCAGCTGAGAGCAGGGCAATTTTCAAATGAGGATTCCTACAGCAATTAAGGAAGTAGAAGCTGATTCTATGATAATTATTGAGATGTTAGCAAGGGAAGTACCTGCTTTTTGTTATGGCAACAGATGCATGTTTAGATTTGCTGAAAGCCTCTTTGAAGTAACTACTATTTCTCAAATTCTGATCCAATCCTCTTCAGAATCTCTGCTGTAAAGATAATGTCTATCATTCTCCTCATAATTAATTCTTGTTTGGGCCACATCAGTGGTTTGCCCCCTCTGGGCACTTAAGACCATTCCTCACATATGTGCAGTTGCTGTTTTGGTGGGGAATAGAGTAGAATTCTAGATGCTCAAACTGCTTTGGTTGATAGATGCATCAGTTACCAAGCAAAGACTTCACAGACCCAGAACAGAAGAAGAAATTCGCACAGTAAAGTTTACCCTAATATCCTCTTGACACTTTTCACAGAGAACTCGACAGATCAAGCAGGATTTCTGTGGCACAAGCTTGGAGGGTTATTTTACCCCTATGGGACTAAGATGATTAGTATGAAAACATTTGCCAAAAGCAATGTTTGCACCCTGTTTGCCAAGCTTAGAAAAGGGCAGGTGACAGCTGAGTTGTCTTTGCCTAAATGTTAGGGTTAGTTGCTTTCAAGAGCTTTCAAGCACAGCATTTCCAGGAGGACACTTTACTTTTATACAGCCTGTTACATTACATTAACCTTGTCCTAATTAGCACTGTTTCAGCTTTCTGAGAGATTCAGCAAGACATGAATACAAGAAAAGCTCAAGGATATATGTGTGGGTTCTGACTGATTTGCAGCTATCTTCTGAGTCACTAAACATATGCAAAAGAACACATGAATCTTCTTGCCTCTGAGATAATTTCAGTTCAATTTCCACACAGTGGCCTTTGGTCAGCACGCTGCATAGAAACTCTGGTGCAGCATCAACAAATTTTCGCTGTAATGTGAGTAGTTTTCTCTTACTCTTTGTTCGAGGACCTATTTAGGCTTGATTTTGTTGACCTGATGGGGAAAAGGGAGGGGGGGAAAAGAAAAGAGAAGTGTTCTTTGGTGTGGGACTTGCTGCTATGCTCCTGAAAACACTGCCTTGAATCTACTTTGCATCCTTCAGCAGTTGTTTACTGATATCTCCTGGTAAACTTTCAAAGCTACATCAGTTCTGCAGGACTTCCTACACCTTCACACAGTGCTGACATCCAGACATAGTCCATAAGCTGTGACAAAGCTCTCTTACTCCCATTTATTCTCTAGCGCAGGCTCATCCTAACCAGATGGCAAGAGAATGACTTCAGCATCACTTCAGTCTGTACTATGCCTCTGCTGCCTTGTGTAGTTTTCATATGGACTCACTGAATCATGCTGGTACCCAGAGGACAGATCCTGTTGAGCACATTACTTTGCTCATGTCCATCTTCAGACAACAATTAGCATGATTAGCAAAAACCCTGCAAAGTGTTGTGTATAAGTTTATGTCCCGAGACTTATCTCTGCTATTTTTGCTACCATGATGGCCATCTGGTCATATTTCACTGGGGAAGGGTCACTTTCAAAAGCATCACTCCAGTTTTCTTAAAATTAACAGACATTTGCTTCCTTTGTTGCTGCCAGTAAGTCATTGCTATCCCCTCACAGGACTTTCACAGAGAAGTGAATTACATCTATTCAACTCTTGCAAGGTCTATCCCTGTAAGTCTAACCAACTGCTCTCAAGTGGTTCCAGTGGAAGCTCAAAATCTGGTTGGTATTTCTGAATCCTAGAGAGCTAGAGGACTGCTGAAGGTAGAAATTATTCATTTTGCTATGTCTATTGTGTCATATAAATGCTTCACCACTCAACAGCTAAGTACCACCTACTTACAATCCCAGTTCAAGAACAAACCCATTTGTAGCACTTAAAATACATCTTTATCTCACCCTTCCCCAGTTATTAATATCTTTTTTAGTGAGAAAACTTCCATTTGAACAGAATGTCTCCCATTTTTCTGATGCATGTGGACATTGAGAAGATTTCTAGTAAAGATATGGCCTCCTTATGGAACAGAAGTTCAATTTATCACTTGCAAAGGGGACTCACAGAACAGAATTCTGTCTCATCTCCCCGCTTAACTGTCCAAAATAATGTGGACCATGCCAAAGTCAGAAATAGAATATTCTGGCAGGTACCACTATCAGCCTTTTCCAAGTCACCATGCTTACAGGTGCTAGATTTACACTCAAAGGACATTAATGACCTGTGAAAAGCAGTCGCTACTGAAAGCTCCACAAAAATGTGCTTGGCATGTAGCGTTAACAAGCATCATAGATGTATTTAAGTGCTTCTCTTCCAAGTGGACACCTTCCAAAACTGGAAAGCAACAATAGCTCTGAGCAGACTTCAGAAGGATTTCAGTAAGTTTCTGCACATTCATGCTCTGCAGTGGCAATGCATTGGCACATGAATCTTCTGCAGTTGTGTAAATCGTTCATGTCTTCCGTGTTAATGTGGAAGAATGTCCATTGGCTCCCTCATCTTCTCTGCTTATCTCCACAGATATTTATTCTCCAGACCTCCACTTATTCTCCAAATCTCCAATACACTTCCTGGATTGCAAGCTGCACCACAATTCAGCAGCTCAAGTAAATAAAAACATTAGCAGCAGATGTCCAAACGAAATGACATCCAATTTCATTCCACCAACCATCTCGGAAAAGCAACTCGTTGTGAAAGGTTATTACATACAAAAAGACTGACTTGGGCAGATATATCTGTCTGACTCAAAATTAGCAATAGCCATCAAGCTAGTTAAGCACTACCAGGTAAACACAGTTGGTTAAGTGCCTGAAGCTGCCACTTTTCCCACTGTGCTCAGTAGGACCAAGCCAGAGAACTGAAATGGAAAGGCAATAATAGACTCTTCTCACCCAAAATTGTGAGCCTACTCTTTTCTATTCCTCCTGAGGAGATGTTTGAAAAATACCACAGAGAGGCAAGCTCTCACATTTTGGATCTGCGAGGAAACATTGTTTGGATTCTTTATAAAGAGTATAAAATCCTTCTCAAGAAAAGACACCCTGTGGAATTTTTTTCCTAAGAGCTTTTTAGTGTCTTCCTGGCTAGAAATGCAGCTTGCTCTTTTCAAGTCTCTATTTTTTTTTTTTGGTACTGGAATAAAGAAACTAAATAAAGCCTCTTTAATTTGGCATAAAAACAACTACTTCTATGTAACAGAACCAGATGTAAGGTGGGGTGAAGCCACAGATATGGGTGTCAGAACAATTCCCACCCCCTCTCCTTCTTTCTCAGGCACGACAGGAGTGAGCAGATTCTACCCTCATATTACCACTACCAAAGAGATTGACAGTTCTTGTATAGAAAATATGATACATACTTCAAACCCAGCATTTTATGTCAAAAAGAGCTTACAGACAGAGGAGGCAAAGTAAGAAGAGGAAAAGCATGCAGAATGAAATGACCTTCCAAGAATATGGTACCAAACAATTCAAAACCAGGAGACGCAGCTCTAGCCCTAAGCTATGCCAGAGTCATTTTTATTGCCTCCCCTGCTCAGAACCTAATAAAATATTAGGCAAAATTGGCTACCTACTTGTTCTAAAAGCAATAACTCAGGCTGGTAAATAGTAAAAGATTTCTATACAGAAATCACTTTTCGGTGTTGCCCAAACCTCCATTTAGAGTGACCCAGAACTGAGCTCTTCTCTCATGCCCTGCTAGGCCAAGGATTGTCCAGCACATGCCAAAACCACTGACCTCAAAAATTAATGGAAACTTTGCCTATAGCCAACAGGAATCAGGTGGGAAAATTTGGGAAAGAGCTACAATTATAAATATTTGAGATGTTACTTTCTTTCCATGTTCTGGTTGTTGGGTTTTATTCTTTTTCATCCCCCAATTCTACCATCCTCTGCCTGCCTCACCCCAGCACACTCAGCAAAGCAGCTGTGCCAAACAACTTTGAGCAAAGCCATGGCAAAAATTCACAGCGTGCCAAAGCCAAGGAAACATTTCCATTCCAAGCCCTGTGCAGGTGTAGGTGGGCTCTACGTGTCGTATCAGGCTGGCAAATAGAGCACGAGCACAAAGCAATCAATCAAAACCTTTTAAAGGAATTGGTTTGCTTTTGCTCACTGCCTGGTTGGTGCACCTGTGCTCCCTTCTCAGCTCCAGATGATGTACATCTTTGTTTTCCTATTTAATATGCAGTACTTGAGACACACAAAGAGGAAAAGTGGAATAAAAAGGAGGGAAGCAGGAAAACAAAATAGATCTTATTTTAAGTCACTTAAAAATGAGTGACTTAAAATAAGATCTATTTATGAGTCCAGTCCTGCACACTGGAGTCTGGAAAGGCCAAAAAGTGTGCATAGTAAATGAAACTAGGGGGCAGGAGATGTGGGCACCAAAGATCAGGGGAAAGGGTTGGCACAGCAAGCACTGGCAGTTTGACTCCAGGTGTCCAGCACATAAGCAGATGCTATTCTTTGAGTCAAGGGAGGAAAAGGAGCCTGTTTGGAATTTCTTGTGACTATAATGCATTTCTCTCATGATGCAGCTGGAAATTATTGTAGCTTCTGCAGTCCTGATGCAGGTGAATGTGCATAAAACTCTATAATAGTAGTCAGCTTCTTGGTAAAACAAGATGTCACCATATGGAGTGAAAGCTGTAAAACTGGAGAGGGAGAAGGATGGGTTTCTGCAAACACAGACTCCCTTTTAGCCAGTGAACCCTTTTTTTCCTCTTTTCTTTTGCTAGTGTGCAGTGTCAGGAATCAAAATGAACTGTCCTTTTGACAGCAGCTCCTGCTAGATGTGAGCAGTGAACTCGCCCTGCCTTCCAAGATAAAAGTCCAAAAACCTGAAATGGAAGCTGCTCCTGAGAGCACAAGCTGTTAGAGCAAACCAAACTGCAGCTGCTGTGCTTGTTTTTCCCTTTAGGATACCACTACAATATTTTGCAGTGATGGCTTCGTACCCTGAGGTCCTTGAACTGATCAGAGGGAGGAAGCCTAAGTTTTAGTGTTGACTTCAGCAAAGCCCTTGTCTGTACAAAATCTAGTTGAGCTGGTTCCTGAAGCTGTTAGAAAACCATCCACAGTATTGTTAGTATTTAGGTAAAAGTAAGATCCTTTAAAAGCCTTATATAAGAACAAGAGTTTTACACTTTTTTTCCCTCTAACCGTCATACCGAATGCCAAAGTCTGGCAAGCCAAATGTAGGTGACAGCAGCATGTGTGAGAAATCTCCCCAGGAAGCAAGGGGAAAATCAACTACAGTTACAAGTCTTTGTTTTGATACATACTAAGATTTAAGTTAATTAATCCCTGCCCTGGTTTGAGCTAGAACAGAATCAGTTCTGTTCAGTGATGGAAGAGGGAAGATTCAAACTGGATGCTATGAAAGGGTTCTTTCCAGTGAGGGTGGTGAGACACTGGCACAGGTTGCCCAGGGAGGTCGTGGATGCTCCCTTCCTNAAATTAATGGAAACTTTGCCTATAGCCAACAGGAATCAGGTGGGAAAATTTGGGAAAGAGCTACAATTATAAATATTTGAGATGTTACTTTCTTTCCATGTTCTGGTTGTTGGGTTTTATTCTTTTTCATCCCCCAATTCTACCATCCTCTGCCTGCCTCACCCCAGCACACTCAGCAAAGCAGCTGTGCCAAACAACTTTGAGCAAAGCCATGGCAAAAATTCACAGCGTGCCAAAGCCAAGGAAACATTTCCATTCCAAGCCCTGTGCAGGTGTAGGTGGGCTCTACGTGTCGTATCAGGCTGGCAAATAGAGCACGAGCACAAAGCAATCAATCAAAACCTTTTAAAGGAATTGGTTTGCTTTTGCTCACTGCCTGGTTGGTGCACCTGTGCTCCCTTCTCAGCTCCAGATGATGTACATCTTTGTTTTCCTATTTAATATGCAGTACTTGAGACACACAAAGAGGAAAAGTGGAATAAAAAGGAGGGAAGCAGGAAAACAAAATAGATCTTATTTTAAGTCACTTAAAAATGAGTGACTTAAAATAAGATCTATTTATGAGTCCAGTCCTGCACACTGGAGTCTGGAAAGGCCAAAAAGTGTGCATAGTAAATGAAACTAGGGGGCAGGAGATGTGGGCACCAAAGATCAGGGGAAAGGGTTGGCACAGCAAGCACTGGCAGTTTGACTCCAGGTGTCCAGCACATAAGCAGATGCTATTCTTTGAGTCAAGGGAGGAAAAGGAGCCTGTTTGGAATTTCTTGTGACTATAATGCATTTCTCTCATGATGCAGCTGGAAATTATTGTAGCTTCTGCAGTCCTGATGCAGGTGAATGTGCATAAAACTCTATAATAGTAGTCAGCTTCTTGGTAAAACAAGATGTCACCATATGGAGTGAAAGCTGTAAAACTGGAGAGGGAGAAGGATGGGTTTCTGCAAACACAGACTCCCTTTTAGCCAGTGAACCCTTTTTTTCCTCTTTTCTTTTGCTAGTGTGCAGTGTCAGGAATCAAAATGAACTGTCCTTTTGACAGCAGCTCCTGCTAGATGTGAGCAGTGAACTCGCCCTGCCTTCCAAGATAAAAGTCCAAAAACCTGAAATGGAAGCTGCTCCTGAGAGCACAAGCTGTTAGAGCAAACCAAACTGCAGCTGCTGTGCTTGTTTTTCCCTTTAGGATACCACTACAATATTTTGCAGTGATGGCTTCGTACCCTGAGGTCCTTGAACTGATCAGAGGGAGGAAGCCTAAGTTTTAGTGTTGACTTCAGCAAAGCCCTTGTCTGTACAAAATCTAGTTGAGCTGGTTCCTGAAGCTGTTAGAAAACCATCCACAGTATTGTTAGTATTTAGGTAAAAGTAAGATCCTTTAAAAGCCTTATATAAGAACAAGAGTTTTACACTTTTTTTCCCTCTAACCGTCATACCGAATGCCAAAGTCTGGCAAGCCAAATGTAGGTGACAGCAGCATGTGTGAGAAATCTCCCCAGGAAGCAAGGGGAAAATCAACTACAGTTACAAGTCTTTGTTTTGATACATACTAAGATTTAAGTTAATTAATCCCTGCCCTGGTTTGAGCTAGAACAGAATCAGTTCTGTTCAGTGATGTTACATTTCACCACCGTCTCTTCTGAGTGACAGCACTTTCAGCCTAGAGCAGCATGTCCTCACAGGCAGTGTCTGCTTCTAGAAGTGAAAATGCTCACTGTTTATAGCTTCCACCAAGGACGGGTGTGCAGAAAGGCTCTTTGTTACATTGCTCATTTAGAAGCCAAGGTCACTGCTAAATATTGTGTGCTACATTGGAAGTGCAGCAAGAAAGACACTGCACCTGCATCAAGTTGCTAACAGGACAGGTGACCCTAAACTGACCAACAAGAGATTCCATTTCATATTTGAAGGGGGCTTAGAGGAATGCTGGGGAGGGACTATTTACAAGGTCTTGTAACAACAGGACAAGAGGTAATGGGTTTCAACTGGAAGAGGGAAGATTCAAACTGGATGCTATGAAAGGGTTCTTTCCAGTGAGGGTGGTGAGACACTGGCACAGGTTGCCCAGGGAGGTTGTGGATGCTCCCTTCCTGGAGGCGTTCAAGGCCAGGTTGGATGAGGCCTTGAGCAACCTGTTCTAGTGGGAGATGGCCCTACCTACAGTGGGAGGCTGGAACTGGATGATCTTTGAGGTCCCTTCTAACCTAAACCATTCTATGATTCTATACCTATCATACTCAGTACAAAGCTGAGGGATTATGAAGGTCAGGTCTCTTCTTCAGTGCCTATTATCCAAGGAGGACTCTATCCATTCTTCTGCCTTCCTTCCTGATCTGTGTGTTCCTGAATTCAGTTCCGGAATCCAGCTCCTGCATCTGGTTTCTGCTTGCTGATAAGTCCAGTCTGGGACTTCCTCAGTGCTTTCCCCCAGCATGAGTGGTGATGGTGCCCAATTGTCATCAAGGGTTGGGTTCAATATTGGTTTTGTATTATTTGTATATACTTCATTTTATTGTTACTATTTTCATTAAATTGGTTTCGAGTTCTTTTCCAACCCATCAGTCTCTTTCTCTCATCCCTTTCTCTTCCTCTTGTGGGAAGGGAGAGGGGTTAATCAAGAGCATTTGTCACTCATCCAGTCACCATCCCAGCCCTAACCCTTGACAGTCCCTACCTATCCTAGTCCTACACATCACACGAATTGCTACTGCCAATCTGTGGGATTTTTTTATTTCAGGGAGCCCTGCATGAGTACATATCCCCATCCCTCCCAGCACCTAATGACATCCAACGTGCTTACATTTCAAGCAGAGGACTGGGTTAAAGCCACCAAACTACCTAAATTCTCTGCAGACAGCAAAGAAAAAATGACTGAGCTGTACTCTGTATACAAACAAGTAGTGGTTTAGATCATATAAAGGCACAGAGATGGAGTTACCAGTGTTCATTTGGGAATGATCTGCACCTGATGCTATGCCCTTCAGCAATGAGCTGTGTTGAAATGGAAATTGCTAATTATAAAGCTGAACTATGAGCTAATAGAGTAGAATTCACCAGCATCCTTATTGCATTCAGAAGGTAAGTAGGTTGGTACTACACACTTGGTGATAGGTGACCTTCATATTTTTGTCCACTAATGAAGGGAGTCTTTTGTCATAGAAGGCTAGTCAGGCTTTCAGAAGCTGCTTTCCATCATGCCCTCCCCACAAAAAGCTGGCATTAGAGCTACTGGTGGCCCAAAAAAAGATTAGAGTACAGTAACAAAATATGGGGTCAGAGATGAGAGAGAGTGCATAGCAAGGATTTTCTCACTAACAAAATGAAAGCTTCGGTATTTCACTTCAGAGAGCAGGGGCCAACAGAAGTACATCCTCTCTTTATCACTTCAGTAGGCAGAGGCATTATTAAGGTCACTGAGGTGTAAGGATGGGAAGCTGAAGGCCCGTGAATGGGCCTCTGTGTACTTAAAAAATGTGGGCTTTTAAGGGACTATCAGCAGATAGAAGGTGTTTTAAATCGCATCTATTAAAAAAGGCACAACTGAGGAGCAATTAAAGAGAGATGGAGAATGAGCACAAACTGGGAAAGCTCCTTCCACCTTCAAGATGCATTTCAAGCGTCCCCAAGACTGTTCGTGCCATTACATGACAGTTTGTAAGGGAATCCAAAAATAATTGCTTTGGCTTTGATGGTGACAAGAGCATCTGGTACTGCCCAGCTGAAACTGCCTCCTTACATTCTTCTTTCTTGCTGTCTCTGGAACTACGATTTGGTTGTTTCCACGCTTGCCTTGTGATGCCTGTGCTTTTGAATCTCACAATATCAACAGGAACACACACAACACTCAATAAAAAAACAACTTCAAATCCTGTTGAGAGGCCTTCCTTAACATTCTATTAATATCTGTTTGTCTCACACTGTGAATAAATTGTTAACACTTCCATGTTCTTCTAAACAAAGCCAAAAATAATGCAATATCTTTCAGAGAACCGCTTGACACGTACAAGAACAGACAAGTTCTTGATGGAGCAAGCTACATTTTCACTCAGGGGTCTGCTATTGAATATTCTGGCAGCTTAAGATGTTCATCTAAACAGTAAGTGCCGTGATAATGGATGTGACATTTCACAATTTAGTTGGAGATCTGCCTACGTGAGAAGCAGATACTGAGAAAAGGAGGACAGATGGAAAATACAAAACAGTTCTTCAGGCCCCTGACTTTAGCTAGCTCCTGGATTTCTCCATAACCCTCGCAGTGAGATCATGAAGTTCCAGATAGCTTGAAAAAAAGACTCCCAATTTTGTAAACTTCTGTGCATTTGAAAGCTTTCTTCCTACTCAGTTCCAGGCAGCACAACTTCTGCCCGGGGACTAGAGTACAAAGGGAACCCAAGTGGAATTTTTTAGCAGCCTGCCATGTGTCTTTACATTTTTGCAGATGAGGAGGAAAATATTTGCAAATGAAGTGCACTGTGGTTTCTTTGAAAAAGCCAAGCTGAGCAGGAGAAGCTGAATACTGGCCAGGTGCCTCAGGGGTCAGGAGTTTTCTGTTTCACCTCAAAGTTCTTCACAGAAGTCTGTGTTTAACTTAAGGGAGTCTTACTGCAGTTGAAGCAGTTCAAGAAAGTACACAACTTTTCAATGCAAAAAAAAAAAAAAATTAAATTCATTATTCCACAGAAGTGTTGCTCTGCTGGCCAAAATTGGAATAATTTGTCCTTAGGTAAATGACAAAGGGCTTCTCCTTACCCTTTTCCAACTTTTTCACATCTCAAATAAAAAGACTGGCCCTGACTGAGAGCTGCAGAAACAACATACACACCATAACAGAACAAAGTGTCATGGTGCAGATAGAGATGACAGCATTAACACCACTGCTAGCTGTATCTTTGAACTATGGAGCAAATCAAATGAGTTTCTCCATCTTGTTAAACCTGAGCACAAAGAGAGGAATCCTGTGAATCACTCCAAGCACCTTCAGTGGCATCTGAGGGCACGGAGCAACATACAGAATCAAGGGAAAGAGCTGGCCATTAGAAGAAACACACTCATTAATCTCCTTGCTGACATAATGGTTTAACTCCAGAGCCTTGCAAGACAAGGATTGCAGCACATTATATTCTCACACATCTCCAGCAGGTCCAGCACATTCCCTCTTTTTATTCTTACAAACACTAACAAGGGAATGCAACCAATATTTTCTACTCTCCAGTTTGTTTATTCTTAATGTTTGTGGCTCCTCATACAAAGCTTGGAAATATCATTCCTTCCTCAACAGATTTTGTCTTTTTTTTCAATTGGCCAATAATATTTTTGCTGTCGCATGGTGGGAGCCAAGACAGCTTTGTTTTGTTTCTTTTTTATGCACTGGCATCCCTGATCTGCCTTTCCTTCAGTTATCAAATCAGCTGAGAGCCACCAGCATCTCAAGAGCAGGTCATTGCAAAGATGTGTCCTCAGTCTGCACTGCCTCTACTCAAGGAAACATGAACATTTTTTCCTTTGTCCTAATGTCTTCCTTCCATTAGCAGACAAAGGAGAGGGACTCATGTCACCTAACCTTCACAGACAACAGAAAGAAAAAGGCACCTGCACATCATGCTCTATTTTCTCCTGCAGCAGTATGTACATACTACCCAAACCTGTGTCTCTCTTCACCCACAGCAGCAGCACAGGTTGACTGTTCAGATGTACATGGCTATTTTACACTCTCACAGTATCACAGTATCACAATATCACCAAGATTGGAAGAGACCTCCTAGATCATCAAGTCCAACCTGTTACCACAGAGCTCAAGGCTAGACCATGGCACCAAGTGCCACGTCCAACCTTGCCTTGAACAGCTCCAGGGACGGCGACTCCACCACCTCCCTGGGCAGCCCATTCCAGTAGCCAATGACTCTCTCAGTGAAGAACTTTCTCCTCACCTCAAGCCTAAATTTCCCCTGGCGTAGCTTGAGGCTGTGTCCTCTTGTTCTGGTGCTGGCTGCCTGAGAGAAGAGAGCAACCTCCTCCTGGCTACAACCACCCCTCAGGTAGTTGTAGACAGCAATAAGGTCTCCCCTGAGCCTCCTCTTCTCCAGGCTAAACAATCCCAGCTCCCTCAGCCTCTCCTCGCAGGGCTTGTGCTCGAGACCTCTCACCAGCCTCGTTGCCCTTCTCTGGACACATTCAAGCATCTCTCAAGAGCACTCTCTCAGAGTTGTGTGTGGTGAAGTCCAGCCATCCTGATCCCATAGCAAACATGGAGTGACAGAAAAAAAAACAAGGATACTGCTGGGAAGGGGTGTTTGCAGTCTGTATCTTCTGAAACATTAGCAAGATGACAAATGTAGATGGCAATTTGTAAGCCTTACATTTCCACTTTTATTTTCAACACTAGGACTCACCTAATAAAAGAACAGAACTGATTGACTTTATACAAGTATATTCTTGGGCTTTCAAAGTCCTCTCTTACATAGTTATTAACACCATGAAAAGGTTAAATTATTACATTTTTTTAACAGATAGAAAAGTAGGCTCTTGCACCTATGTACTTTGGTGTAAAATACAAAGCAGCAAGGAGCCAAGCCATGGAGTTAAAAATCTTCACTGCTCTTGAGGTCTCAATGAATTAGCACCTGAGGTGGTGGTGGCGGACTTGTGGAAGTGCCCTGAATTTCGGCAGCCCTCATCCCTTCAGACACACTCTCGCAGGTGTGTGCTCAGCCAAGGAGGAGATAGCAGAGATGGACAGATTTCTTGGCTGCCTTTTTCTTTCTATTTTCCCCTTTTCTGTGTTAATTTCTGTGGTGTTATTTCCCTATCAGCAGAGTCAGTTTTCCTGTTTATTCACCTTGATTATATTCTGTTGGGCGTGGGAGGAATCACTCCGGGTTCAGATAGTTGCTGTGAATGCATAGCTTATGGTTTTATTTTCAGCATGGACAGCTCACGTCCCTGTGAAATACCGATCACTGCTGCACGCTGGAGGATGCTGGCGGCTCGTAGTGACTTGCCTGAGAGAAATAGATTAATTTCCAGTTTAGTGAATTGAAAGGATCAGCCTTCAGAGATGCAATCCAAGGAAAGAGAAGGGAGTTGAAGACCTCATTTCCTTACTTGCAGTGGAACTGCATCTACGCTGTTCCATAAAACAGTGTAAATGTAAACGAGGTGTGAACTGCTTTCACATCTCATTTAGGTAACAGATGAGGCACGAAATGTGTCCGGCAGGCACGTGTGCAGGAGCAGGATGCTAAGGCCTGTGACAATGAAGAACTCACAAGCACTACTCCTCAGAGCAATGGATCAGCTCTGAAAGTATGTGCAAGGAGGAGAAATATTGTCAAGAGATGGCATGTTGGCTGTCCTAGGGTCCTCTGTCATTGCAAAGATTGATTATTTTCTTTTCTTCGCACAAAGTAAATCACCTCCGGATAGTACCAGGCAATGAAAATGAGTAAATATAAAGTCTCTGTTCCTAGGAATGAGTTCCTGCAACACAAGGATCTAAAGAGTCAGACAAAAAAGAAGTCCTCAGTCATTTTTCCAAAAATATGGGTTGAGAGGACATCCTTGTCAGTCACACAGCAGACGTAAGATCAGAGGGCTGCTTTAATTTCTAAAGCATGTACAGATAAGATACATGACACTTGATTCAGGTTTAAGGTAGATGAACATAGGTATGAAAAAAAGTTGGTAAAATGAGAAAAAAAAGCTGAAATCTTCATTGAAAAGAAAGAAGTTAGCTGTAACAAAGTATTCTAAATTAGAGAGACTCTAGGTTGAACTCTACAACCCATGGAGAGATATTCAGCTCCTTGATATCAGGTTAGCATAGAAAAGAGTCAGAGGAAAATCTGAAATGTATTTCGATGCCAGTGGCACAGTTGAAAAGTTCAGCAAAGGACACGGTCATGAGGAGAACTTCAGATGCTAAGGGCAGCAAGAGGAAAGCAAAGCAAAGCAAAGTAAAACTTCTTTCGCATCACAATGATAAAACAGCTCAAAAAAAGTCCTGCTTTTTTTTTTTTAAACCTTGCCAAAAGTCACTTCAGATGTCTTCAGCATTTATACCTTTTATCACAGAAAAAGAGTTTGAACGTACGTGGTCACAATTTGAAGTACTTTGTTTGATTTCCTACCAACTGGGAAACTACTAAAAAAACCCCAAACAAACATCATTTCACTCCAGTCAGTTCGCTGAGATGTCAGCACTTTTATAAACATGTAGTAATTCATTTAAAATTAATGACACTTTATCCCTAGAAGGTACTTCTTAGAAAGCATCGTGCATAGGCAGCGCTCAAAGCCTCCAAAGAAGTGGACCTTTTGGTACAGCTCTATAGGCTTCCGCTTAAAGTTTCTTACAGAATGTCCTTTTTTAACTCGGGTAAGGTAGGTACATGCAGAAATTGACTACTGATGAATAATGCCTTGAAATAATAGCTTGAAGAACCGAACAGTTTAGCCATTACTCAGGCAAAACCTCCACTAATTTAAGACTGAAAGGGAAATTTACCTGAATAAAACCTGCACGATCTGGCCATAAATTGCTAAGAAATTAAAACACTGGAGAGAGAAGAAAGTAAAGGGCTCAGAGTTTTGAACAGTGCAGAAATGACCTGGAGGAAGGTTGCTAATGATTCAGATAAGTCATTGCAAACATTTTTCTTCTTGTGCATCTCCCTCCAATTCAGAGTGTATCTGAGTGGAGTGCTGTTCTTAAGCACAAACATTCCCTTCTTTGCTCTGTTCAATCTAATTGGTAAATGTCAGCCCTCATGGCCCACTGTCATTCCCTCAGTTAAATGATTATGAATCTCTTGGCTGGATCTCATGTCCAAGGCTGCAGGCATCAGCCTTTCCTGCTGCCTGCATGTTAAATTAGTCCTGGTCCCACCTCCCACTTCAACCCAAACTGACAACCCCCAAATTTCTCTTCAGTGATGCCCTTCAGTCCTCATTCACTCTTTGTTGCCCATTTAGTTTGCATCTTTCCAACATTTCTTCCTCCACCTATTTTTCCTACTTAGCTTTAATTTCCCTGCCTCACACCATCCTTCTCTCTGAATGTCTTTCCCTATCTTTATTAGAGTTGGGCTTGTTTTTCAGACTCATAAGTGCACCTCACACAGCCCAGAGGTACCTACATGACCACAGGCTGTTGCCCACCAGCTCCTGATTCATACTGCAGAAAGATCCTTTCAAAGTAAAACTGCTGCAAATTAATCTCACTTTCAAGGGTGACTGTGATGATGTGACATGCCAGCAGTCCTTTGAAATCCATCCTCTTTTGATCTCTGCACAGAAATAATTTCACAGGACTGTGGGTCTTTATCTGCTCCTTGAAGTCCTTTTTCTCTAGATCCATTTAGCGTTTCACTCACCTGAGCAGATGAGCATCTGATGGACAGCAGGGACTTTGGGCTTTCCACTATAGCTTCAAACCACACAGTAGAAACAACAGTCTTTGCATCTCTGCCTCTCCTCTTCCTGTAAAATACTTCATCTGTCTAAATAAATGGCACCCAACTGCAGATCCTCTTCCCCGTTTCAAAGATAAAAGGTACAGTAAATGAGTTGTTTGGAGATAACCATTGTCTCAAGTCCACTTGGCTGACTCTCAGCTTACTGCTCATTAAACTTATTTGTTAAGGTACTGAAAAGACAAGAGGGTCCTTTAAGCCTTCCTGTGAAGCACTCAAGAGGCATTTCAAAAAATGATTTCTCTCAACAATTTCTTTTTTTCTTTCTTTTTCTACTTTGGCTACCAGCACTGCTTTGTTGTTGTTGCATCTTCTGCAAGGTCATCGCTCGGGAAGTTCAAACTGGCAGAAGCAATTAAGGGTCTCTCTGAAGGGTCAACAGCAACCTAGGCATGAGCACTGCAAACATCAGCTTCCAAACTGACAGTAACCACTGAAAAGTGCACAAAACAGATAACTTCGAGATTAGATAGAATCAAACAGAGCAACTCAGACACTGGAATATGATGAAGATTCCCTAAGATTCACCCCTCTTTCTCTTACTACGACCTGCACATATTGCCAGCCTTATCAATTCACCGATACTGTTTCAGGGATCAGGCAAAGATTAAGACTAACACAGTCCTTTCTGTCTTCCTTCAGTGATCAAAGAGGTCCTGATGCAATTCTCTCAGCACACACAATCCCTGAGCAGTTAGGCTTTTGCTTTAATCTGAGGCAGGAATGTTGGGATGACATCTTCTTGCCAGTAGAATGTGGGGCTGAATGGCTTTTAATTACATATTCAGAGCCTTTGAAAGTTTTACATTGATTTTTTTGTGGGTTTGTTTTGGTGGTTTGTTTGTTTTAATGGCTTAGAAACTATCCTTATTGGCATATAAGACCACAAAGTTGATGTTTAAGGACTACATTGTTGTCACAACTTCATGTGCTGGCAAGGGAGATGACCTTCCTGGAACACTTAACAAATATCACTGCAAAAGAGAGCCACTTATCCTCTATTAGAGTAAGAGCAAAGATGCTGTGATAACGTCCTGCTATTTGTATTTTATCAAATGCACAGCACAGTCATCCTGGCTAATAAACCTATTGGTGCAGTAGAGTGACAGGTTTTCAATGCACTGTCACTTACCTGATGCTTTTTGGTCATTTGAGGTGTGTGTTGTGTGAGGTGCTGAATCAGGGAGTCAATGAGCACTCAGCAAACCTCAGAATAATGGGATCTTAGCAAGTGCCCTTGATTTGTGTTTCAGTCAATCAGACATTGCTTTACCCAGAACAAAGACGGTAACAGAGAAACATCAAGTCCTGTAGCTTTGAAAATATCTTTTCAGAAGCCCTGATTTGCCTTGTAAAATATTATCTGTGGATGCTAGTCAGGAATCCTGCGACTGGATAGGTAGCTGATTCTCTCAGCATTATAACTAACATTCAAAAAAGACAGATTCTTTTGATTCCAAAGGCTTTAATTCCTGATCAAACACAAAACCTAAATGAGACATACTCATGTTAATCTCATTTTAAGATCTGTCCATGATACAGAGATTTCAGTTTTGCCTTTCATCACTTCTTCCAATCATGCCTGCCCTTTTTCTTCCTCCCACTTTCCCTACTTTTCTCCCCTCTAAATCTCTGAGGTTCTGTTTCACTTTTAAAACCATCAAAACTTTAATCTTTGAGCTGTTTGTTCAAATATTTCCTTTTTTTCCACTGGTGTAAAGAATGAAGTTTTTTCTTCTCTTTCTTGAAAGGGGTTTGCAACAAACATCTACTAATCAAGGTAAACAGATGAGGAAATGGCAAACTACCCAAGGCCAAGCATTTTGTACTTAGGTGCCTAATGACAAGCACATAAATCCATAGAGAAGTAACCAAATAAACAACCCAATTAAGTAAAAATGACAGAACTTCTAGCTGCTCCCTTTGTTTTCCTACTCACTTTGTCTTCCCCATTGCTAGTGAAAAACTGAGTAATTATATAGTTGGAAAATGTTCACTTTAGGAGTGAGAAAATTCTGTTTCTATACAAGAAATTAAAACTACCAAAATTGGACTCTGAGTTAACAACTGTAAATGACGAAATTAAGAAGATAACATCTTCTTATCTCATAGAATGTCAAACCTGATACGTGGTGTCACGGATATGCAGATTGACCTGAGGAGCTTAAAGTAACTAGCAAATCAAAACTGGTCCTAATGACAAGTATAAATCAAGGCACACAGGTCTGCAAAGTCTAAGTCACTGCATAACTTCACATCTGCTTTTGCAGCTGGTAGCAAGAAAGCTGTCACTATATTAAAACCCTTAACTTCATCTCAGACTATGAAGTCCTCAGTGCCATCTATCAACAGGCCTGACCCTACAATCCCTATTCAACTGATGCCACACGAGGGGAGTTTTTAAATTCAGGATCCCTGTTTTTTTGCAGGCAGCCAATCGTGAGACGGGGCAGGGAGCATGGTAAGACTCAGAAAGTATAAAAGAGTGATGGTTTGTATTCACCTGTATCAGTGCTCTTGTCTATCTGAAATCAGGTTCACTGGCACCACAGTAAAACTGCCAGGGATTTCCATAATCACAGAATTATAGAATGTTTTGAGTTGAAAGGGAACTTTAAAGGTCATCTAGTCCAAGCCCCCTGTGGTAGGCAGAGACATTCTCAACTAGATCAGGTTGTTCAGAGCCTCATCCAATCTGACCTTGAATACATCCAGAGATAGGGCTTCCACAGCATTAAGAATTCAGATCTTCAGAGCCTAAAAACAAAACCTATGCTATAAAGAAAGAAAAATTAAACCACACCCAAAAATAAGCAATTCCCAGGTGGTTTGGCTATGTTTAGACTACCAGCTGTGTTCCTTCGGACATTTCCCAGGTGGCTCCAGAATCTTCCAGCTGACACTTCGGTGACACTGGCAATATTGACACATGGAGAAAGTAGCAGTGTCCGAGCAGTCGTTGTGGGACTGCAAATACAGGAGGCTGTTTACTCAGGAGCTTTATTAGACACAGGGTCTCTGAGCTCCATTTGTTAGAAAACATTCATTACCAGACTCTCCTATGAAAATCAGGAGAAGGCAACAAATATGATGAGGCAGTGCTCTCAGTTTTTCTTATACACCTGTCCCTCGGGACTAATTACAGTTGCTTTTGTAATTCACAAGCTATAAATTCCTTCAGATGCTTTTGGAAACACCTTATGATCTCCTCAGTGAAATCCTGCTTTGTGCTGATACAGCAAGTCAGCTCAGCTTTCAAAGCATGGAACAGTCCGCCTAACCAACAGAGAGAGGAGAGCCGAGCGCAGGAACTGAGTAATGGCAACTCGATTGTTAATTTGCTCTTTCCATTCCTAACTCACTTTAGGTTAATTGCACATCCTGCAGAAGTCTGCACTCTGTTCTCCTGCTAGACTTATTTTAATTGGCTTAATAACACCATCTTATTTAATGACTGACCACAGTGAGAGCTGAAATTAGCTATGCCTGTATTGCAAAAAGAGCAAGCAGAACAGTAAGATGGAATGAAGAAACCATAGGATGGGTTGAGCTGGAAAGGACCTTTAAAAGGTCATCTACTGCTTTTCTGCTCTGCAGTGAGCAGGGACATCATCAACTAGATCAGGGTGCCTCATCCAACCTGACCTGATATGTTTCCAGAGATGGGGTTTCTTCCACCTCCCTGGGCAACCTGTGCTAGTGTTTTGCCACCCTCAGTGTAAAAAACATCTTTGCATCTAGTCTAAATCTCCTCTCCTTTAGTTTAAAAGCATAATCCCTTGCTATGTCACAGCACGCAAAAAGACTGTCTCCATCTTTCTCACAGACCACCTTTAAGTACTGACAGACTGTGACAAGGTTTCCCTGGAGCCACTCAGGTTAAGATCAGATACCAAAATGTAGGTGCCCTCTGCCTTTGAAAAAAGAAACAAAAGCACACCCATAGATTTAAGCTCCACTTGCAGTGTCTTCTCCCTTGTGGGTAAGTAAGAGCCATTATCATGCACACTAAGTGTGGACCAGAATGCTCTACATACATCTCCCAGGTACAGCTGTGGCAGGACCTGACCTCATTACAGTTACCTCTATGGGCAACAGCAGGCTGGCAGTAAGGCAAATTTGGTGTTTAAGTCTAGATAACCAAAAGGACATTCCATTGCTCCTGGCACAGGTTAGACACAAAATGACAGAGAAGGTGGTGGACAAGCAGACCACCAACAGAAAAGGTATTTTTTGCTGACACTGGGGAAAAGAAAGAGGAAAATAATTGTGAGGAGAGCAAGAGAAGGCAATAGCAGCAGCAGGTCTTGCAGAGCTATTGGTGGCCACACACAGAGGTGGCCAGAGTCCACCTGCAGATGGATACAGTAGGCTCTGAAAGAGAAACACAGAATCAATCAGGTTGGAAAAGGCCTTCAAGATCATCAAGTCCAACCTACCACCCAACATTATCTAATCAACTAAATGATCAGAATGAACAGGCTTAGCTGAGCACAAGATTGAGGAAAAGCACGAGGCACACGACAGTCTACACCAACTGTATCTTAGCAAGCCTTTTCATGGAGGAGAGTCTATGATTTAAAAGAGACAAGGTTGGAGGAAAGAACAAATGCCTTTTATTAGACAAGGCAGATACAGCCAGGAAAGAAACAAGCAAGATCTCATACATGCTTCTCAATTTTTTTCCAATTACAGCAGTCAACCTAATAAAAGATATTCCTTCCAAACAATCTGACTTTCATACCTTGAGAGAATCACAAGCACAATAACTTTTTACTATCATGGTGATTTTAAAGGATTATATTTAAACTTTCCTGTAAAGATCTCTGGAATATATAGAGAGTTGATGGAAATTAAAGTTGTGCTCTTATGCCAACACTCTACTTGCTAAATGTTATTGAAAACAGAACTAATCAGACTGAGATTGCTTTTATTTTTTCAATCAGCCCCTTTGGTTACAAAGACTTCCTGTTTTGTTTAAAATATGAATATAAAATTTTGAGTAGGAGGAAGTAATGTAAATGGATAATGAAAACAAATTAATACAAAACTGCTTCCCTCTTCACTGCTACAATAACAAATTGCATTATGCTAACAAAGCTGAATTGTCAAATGCAGAACCACAATTTGGCTTAATATACCACTGCACTCTGCATATTCTAAATGTCCCAACGTGTCTTCTAATAGTGAAAACACAGCCTTATTACTATGTGTCTGCTTCTGTCACCAACCAAGCACTAAATTGAACAATTAACCAGCTAATACATTTATGAAAGCATTCTGGGTTTTCTTCTTCCCTCAGCTGTATGCAGGGTTGTAATCTGATTTATTTTTGTTTATTTGTTCTGCATTAGACCATGATTTGGGGTATTGAAGTGCAAGAACTGATCCAGAACCCGTATCAGTAAGACAGAGTTTAATCTCGGGGGCTACATCTATAGGGATGCATTAAAGACAGTCTGGGAAGTCTCACAGGCACTTGGCAGCAATCACTTTTTGGCCTTCCACACGGTCTCAAAAAGAGCCCCCAGGCCTAGCCTGTGGCACTGGGCACTCCCATCACGGAGGCTGTATACAGCCACCCTATTCTGGAGTCTATACCACTCTAGAGCACACAGACTCTGGAGTCTGTAAGATTCTACCAGCAATCTATTAAGCACTGAACAAGTTTGCTTTGCTTACAGAAAGAACTATAACCTCTGAGCATTTGAAATACATATTTAAAGACAAATTCTTCAGAAGAGAGCTACTGTCACATAACAAACAAAATATCCAGCCAGATCTGCAGAGAGTTTACTGTGAGGGTATCAGTCCATTCAAGAGCAAACTTGTCTTTTCCATTTCAGCCCTTTAAGAAGGAAAGCCTGTTACAAATCTGACCCTCTAGTACTCTGCTTCATACTTCAACTGAAACAATAAAGAATTCAGCTAAGACTAACTGTAACATATACAACATCTAACCAAGTTTCATCTGAATTATTTAAACCCTGCCTTGCTCTGTGCAAAACGGAGTTCAGAAATCTCTGGGAAAAAGGATCTCAAGCTTGTCTCCTTTCTGATGAATCAAGCTTTTTTAGCTGCCTGATGACAGCTCTTGCCAAAGTGTTCTCTCAGTTCTAATCTGGCCATGAAGTGGATTATTCCTTCCCCCTCACACTTCAGTCACCCAACCAAAGTCCTGGGCGAAGAAAGAAACAAACGGTTTGAGTCACACTGAATTTCTAAAATGCTTTGAATACTAAATACTTTGAATGCTAAACTCTAATCCAGCTAATGAGGTTAACTTCTAACCTCTCTGAAATTTACATTCATCTTTCAACTAAATCCTGCTCATTGCTCACAGTTATTCTCCTGTGCTGCTGACTTTAGGAGCTCTGTTCACAGCTACAGTGTGACTCTTTTAACACACACCATTAAGTACTTTGTGGATCACCAGCATCTCTCTGATGAAAATGCAGAGGCTAATACCTGTATGTTATCTTGCCTCTTCCATACAGCTACCTCTAGTACTCTGGGAGTTATTTCCAGCTGCTGGTGCCTTCTATCAGCAATGCCATTTTCAGCTATCATTTTATCTTCAGTTCAACATACTGAGGTCTTGGCAACACAGACTGCAGATGTTTCATCACATTCAGCTATGGATCTTTTATTGTGCTGAGTTATCCTGGCAAGATACTCTACTGCTTTTCTTGCTCATAGCTTATATATGCTACTAGCTTCCTAATGGCTTCCTTCCACAGCAGTAGCACCTACTCACCTTTTTCTTATCCAGTGCTGCTGCTTATCAGGACTGCCAGGTTTACACTAAAGCTGGGCCACAGGGCAGATGAAATCCATCTGGTCACAGATTTAATGCTGTATATAACGGCTGTTGACATCCCCTTCAGCCAGCAGCTCCACTAAGAAACTTTAAACCTGCCAGAGATCTAAGTTCTCTAAAGATACTGATGGATGTCACTATGCTATGTCAGGAGTACAGGTTGGAAAGACAGGACACCTGCAGTTCAGGTGGTATGTTACAGATATTCCATGACTGCCCACCAGTGTCTTGTCTCAACAAACACAACAGAATGCCCACGGGGAGCTTCTGTGGCCAGTTCACCAACTCAGAAGTAGCCACCTGCTGTCACTTCAAAGATAGATAACCTACTTCTGAATTGAACTTCAGTCAGGAGAAACACAGCAGCTCATAGCAAGAAATAATCCAAAGCTTTCTGTCCAGCCATGTTACACAATTCATTCCAAGTTTAAACCTGAGCACAAATTAGCATTTAGACAACCCTTATAAAAGAGGAGTTCCAGCTTGAGCACCAGGCCAGAAACATTAGTGTCAGTACTTTCTGCTCTCTGCGTTTTTCTTCCTGGGGCAGTAAGTAGCCACAGTTCATAAAGCTGTTCTATTTCCCACTTTATGGACTCCTGAGTGGTTGCCAAGCCTTAAACATTCCATTGCGTTCTCTAGCACCCGCACTCACTGGCAAGGTATCTTTGTTCTCAGACTCTCTGTCTTGTTACCATTAAACTTTAATCTTAAGCTCTTATAATTGTTTTCCACTACTTGTGTGTCTCATTTGATCCTTTTTTTCTTCAGGACAGTTGAGTTCCTCTTGTTATTTGCCCGCCTTTCTCTAAGGCTAAATAAGGTTTTCAATAATCTCTCCTGTAAACTGATGTCGGTGGTCATGAAGATTATTTTCTTTGGCTCTAATTAGTCAATCCATTATGCTTCCAGAGTCATATAAAGAGGGCAGAGATCATAGCTCAAGTGCACATCTATTCACTCAGAGGCAGGTGAGTCTGGTCCACAGAGACAGCACTCTAAATCTTAAACAACATATCGGATAATTCCTTTCACAGACCTAGCAAACTTCTTTTTAAACCTCGGGGAAAGGGTTTCACACCTTGTCCTACTAGCTGAAAAGATTGTTTTTAATTCTGTCTTTGCTTATTAACAGCCAGCTTAGATCCTTTTTTCATTTGCCATCACTGTTTCTTGTCTTAATGGGTTTTTATCCCTCTACAGTGTTTATTCTCCTAATGCATGTGCAGCAATGCTCCCTGCTCAGTTGTAATACTGCTAATCTAAAGCAAGCATGTCCCTTCAATCTCTATTTAGAAGATAAGGCTCTCCATTCTCTCAGCTATTCTATAGAAGACTTTCTCTGTATCTTTTCCAACTTGACTTTATCTTTCTTGAGTATGGCTGATCATAAGAGCACACAGACTTCCACATTCCTTGTAGAGAAGCATTAATGCTTCCATTTCTGTACTGGAAACTTCTCTTCCAGCACAATCCAGAATCATAGTGCCTCACTCAAGGCAGGACCTCTGGTGCCTTGCTGTCCTTCTGTAGGGAACCATAGACTCGGGTTTCTGCTTTTCCTCCTTCAAGGGCTTTTTCTACTTCCTGGTTTCTAATTCGGAGCTTGTTACAACCTTGTTATGTAGATTGTCTAATGGTGAACGAGTCCTATGAGCTCTTTTCTTTCTCAGTATTATTCCAGGTAAGAGTAAATTGAGTTTCATCTCTTTTTTTTACCAGCAGAAATATGGAAACAGTATTCTAGCCTTCCTTTTTTCACTCCAACCTCTTCTGTCACCTCAGCATGAGGACTTGGTCCTTACTCCTTCCTCTTTCATACAGCTCTCAGGAAATGCAGTATCTTCACAGGCCTACAATCTTTAATACTGCCAGATTAATCACTTCTGGTGTGCTCATTTGCCAAGTGTGCTCTCACTTGACTAACTACTGGCAATAGGCTTCTCTTTCAGTCATCTAACATTGGACCAGTGTCTAGTCCTAGTCATCCTTTCCCAATTCTTCATTATTTCTTCTGTGATCATCCCCCTCCAAACCCCTTGCTTACAACAACAATTAAAGGAAAGATGCAGTCCCAGTAGGAAACAGGGAACAACTCAACCGAATATTATGGTGCACATATAAAGGCACTTCCGCTTTTTAAGCCTCAACTTGCACTTTGGAAGACCAAGGAAAGTTCCTTTACCATAACTGTTGTTTTCAGCAGACTCTACCCAGCACACTACAACCCTGGAAGACAGAATTTTTTTTTTCTCCAGTATTTTTACTCCTGCTGCCTTCAACAACTTCAAACCAATCATTATGGCATACATCAAAGGCTTTTCAGCTGAAGTTCTGATGGATTTCTGCAGAAAGGTTGGAGTTTATTCACTTAATAGACACCAGGGAAGACCAAATCCAGTTTTAAAAATGTCCAAGTAGCCTAAATGAAGTTATTTTTTCCCCCATTTTAGCCTTAACACAGAAATAGTGTTATTTTCTTAATTGGTTACCCCAGTTTGTTTCTTTCAGAAGCAGCAGCACCTTAACAAGAGAACCCACGATGTAATAATTTACTTGGGGAGAACAGATGGAAATGGTGACAGGATCAAGGCTGAGCTGTATGCTTTGGCTTGTGTGCATTCACCAGTGCTATATTTTCATTTTTGACAATGCAATACTAAGCTTCTTGGTATTTTTTTCAGAGAGAAAAGTATAAAGTTTTAAAGGTAACACAGTGCTTAGCAAATGGATCGGTTAGATGCCAAACTGTTCTACATTGTGCTTTCTGATCAGAGGTAAAGGTTCAAATTCTTAGTTACATTTGAGGAGCTCAAAGAGTAATTTGTGAGGAAAATTAGGAGAAATGAATGTACATCATTTTACCCATGACTGGGTTGAAAATTGCCTCAGTCCTCTAACATATAGACAGTTGTCTTAAGACTGCTCTTCTGTCAGCTGCAAGGTACCACAGCACAGAAAGTGAAAGGAGAGGCACGGTGGGATTCCAGCCATGCCAGCAGGTGTACAATGCAGCTCATCCAACGATGATTACAGACTCACAGAATATATTTGGTTGGAAGAGACCTCAAAGACCATCCAGCGCAACCTTTGACCCAGCACTGAAGAGTAAACACTAAACCATGTCCCTAAGAACTAGGTCTTCACACCACATGAACAACCCCAGGGACGGTGACTCCACTACTGCCCTGAGCAGACCATTCCAGTGTTTGAGAACACTTTCAGTGAAGAAATATTTCCTTATATCCAGCCTAAACCTCCCCTGGCGCAGCTTGTAACCATTTCCTCTGGTCCTGTTGTTTGACACCAAGGAGAAGAGGCTGTGACCTCCTCACTCCAATCTCCTTTCAGGTAGCTGCAGAGAGCAATGAGGTCTCCCTTCAGTCTCCTTTTTTCCCCAGCTCCCTCAGACGCTTCTCACAGGCCACGTGCCCCAGACCCTTCACAAACCCTCACTGCCATTCTGTGGACATGTTCCAGCATCTCAATATCCTTCCTATAGTGAGTGGCTCCTACTTAGTGTTCTCCACTGGCTTTCCAGAAGGACCATATTTGACACGTAGGCATTAGACATTATGGTACAGAAAAAAGTAAGGCAAATTTCTTCCTCTAATCTTGCTTCATTTCTAAAGGCAGAGATGAAAGGAGTTGGATAACTTCACATAAGGTTGGATAAGGTTGGATGTCTCTCAAATATACGTCCAAGCTGTGAAACTGTCAAAGCCTATATAAACCTGGTGTGCATCTGTGAGGCTATCTGTGTTATCCAGCCTTTTGAACGAGTCTGTGCAGGTAAGCGGGGGAGGCACTATCCCAGGAGGTGTTTAAATGATGTGTAAAAGTGCTGAGGGGCATGGCTCAGTAGCAGAACTGGGTCGATGGTTGAACTCAAAGATCTTAAAGGTCTTCTCCAGTCTAAATGATTCTATGATTGTAAAAGAAAGAGGAAAACTAGCATAAGAGTACAGCTCCTGGATTGAAGAGATGTACTTGGTTGTTATAGTAACTTGACTTTGGCAAAGCTCTTTTTGTGACAAAACAGAGGTCTTTCGAGTTAGCAGAGAATATTCTGAGAAAAGATGTTAAAATTATATGTGCAAGATATATAATTTGAGAAGTTTCAAAGAATCTCCCCTTTGTCTTTCTAATCAAATTAAGGCAGAAGGCACTTCCAGAGTCGGTGACAAAAAGCAACAAAGTGCATGAGTCTAAAAACTTTTTTAAGTTCCTCATAGGTACAAATGGAGGAGAGACTTCTGCTGACTTCTCAGCAACAGAAGTAGTTTAGCTGTTGGGGGTGTTGCAGTCTCACAGACATTCAGATTCAATATTCTGCCAAGTTCACTCTTGTGTTGCCTTTTTTTCTTAACAGACAGGGCTGGGGGGGAGGGGAGTAAACATTTATCAAGAAGTCCGATAACAGGGTCTCTTTGGTTGACTTCCAAATGTCCTCTTTAAGGGATCACATGCTTCTTTCCCCACTCCATAATTTCTTTCTGCAAAAGGGACATGTAACACACCTAGGGAGACATAAGCATGTGTGAAAGTCTTGTCAACTGCTAACAAAGTGTCTTGATGCAGACATTAATTTGTACAGTGTACTTGTTTTTTTCGGGAAGATCAGACTTTCACACATGTCCTGCTTATTTGTCTTTGACCTTTGGGGGCTAACTCAACATGTACACTTGATTAATTTCATTATCCTATACAATCTGCACAAAGCGCTCTGTCTGAGCATCTGTAATTAGCCATCTTTTCATTGCCATATTCCTATAGCCTGCACATAAGATCCACAATACTTTGCTAATGTGCTAGAAATTTTGGGGGGGTGTTAAGCTGTCAATCTGATTTGCTGTTATTCTGTGTTCTTCTTGCAAATTGATCCACTCTCTGTCTCTCAACACCCAATAAATTTAACCTTTCTAAGAAGCATCCTTCCCATCCACATCTAGCTGCTGTATCATTTCTATATAGCACCACCACAAAATACATATGCACAAACACACACGCAGCATATGTCTAATAGACAATTTCCTCTCACTATGGCATATTTGGGTGCTAAATTCAAGTAAAGATCCATAGGCCAAACATTATTCTCCAACTGAGATTTGCATGCTTGCCATCAACTAAGTGGCCAGGCAACACCCAGTCTCTCACCTTAGCCATATAAAACGTGCTCTGTTTCTTGGGCACACGTCTCAGTTTTGCAGTTATTTGCACATATAGAAATCAACAGACAACAAATGTGAATTTGCCTGTAGTAGCTAACACAGATTTCTCTCACATGAGATGCAGAAACAAAGTTCTCTGGTTTGGCAAAAGAGAGAATTCCATTTTGATGTGCTCTGCACACATGATGCACGGGGACAATGTGTCATAGTCCAGATCTTCGCAGCACATTAAGCCTGGGATTAAAATTCTGATGAACAATTGTGGACAGAAGCGATGTATTTTCTACAGCCTGCTCATGCACAGGGATGATAGTCCTCTTTTTAAACAGCTTCAGAACAATCTTTCCTGAAACGTGACTTCCTTAAGGCTCAGAAGAAAACAACATGGATATCACCATTACTGCACCTACATCATGCTCAGGGAATCTCCACAACAATCCTTAAACTTATTGCATTGGGATCTAATGACAAACCACTCACCAGCACGATGAGCACTTATGCAAACAAAAAGCCAATTTATCTTTTTTTTCCAAACCTTCTCCAGTAAAAGCCTGCTCCTTTCACAGATCTACCTCCGCACAAAAGCCAGGCAGATACCACAATCTTTAGCAGCACGTTTGCCCAAGACTTTATAGACACTCTAAAGCAACACTAGGAGCAAGAAATAAGACCACCTGTTTCACAGGCTCATGCTCCAGCCCAAAGATCATGTAAGTAAATACATTTTCAACTAGTTGGGAAGAAATGTTAATTCATACAGAAAGTTATTGTGACCTTCTGACAAATGGCATAATTGGTGGGAAGGACAGTAAAGGGTTAAAATGAAAGAGACTGCAAATACATCTCTACTCTCCTGAAATACTAACTTGTGCTCAAAAAATAGCCTAATTTTTGATCAGCTCTAAACAAGATGAACCTTATTGTACAAGATTCCGTGAATCAAACTCCCCTGCATTTACATCACAAATGTCTCCTCAGGATTCAAACAAGTATTGTGCCATGATCAAAGACTACAGCACTGACCAGATCTGTGGCCTCCAAGGAATGAAAGCTTTGCTTCAGCTTAGCCACCTGTAAGATGGCCATGACAATATTGATTCATTTTTTTCTCTCAAAGGGCTGGGATTAGCTGCCCAGGGATACTAAATCTAGAGTTTCCCTGTAATCACTTCAGCAGTAGATTTGCAAACACCTGCTTTGCTTTAGAGGAATACATGCTTTACTGTAAGAATTTCTTTTCAGGAGAGCTGGATGAGTTTCTCTCTATCAATTTCTACTTTCAATGTAATGAACTTTTACCAGAAAGTGTTCACTAAAATTACAATTCTAGAGGAGCAATACTAATGAATGTTACATACAGTCCAACTCCTGGCAGTGAGAATTTACACACAGATTATTCATATCTGTGAGCATGTATCAAGTCATAGGAACAACGTTTCTCATTGCTATTGCCCAGAAAGTAGATAATGCAGAGGGATTCTTTCAGTCAGAAAACAAGGAAGAAACTGGGAGGAAGAAACAAAAGACAGACTATAGCCCTGAAGGAAAAGGCACTGATCATCACAAATCACAAAGAAACTTAGATAGAAACCAGGTTTGTGGTTGTAACTACCTCCCCCTTACAAATTTACTATTTCAATTACAAACAATTGGCCGAACCACAGCGCTTGAAGATAGGAATGTAGACAATGCCAACTGTTTTTGTTCTAGTGTAAATTATTTTATTGGGTTTTACTTGTTATATGTGGCATGTTTCTATCTTTGGTTTCTCCTCATGCCTCTCTGTCTTTCTAGTCTGTTAACCTGTTCTTTATGCTCTCCACTGTCTGCTATATTTTTTACTCATTTCCTTTTCTTGTCTTTTTTTCCTGTCACCCTGCATCTACGCTCCTTTGCCCACAGTTCCCAAAATGCAATGCGAATTGTCCCCCTCAGATGGTATTTGAGGGAAGTCAAAAGAAGTTGCTCATCTCTGTCACTGCTTTGAGATGCCTGAGACAGTTGAAAGCAGCGTTTCAGAAAACAGCACAGCTTCAGTTCAAGCAGAGCACCCTTTTAGCCAGTCTACATAAATATCTCCATCCCTAAGTAGAGATTAGGCTTCATTTGCAGGTCTGAATATTTCCCTCATGTTGTTTGTCAGTCTAAAGCAACCTTAATGCTGCTGGATATCTGTGCAGGAGGAGAATGAATGCTCTTCTCTGACATGGGGAACATTCACTCCCACCTTGAGGTGCTTTTCACTTTCCTGCTGCAGCTGGCTGCAGAGGAGGAACCCACGCTAGCTTTCATCTCTTTAGCTAAGCTGAAGACCTGGAAGTTTTCCTTCCCTTCTCATACCATTCTTTCACCAATGCTCTGTCTTTTGGACTTAAGCACTGTGGCTGTGTTACAGTTCCAGCCTATTTTGTGTGTGACAGAAAAATCTGCTTTCAAAATTTGTTCAGTTCTCTCTTTGGTTTTCTCTGGGTTGTAAATAAGCAGTGCGATTAATGCATCTTTCAGATCTGTTTCTCCCTGCCCCACGCCAGGGGCAGGAAGAAAAGGGTGGGAAGAAGCAGAGAAAATCCAACCACAAGGTAAGACAGGACAACTAAGAAGCCTGATATAGATGATGCCGCATTTTTGTGCAGCTGGTATCTTCAGGAACTAGACAAGGACAAATGTTTTCTTTTGTCAATCCCTGAAAATGTGATTTCACTGTCAGAAGCAAGCTGTTCTCTTTGGCACACTAAGAACTTCAAAAGAAAAAAAAAATAGGAGGAACACCAGCAGAGGGGTAAAGCATCCAGGAAGGAGGGAGAAGAACATTAGCTCTGCTCTTCTCTACATGACATATCATGAAATCAGACCAAGAAGTGATCATTATTGCCACCTGACAGGTCAAACCCATATATGATCTTCATGTGAGAAACATATCCAGAAGTATTTTTAAGAAGTACTACAGTGACTTTCAAGAGATTTCCACCAGAAATTAATAGGTAAGTGTGAAGACATGAGAACAGAAAACAAATGCATGTGTTCAGCTATACTCTGGACAGCAGTGATGGGCAGAAAGATACCTGAAAAACTGAAGCATCTTGAATGACAGAATCTGGGAACAGGCAGGTTTTGTTGGGTTCTTGATGGCATTATACCTATGGAAGCTGGGGGATAGCTACACAACTCTTCTGATACTAGAGCATGCATCCCCTAAAAGGAATTTTTAAAACCTACTCTTAAAGGCTGTTTGAATACCTCTTCCTGTTGCATGGCATCAGCACCAGGCAGCTCTTGCCTGGGTGCCTCCTTTCTCTTAAAACACAACACTGTTTGGACACTCTGGCCACCTGTTAGATAATTGGGAAACAAGATGGTATAGCCAAGGTCTCTTCATTAAATGTGGGGAACATTCTGTTTAACACCAAAGAAAATTATCAGTCAGAAGCAACAGTGACCAGGTCGTTTTCAAAGAGGAAAGAAATATCTTCTTAGCCAGAGGTCAACAACCATTCGTTTGCATACACAAGATCAACAAATATTACACCAGTTCATCCAGCATTAAGTGCTAGAGGACCAAGTAATTTGCATAGTGGTTCTAATTTTCTGTTTGTGTTGATAGCCAAGAGGCAATGAGCTGCAAAATCAACGCGTGTCCTGCCAGTTGTCACCGTATGCTATAACAAAAGTGTTAAGCAAGACGAGTTTCAGACAGAAATTTTATAAACTTTTAAGCTTAGAGTGCTTAGCTAATACTTGGGCATTGAAGTTAGAGTATCTGTAGAAGCTGAGAAGGAGAGCAGCCCCCCCTTAGTAAATCCTTTCAATCTCCAGATTCTGCTAACTGATCCATGACAAGCTAGAAAGGCTTTGGTGTTATCATTCTCCTTCATTCATAAAGCCACATCTGAAAGTGGTGCATATTACTCTAAGATGTATGAGGTTTTATAACACATGCCCACACTTAACCACAAAGCTTCCAACTAGGAAATATATTGGTCCTTTCCTTTCTGTGGCATACCAATTTCTCAGGTCTATCAACTGCTCAGCAGCTTTGTAAGACAAATAAATGTCTGCTGTTGGAGACTGAGGTCCACCGATCTTTTTCATTTGTGAGCTAAGACAAATTCGAAGTCTTAGTTTAGCTTGATTTCCCTGAAGCATCTACACCCCTAAAACAACTTTCAGAAAATTCAGCCTATATCAGGCTCAGCAAATCAGTATTTCCCGTGTTGAAACATCAGCACTTCAGGCTGAGAGGCAAAATGAAGGTTGTATATGAAAAAAAAGAGAAGAAAAAAGAAAAAGAAGAACAAAAGTGCCTCTTAATATCTGTAAAATGAGGAGAAAAGGAAGCAGATCTGTACCTGGCTTGCTCATTTCTTGATGACTGCTATTTGCTGCTAAAAAGCAACACAGAGAGGACCAGCCAGAGCAACTTGTTGATCATGCAGGCATCTTGCTCTCAGTGATGTTCTCCACTAATGGACTAGCAGTATATGAATAACAAGGCCACAAGCTACTGACTGCTGTATACAAAGACCGACCTTCACACTTATGTGAGAGTAATGACCAGAAATGGGAGGAAATTACCAACTATTATTCAGATTTTTCACTAGTTTAAAGGATGCCAAGATATGAATCTCTTATTATACTCACTAAGGTAAACACTATTACAGAAACTCTTAGAGATTGTGCTCTAGGAAGTGACCTGGCTGCTGCTGAGCTTCAGAGAAAAGCTCTAGAGGGAAGCACCCTTAGTCGACTGCAAAAATGCTTCTGGAACCTTTCACATGGACATCTTTCTCTGGGCACCCTAAGAGGACCCTAGGTCTCTTTCACTACCAGAAATATAAGGTACTGATAAACCACTGGTTTTCTTATTCCTGGTGATTCAGTGAGCCTCTAGCCTCAAAATATCACAACTATCCTTGCATGCTTTCCTGCCAATCCATCAATCTGATAGGCCAGCGCTGGCTGTGCCCTGCACTTTTGTTTTCTGACCGCTGAATTTTTTTTCTCCTAACAACTAACAGATTCTACAAAGGACCACGTGGAAATACTTGGAGAATCATGGCAGCCCACTGAAGTGCCACTCTCATGTGACATTCATTTGCAGTTAAGTCAGTTCTAAAATGCTTCACCAAGATTTACAATTAAGGTCTAGAAAAATGAGATGCCTTCACTGAAGATGTAACCCACCCACAATGTGAAGGAGTGAAGGACAGGGGTGATGAGGGATGTTGAGCAAATGTCCCCATAACAGACTTGTAAGCAGATAAGCCAAACCAGCTCTACCATGGCAAAACTATTTAGCTGCTGGGAAAAAAAAGCTATGACACTTGTCTACACAAATTGTGGATGCTCTCCAGTATTCTCTCCTTCTACTTTCACCTTGTGTTCCCTTTCCTTATCATCTCTGCAGCACAAGCTTTCTCAGAACCAGTTCTGTCTAACACTGTGTCAGAAAACAGGAAAATGTGCCTCTGAATAACCTCCATCCGTCTTTCTTACATCTCTTCTTCACTTTGAAGGTTTGTCCATTTCCCTTTGGTGCCTCTTCATCTCTTTCAGATCTTACTGGTCTTACTCTTTCTTAGCCCATCTCTAACCTCTCTCTGTGCTCTGTATTGCTCTGACATTATTTTCCACTTCCAAATTCTCACTTACCTGAATCTAACTCTTCTTTGCCTTCCCATGAACTTCCTTTTTTATCCATCATTTGTCTAGCAAACAAGGAAGCAGCTAACATTTTTTGATGCTGTGTCTCCTTCTCACAGATCTTCTGCATTTTCCCCTGTTTCCCAACTCCTGTGCAGCATACTCATTTCTGTCATCAATTCCAGAGGTGAGGAAGTCCAGAAGGGGTAGAAGCATGGATAACAGCAGGAGAAGGGGGGGCTGATTGCAGGCCTATAAACACCTAAGAAATTGCACACAATAAACACCTAAGAAATCAGTCACTGACAAACCAGGGATGAAGACACTCGCAAGCCAGACAAAAGGCTTATTAGTACTTAATCCTCAGCTGAAAGCTCAGACAAATTGACTTCCAAGTTATATCAAGCAAGTACAAGCCTGAAAGCTCATTCAGCCAATGAATGCTACCTCAACTAATAAGCACAAGAGGTTCTGGTTTAGACAGTGACAGCTTTGCAAAATCAAAGCATCAGTTCCACTTAAAATGCTCAAAGTCTCCATAAACAAAGATGAGTTTTGTGGGACCAAATAAAACCTCACCTGAAGGTTATCAGGGAGAGAACATGGCACAACAGAAAACAGTTATCACAGCCATCACACCTGCAGCTACTTGGCAGAAGGTCAGTATTAGATATATGTTTATCTCATATATCTCACAAATCGTGTGAGGAGCAGCTGAGGGAGCTGGGGTTGTTTAGTCTGAAGAAAAAGAGACTCAGGGGAGACCTTATTGCTCTCTATGACTACCTGAAAGGAGGTTGTAGAGAGATGGGGGTCAGTGTCTTCTCTCAAATAACAAGCAACAGTACAAGATGAAACATTCTCGAGTGGCACCAGGGGAGGGTTAGGCTGGATACTGGGGAAAATTTCTTTACCAGAAGAGCTGCCAAGCCCTGAGACAGGCTGTCCAGGGAACTGGTGAATTCACCATCCCTGGAGATATTTAAAAGACACACAGATGTGGTGTTGAGAGATGTGACTGAGTGGTGGACTTGGCAATACTAGGTTAATGGTTGGCCTTGATGACCTTAAAAGTGTCTTCCAAACAAAATGACTCCATGATTCTACATGCTCCTACGTCCATCTTATACCAGCTGCTTTTGAGACTACAAGGGTTTTTAAAAGAGTCCCCCTATTAGTTTAAGACCTTGAAATGGAGAAGCCAAAGCAGGCTTGTAGCCAAAGGTTCTATTTTTCTCTCTCTCTACTACCAGATATTTTGAATTTGTCTACTATTCAGCTTAAATTCATACACAAACAGAAGAATAAACTGATCCTTTATTGTATCTTGATATTTCCTGAGTGTAGAAAACACTGCAGAAAATGCAAATGCTACATTGCAAGTAAATGTCACATATATGGAACTGAATTACTTTTGCCATTCATCCAGATGACAGAGCCACAGGCCAATGCCTTTATTCTGATTTAATAACACCTTATTTTACAAGAACTCTATGTGGCTTTAACAGGATTATTTAATTAGAGCCTGGCTCCAAGTATGCTGAAATCACAGCTAGTTACTGCATTGACTTCACATTTTTAATCTAGCCATTGTAAATCAGAGTCCAGTATAAGCACGAATATCAGAATCCGGCCTGTAATAAGCTTTATGGAATGTTAGACCCTTTACTAGCTTCACATTGTTGAAAGTGACTGCTGGTGTACAGGATGAAACCTACACAGCAGCCTTAGATGTCTAGGGCAAACCCAACCATTAAACTAAGATCAGGAAGGGATGTTGCCCTCCTGAGCTGTATTGCAAAAAGCCAACAGGAGTGAAGTTACTGACTTCCCTTCATATTCTGAGATACTGTCTACTTGCAGGAAGTACACCTAATGCCATTGCTGGGATCTGCTTTTCTTCTTCCTCTCTTGTGACACACGCCAGTTTTTAAGTCCTTTGTTACTTTTGGCTTTGAGTGAGTCTTGTGGCTGGTAGGATGAATTTTGGAGGTCATCAGGTACTAACACATACAGAGGGAACATTCCTGATCACTTTGGAACTGGAAAAAGCAAGGGATTAGCCCTAGGCAAAACCAGTCTCTCTTTGGTCCTGTCATACCTATGTCCGCTCTGTGCAACACTGCGGAACAGGGTGGAGTAGTTTTGAAGTCTGTGTTACACGGGGTTTTATCAGAAGAGCTTCTTTCCCATTGTATTTCATCTAACTGATAAAATGAAGCCATGGTTAAAAAATAAATCAGCTCCAGCCTTCAGGGGCAATGTTATGCAGACTCACATCTTGACAGTTTTTCACAGCTTTCCAGTGTAGGAGGAGAATGCTTGCCACTAGAGCTGTAAATAAAGCTTTTAGAGAAGGTTCCTGCTACTTTTTGGGCTACATGCACTTAGAGATACAGAATAGGGTATGTGTGTATTGAATTTATGAACAAATATGAAACAATAAGGAAATTAGGGCTCAGAAATCATAGAAAATTAGAATTCAGTCTAAGCAAGGAAAAAGGGGTAGAAACAGCAGAGATGCATTCAATATAGAGAGCTGTATAAAACAAGGGTAATGGCTTTGCAAAGAGGTTTTCATTCAAAAGGATAATGAAAAAGAAAACAAAGAGGTAATAATCATCCATCCATCTCAGCAAAAATAGTTGGGTTTTTAACTGCATGTGAAGATTTCAGCTGTGACACCATTTGCCAAACATACAATATCCCTACTATTAATATGCATTTGCTTGCAATGAGGAGTAAAATGTAGTATAAATTAATATCTGATTTTAAAAATCCCTCAGACAACTTCTACTTGAGTTCTGCAAGACCAGGAACAAAACTCCAATGAACCACTTTGAAAATAGACATCAAGAGGTCACAGAAATATCAAATGCTGCATCTTTTACATCAGTTCCCCCAGGCACCCAGTGCTAGTGCATGCTGTCAATCCAAGCCTGGGTAGAGGGGCTAGTGCAAACCACGTCACATCTATCTCAGTGACATGCACCAGTGAGAACCATCTCGATGCCCATCAAATCCTTAACAATGTGTTTTAGCAGCACCAGTAGAGTGGAGGCAACCTTTCACAATGCTGACTTTGGAAAGAGGAAGGATTTGAAAATTCAGTGAGGTTTTGCTGCCTCCCTCAACACCCATCAAACAGCTGTCTTTGCTGAGGCTGGCAACATTCTAATCAACACCTCAGAGGCTAAGCACCTTGTAGCAGAGCAGTTGTAACCAACTCATTTCTGCCAAGATAAGTAAGTAGCCTTCACCTTTTGCATTATATGCATGCTGCTCCTCAAGAAGACTTGTATCTCTGACCTAATGTGAATTATATGACCTAATGTTATTCATGTTAATGTTTCTGAAAGGAAAACCTAAAACCTACTGACATCTGAGGCTCAAGTTCAGTGAATCCTCAGTTCTGCAGTCAAAGCTCCTCTTTTGTGTCAGGGATGTTTCTGACCATGGGTTCTGCTACTAATCTTCATTTAAATCTTGATATCCAAAAATAACTAAAACATTGACAACATCACCACAGAGTAATGCTTTTCAATCTGTTTCCTCATGAGAACAAAATGAAATTAAGATTCTTAGAGCTTTGTGGGTTGTGATAGTAGGTAAAAATTTCCCGCCTTGATTCTACCCCAAAAAGTACAAAAAGATATTGTCTGCTGCATATTGTGTGCATTAGTTGCTATTACTCTTACAGTAATGCTGAAGTACTCTGCAGTGGAAATACTGAACACAGCAGCATGGCTATTATAAGCTTAGTGATGCAAATTCTTGCTGCTTATTTCTTAGGGTTCTTGAAACATGACATTAAAATACCTGTGGATGGCTCTTCAGGGTCATCTCAAAGGCTTGCCTGACCTGTGGCCTGCTTTCAGATGGAATGGGCTGCCCAGAGAGGTGGTGGAGTCACCATCCCTGGAGGTGGTCAAGAAGAGATGGGATGAGGCATTTAGTGCCATGGTCTAATTGATTGGATAGGGCTGGGTGATAGGTTGGACTGGATGAGCTTCCAACCTGGTTGGTTCTATGGCTGCCTGAAGAAGACAATTAAGGAAATAAAGCTATAAAACAGCAAGCATCAGAGTGATCCTTCCCTTGGCATATCCTCCCACCTTCTACTTTCTTCAAGTGAAGATTAATTTTGAATGGGTGTTTAAAGCAGCCATGAAATCCCACATGTGGTGCTTTGACAACCCAGTTTGCAACCTGCGGTCTAACCCCAGTGTGGGTAAAGATGACACAGTGATTTAACACTCCACATTTTCTCAGTGAATCAGCACATGCATCTGGGACAAGAGTTTCTTGATCCTCAAAGCTACAATACTATGAGCAGGATACTTAGCATCCACATGTAATTTACTGCTCATTCTCGACTCACCTATCTATCACTCTTCACATAAGAGACCATCTTTTTACACTCCCAAATACCAAGTTTATTTTGAGAGGGGATTTATGATCTTGCTTTTTTTTTAATCACCAAGGGAAGAAAATAAGACCCAACTAGGTCTTCCTCGTTGCCTTTGGTAGGTTCATTCATGGGTCTGCTACTAAGAGAAAACAACAGTGCTCTCCAGACAACAAGACCTCAAAGGCAGTGTTAAGCAGGGGGAAGTAGCTTAAATCAAAGCTCTCAATACCTGCGTCTTCATCCTGGCTCTGCTGTTTGCCTGCTGAGTGACAAAGGTCAAATAATTTTGCCATGTCTCAATGACTCTGTCTACAACAGAAAAAAGAGAGATGCAGATTCTTCTCGTGAAGTTCTTTTCTGCATTATGCATTTCACAGCAAAGACTTTTGTTGTCCTACTCTCCTACTTTTCATGGCTTGTCAAGAGAGAACTGTAAGACCATGAAGGGACACAGATAATCTACTAAGAGTTATCATCTAGATTCTGATGTTACATAGGTACCAATCCAGATGAACAGTGATGCACATTATGAAAAAAACAGAGTAAGAAAAAAAAGTCAGAAAAGCAGAGTAAGGAGATGAACTTAACATGCTAAGCATAACTGCACAGCATTTTTATAGAGACATAAAGATCTAGGGGTCCTTTAATGAATGTATCATATCTGCTCACTCGTTTATTTTATGGGGGTTTAGTAGCAGTATTTTTTTTAATTGGTTCAAATACATAAATTGGAGAGGGGAGGAAAAAAAAAAAAAGGAAAAAACTAATCAAGAAAAGTTTTAATCATTTAAACTAAGTGCCATGATAATTATATGACATTCAAAATTCCTGCCTCTAATGCCAAGACTCTGAAATTGCCTTTGGTTACAGAGCATTAATAAATGCTCAGTTAATGCAAGCAGAGGGGGAAAAGGCAACACATGCATACAAGTTTACACAGATTGTGCTGGGCCAGTAAAATATCATATACATTCTGTAGGAATTTGGGATAGTGATGTGAACTGGAATAAACCCTGGCATTATATACTTAGGCAGCCTGAAGAAAAGAAGCATTCTGAAAAGCAGACTGAGAAATCACCTCCAATAACTTCCATCTCCTCTAGGTTTACAATATGTGACTGAACTTACCATAACAGCCAAAATACTGCAGCTTCACTAATTAGGTGCTCCTCAGTAGCATGCTCTTTAATCAGAACATTAGCCTTAGAGGTCTTTCCCAGCCTCACAGTGGAGATATTTCAGAGAAGGCTGTAGTGAAACTTGTCATTAAATGTGCTTTTCTTCATTTATCTCATTAAAAGCATAAATGGAAGAGATAACTAGTTCACCATCTACTCTGCCAATGACTGATTTGCCCCCTTCTGGCCCATACTTTCTCTGGCCAACCATACTTAATTATCCATAGGAGGGATAAAGCACTCAGGTTTCAGTGACATACCAGGTGGTAACAGCAGACTCTGACGCTAGGTCTGGAGCAGACACAGGGAGAACTACAGAGTTCATCTGTCTCAGTGGAGGTCAGTAAGGCCTTCCTAGCTTGTTCTCCTTCAGTGCAAGGGACAGCACTTTGGCAAGGAAACCATCACATTCTCATAAGAGAAAATAAACAAACATCAGAAAAATCAGGTAGGACAAGCAGAAAAGCAACCAGAAAAGAGAAAAGTTAGGGAGAGAGGAAGAGAGAAGATGAATGGAAAAAAAATCCACAACCAGAAAACTAACACCCTTCAGCATCAGGAAGCTGCAAAGCTTTCTAGTGCTCTGAAAGAGCCATGCAGTCCCACAGCCTGTTTGTCTTCCAGCACTGCTACTTCAAAGCCCAACAGCAGCAGTTTGAGGCAGAGCTGCCCTGAAAATGAGAGCAAGCTGGGCACTGGCCAGTGTGGCACCAGGAAACATGATTCTCTCTTATCTTCTCTACCACAGGGGCTGACAGCTGCTGTGGACTGAGGCACAGCATGGCCTGACAAAGAACCATGCTAGCTGTAGTACAGCAAGGCAGATTAGACAATAAAACGTTAAACTTTTGAAGTGCATTATATTATTGCCAGTGTTTAAGGAGAAGGTAGAAGCTTTGCTAATAAGGATGTTTAAAGCTGGGTTTTCAGAAATTATTCTGCTTTGACTCGTGTTGCATGCACCAGATTTGCTTTTATGCTATTTTGAATATCCCTCTCAAGTCCAAAAAAACTTCTACGGATTATCTCTTGCCTTCAGATGTGGAGTGTGATTGTTTGCCCAATTAACACAGGTAGCAGAAAAGGCAAGACCCAAATCCACAAAGCAGAATAATTACTGGGGGGGGAAGATATCTGAGGATCCCAAAAGGCTTTATAGAGAGTTGTGGGAAGTAGAAAACTCAAATACTCATGCATGATGGTATGAAAAACCCATGGGAAATAATCCCTTCAGCAAGTTAGCATAGTCAGTTTTCTCTCATTATACTGTTCTTGGCATGGCTTCCTACTCTGAGTGCCTCTGAAACAGAAAAACCCTGATACAAACAGGGATTAACTGAAACACCATCAGAAATCCAACATACTTCAGGCTGTGTCAAGCTCTGGAGAGCTGTAGCTATTGTTGTACCCACACAGCAAGCAAGGCTAAGGAACCATGCTGCAGGGAGAAGGGAAGAAGAGGGAGGAGGCAGTAAGGAAGGAAAAGGCAGACAGCAATGTCATGGCATTTAAGTGCCAGATGTGCCTGGCAGCATTGCTCCTTCACAGGGCCTTACCAGAGTCTGCATGGACAGCAACTCTTGGTTACGTACCCTCCTCAGTGATCCCTCACCATGAGGTGAAGAAGAAGAATCAGAGAAGGAGGAGGCTATAATCTGTAGGGAGATCCCAGAGCAGCAAAGCTGCTTCTTCTCCCCTGCAGACAAGGTCAGAGAGTTAAACTGATGGTGCTGGGAATGATAAGTTCTGGTGAAGCTTCAAGTTCAAGCAAAAAAGTGGCTTGGAAAAAATCATCCTGCTTAAAAAGCTGCAGTTTCAGACAGCTATTTGGTCAAAATCAGAACACTGATTGCCTTCATTTCAAGAGATCTAAATTCATAGAATCATGGACTATTTTGGGTTGCTAGGGACCTCTAAAGGTCATCTAGTCTAACATCCCTGCAGTGAGAAGGGACATCTTCAACTAGAGCAGGCTGCTCAGAGCCCCATCCAACCTGACCTGGAACATTTCCAGGGATGGGGCTTCTACCGCCTCTCTGGAAAACCTGTGCCAGTGTTTCAGAACCCTCAGTGTAAAAGAACTTCTTCTTTATATCTATTTTACATCTCCTCTCTTTTGTTTTAAAATTGTTACCTCTTATAGGCCCCCTTCAAACACTGAAAGGCCTCCCCATGGCTTTCTCTTCTCCTGGCTGAACAGCATCAGCTCCTCAGAGCAGAGGCATTCCATCCCTCTGATCATTTTTCATAGCTTCATCTGGACCCACTCCGAGAGGTCCATGTCTTTCCTGTGTGAGGACTTCAGAGCTGAACACAGCAACAAAGGTAGGGTCTCAAAAAGGGAGAGTGTAGGGGCAGAAACATTTGAAGCCCAGGGTACAATAGGCCTTCTCCTGAGCAGTGTTTCTCTATTCTTTCCTTCTCAGCCTTCTCTCTGGGGAAAGGATAACACCAACTAGCCCAGCTCTGACACAAGAAGGCAGTTCATCATCTTTTCTGTCCCTGTGACCAGCCCTCTGGGAGCCTTTGAGCTCTGCTACCTCCAGAGATGTTCAGGTTTCCTTGCTGCCTCCTGCACCCCTAAGCCAAGATACTTCATGATGCAAGAACAATCACAACACAAATTAAACACAGACCAGGAGACACAGAAGATTTCACACCAAAGACCAGAAAAACAAAAGAGGAGCATCTTCCAGAAAGAGTTAGTTTTGATGTCAAAATGCAAGCATGGAGTCTGTTTTAGTAGCTGAATGTAGGAAAGGAAGGTCTTACCCTGCAAACTCAGTCTCCATGCCAAGTTTTACCTTGTTTCTTCCAGGTGCACTGAAGATGAGATAATGATGTGCCAGCCACATCACTAACTGGGAATTAGATATGGCATTACAATTGCTATTACCTTCTTGAATGCTCACTTTATTTTCTAGTAACAATTATTGCATTACACTTGGGATTCAAAAGTGGAGACAACCGATCCAGTTCAAGAAGACATCATTCAAACAGATCCCATTAAAGCACACTGTACCTCTCAATATATAAAGATCTATTTTAGCCAGGGAGGCAGAAAGAAGCAAAGAAATGTCACCTCCTTATCTCTGAGTACATTAATCTTCCCTTGCTTCAGACACCCCATCTGCACAGACAGAATATTTTTAATAAAGCCACATCTTGTGAACATGGCAGAGGCAAAGCTACCCCTCTGAGGGTGGCGAGTGAGTGCATAAACAACCCATTATCACAGCAACCCTACTATCATGCCTGGCATATCTCAATATACCAGATTTATCAGATATGAGGCAACTACTTCAAATATATTAAGGCACTATTACTTTTCACTGCACAGTCTCTCCAGCCAAAAAGGTTATTGTTGTTACAGTTTAGATGCTACTGCACTTAGCTCATCCTATGAGAGATGCTACATGCAAAAGTGAAGATTACTATTAAGATAACCCCTCTTGTCAGTCCTTTTCGGTTACTCCTCTGATCTAGCCCAAAAATAAGATTACCCAGAGGCCTTAATGAGCTATACTTAATTGATGTCTGATATTAACTGCACCCTCATAACAGAGATAATATCTTTTCCCCAGACACGTATCATTCATATCCTCACATAAATCTCCTGTTTGTTGAGTAGCCCATTTATATCATCTTACAAAATGTCAGACAGATCAGTTCTTGCTCCATTTTCTAATTTCCTGATATAATGGATATGTACATCTACCGTTGCTAGGCAGCAGAGCTCAAGCTGTAGCCTCTGTGGCATTATTCTTCCTGATTTCCACATTAATTATTGACAGATTGAAATATATTAATTAAGAAGTACCAGGAACAGCATACCTCACTGCTAGACACTAAGATTACCTAGCATAGAAAAAGGAGGTAAATAATCTTGAGGGTTAAAATCTGAAGAGCTGATTGAAGCAGGAATTGTACAGAGGAACTTCATGGAGGCAGGAGCATTGTATTTCTTGCTGTGAGCATGCTTGACAGCAGACTTAACTCCTGCAACAGCCACATCCTTTGTTCTTTGCATCTGTGTTACTAGCACAGGCTCAAGGCATACCTTGTGTTGAAAGAGCCACAGCCAGGGCAAATGACAGCCTGAACTCCTATGTCCAGATTGCCCTGAAGAATGGCCATGCAGCTGAGAAAAGGCAAAAGTCAGCAGGTTCAGCTTCTCTTACAGAAATCCCTTTAAAGTATCATCCAAACACAGGCCAAAATCTTTCCCACGTTCAAGAAAGACAGAGCCACTCTGAGTTCAATGTTTCTAAAGAGGCCCTGAATGTGGCCCTTGGGCTTTGTTCATGCCAAGGACCAGGTGGTGCTTCTGCTTGCCTTAGTGTATGCCTGTTAACAGTTTACACAAGAGACTTCCCTGTCTGCAGCAGTTGGTATTCCTGAGGAAGGCCTTGCTACACCAAATTGCATGAGAGGAAAAGAGAGAGAATCACAGCAACACAGAATGGTTTGGAGAGGATCTTAAGGATCATCTAGTTTCAACTCCCAAATCATGACCAAGGTCACCTCTTACTAGACTAGATTGTTCAAGTTCCCATGCAACCTGCTTTGAGCACTTCCAGGCTAAGAGCCTCAACAGCTTCTCTGGGTAACCTCTTACAGCACCTCACTATCCTCATGGTGGGTGGAGAATTTCTTCCTTTTATCTGATCTGAATCTAGCTTCTTCCAATTTGAAGCTACTACTTCAAACACTGGGATGCTGCAATAAGGTCCCCTCAGATCCTTCTCCAGACTGAACAACCCCAACTCTCTCAGTCTGCCTTCATGGGAAAGGTGCTCCAACTCTCTAATCATCTTCATGACCCTCCTCTGGACCCCCTTCTCACCATTCCACATCCTTACTGGGTTGGGGTCCTCGAAGCTGAACACAGTACTCAGGTGGGGTCTCACAAGAGCAGAGTAAAGTGGCAGCATCACCTCCTTCAACCTGCTGGCCAGACTTCTTTTGATGCAGCCCAGGATATAGTTGGCCTTCTGTGAGCGCATATTGCCAGCTCACATTGAGCTTCTTGTCAATCAGTACTCCCAAGTCTTTCTCCTCAGGACTGCTGTCTGTTCATTCTCCATCCAACCTGTAGTTGTGCTTAGGACTGCCCTGACCCAGTTGCCAGACCTTCACTTTGCCTTGCTGAACTTCATGAGGTTGGCATTGGCTCACCTTTCAAGACTGTCAAGGACCCTCTGCATGGTATCCCTTCCCTCCAGCATGCCAGCCACACCACACAGCTTGGTGTTGGCAGCAAACTTGCTGAGAGTGCACTCAATCCCACTGCTTGTGTAGCTGACAAAGGTGCTAAACAGTACTGGTCCCAGTACCAATCCCTGAGGAATACCACTCATCACTTGCTCCTGCTTAGACACTGAGCCACTGACCATCACTTTCTGAGTGAAAACATCAAGATAGTTCCTTATCCATCAAGAGGTTCACCCACTAAACCCATGTCTTTTCAATTCAGAGACCAGGATGTCACAGGGAACAGTTCACAAGTCCAGGCAGATGACATCAGTTGCTTTGTCCATGCTTGGTAATGGCACCTGAAAAGACCATAGCCACTACAGCCAAGCAAATTGCAGAGTAACCCTTGGGGCTGATGATCAAATTCCTCTCGGGGGAACAATCTCAGCTCTTTGGAGAAGAAAATGCCTGGTCAAGCACACACAGTATTGGTAGCTACACAACCTGTATCTTTGGTAAAAGAGTATTAAAGCTAAGTAATATCAGGTCCAGCATCTGCTACTGATAAACATATGAAAAGTAACCAGTCCTGAAGAATTCAGCCCACCAGAATGCAAAGATCTTACTTCTCACACTATTTGCTGAATACAAAGTGGGGGGGAGTGAAAAATTGCCAGTGTCAGTGCTAAAGGGAATGACTCCAAATACACAGAGCAAAGGCAGTGCATTTCTCTGCTGATACTGGTTCAAAGAGCTGTAACAACACTCATTTGCAAACACATAGATCAAAGGACTCCAGCAACAGTTGGCAATTTTTGCAGTGTCTGCCTACCCCAAAACTTTCTCTTGGGATGGTGTCATAACTCATTGCCAGGAAAACTGCTTAGATACCATCTATTTCCAACAGGAAAGATCAAAGGGAGCCATGTAAGGAGAGATGAGATTTCTCCATTCACAGAAACTTTTCAATACCCAGAAAAAACAGAAAGGCAAACGTGTCAGACAAGCTCAGCTTGCCACATGTGCCAGCTAACCACCTGTTCTTGAGTGAAATCAGGGGAAAAGCTTCTCATTTTTCACACCTGACACAATGGAGCTTGTGTGTTCCCAGTAAAGCTGCATCTACTGATGCTTGCTTTATCTATTCTCTCTTTATCTAGTTCTTATCTACTTCCAAATAGGCAGAGCCAGAAATCACTGATTTACAGGTGGTACTGCAGGCTCAGCTTACTCAGCAAGGTCCCAAAGGGTAACTAAAGGAATTATTTGTTGCTGATCAGCCATTTGAACAATTGTCAGTAGGCAGCCAAACCTTGGCAGGTTTGTTCTGCCAGCATGATTTAACACTTTGCTAATGTGCAGCTGCATATTGCAGAGCAGGCACACCCTTTCCTACCTGGGACCACTGGAGTTAAACCTCTCCTCCACAGTACTGAAAGCCTTCAATCCGCATTCATATTAGCAAGAGTTTAAGGACACTAAGTGCTCCAGAGAGGTTTCTGGTACCTTCCTGGAAGTGATAGTTAAAGGACAAAGACAGACACCGATGTGGCAGTGGGGGAACAAATGCTTTTTCTGTTCCTCTCCTGAGAGAAAATACTCTTTATCATCTGTTGCCTGTTTTGTGTCTTTTCACCTCAAACTACACACATTTTTTCCAGACTAAAGTGGTCTTCATCTGCAGTCAAACAGACATTCTGTTACTCAGCACTTTTCAAGGTTCATATCCTTGAGGTCTGTACAATTCATTCAAAACTACAAGATATCCTCATCATTAAATAAGCACAGGTCACAACAGGTCTCAGGAAAATTGTTATCATATAAGCATCATATTAAGGTTAAAAAAAAATGCTAAAGCCCTCTTAGTCAGAAGCTTATCTAGGCCTGAATTAGCAGCTCCAGCATCCAATTTGCCACTTGCTCTGCACACCCTCGCCACAAATGTTCAACATCTCATGCTGCTTCTGTAATTGTGGGGAAAGGCCATCAGATTCAGAGCACTGCTTCCCATATTTCTGAACTACATTTATAGACTCAGGCACTCCAGGGTACAGCACACGCTTATCTTCTTGCACTTTACAACATGGCAGGGGTACTGCAGCCCTGGACTAAAGATGCATTAGCAGAGTCATGCGGTGACAAATTGCATAATACCTGCTTTTGCTCAGCTTAGCTCTCATCTGCTGTTTGTCCCTTGCTTTCACCAACAATGTCCCTTACATGTGAAAGAATAAAACAAAGTTCAGTCAAGGTAGAGTTGTAAACAAATGCGGTACATTCAGATGAAAAAGCTTTATAGAACGTCACTGTTGACAATCAGGAGGCAAAAAAAGCTTGAAAGCATGAAGTTTACACACACAGGCCCAGTGGCACCTCAAGTTCAAGCCCCTGTCACTTCACACACTACTGAACAGAGGCTTGTGTCTATCACAAGGATCAGATTGTTCATTTCCAAAGTTCAAACCTCATGCATCTGCAGCACATGGAGACCAAACCACATAGAGGTAGAAACGGCATTCCATGATGTCCCATTCCACTGCGCTACAGTTCTAAAGGCAACAGCAGCCACTTAGTCCTGCCTGCACAGATATTTTTGTGCACTGAACATTGGCTGCACTTGCTAGAGGGAAGAGGGTGCAAAGACACCCATCTGAGATGGAGAGTGGAGTCAGATTTTGCAGGATCTGGCCCATGGTATGGTCACAGCAGTGCATTGCAAGGGAGCAAAGCCCCTCCACAGCAACATGGAGCCACAGAAGAGGTAAGGACAGCCTTTGTCCAGCCAGGCCTGAGAAGAAACAAAGAAAGGTCAGGGCCAACTCTATCTTTGTGTGGCCACACAGATGAAAAAAAAAAAATGAGGTGGTGCCAGGTCTGGTGGATGAGGCACAGGACAATCCCAGGAGAGTAAAATCCCAACTCACACCCAGATTCCTTTTACAGCAGTACATGTGCTTGCCCAGTACTTCCTCTTCCTCCTCCCCCAACCACAACACATTGGTCATTCTACTTACAAACCTTCTATGACTACCAGCAAGGCTGGGAGACTCAGTTAAAGCCTGTAAACCACCCTGTGATCTTCCAACAAAGGATGTCATGAACAAAGCTGTGAAAAGAGGGAAGAGAGATGTCTGCCTTCCTACTCTGCCCTGCCTAAGGATTTCCTCTGCATGGAACATTCTAGGAACTGCGCTGCTGGTTTTGGTAAGGCTGTTATGCAAGGAGGAAGAAATAACTTTCTGTTCAAGGTAATGGCTTGGAACCTGGAGAACTGTCTTTTAGCTCCGAGTTTGCTGCAGATTTCTTGCTGGCTTTGATTTAGCCATTTAATCTCTCTGCACTTCAGTTATCCCATTAGGAGAATCAGGAGATAACCCTTTTAACTCACATAGGTGTTTTAGGTACATTCAAGTTGCTGAAGAGCTCTGATACTAAGATGATTTAGGCTATAAAAGTATATAAGTGTATTAGGAATTGTGTAGCTAGCTGAGCCCTATTTCATAACACCCACTGAAACTGGCATATGGAGTTCTTAATCCGTAGATAAATGCATTTTAATCCCCAAATCTAGTCAATGATCCTGGTTTCCTTCAAGACCAGCACACACACACAAAATCTGTCTATCCCAACCACCTGGATATTGCTGGGTTAAGAGAAGCCAGAAAAAAAGGGACATTTAATAAAAACAGCTAAAAATAATACAATAATAATTCCTCAATGTTTTAGCTGGGGTATTTAAACTTTTCACAAGCAGATGCTTGCAGTCCTATAATTCAGAGGCCAGAGCACTGACACTGTGCTTCAAAAGTGTATAGTTTCAAGCTGAACTGTGAACAGAAGATATCTCTTGAATAAACTAATATTGGGTGGGGTTTTGTGGTTTTTTTTTTTTTACTGTAGCAGAGCATAGCTTAGCAAAAGCAGCAAAGATGCTGAGGAATACTGCAGAGCAAAGGGGTTATAAATTACAATGCCAAGAACAGAACTAGTGAAAACAGCAAAGTAAAGAAACCATATCATGTGAGATATGAAGTGTCCTGTCATGGATCAGACTTCAACCTGAATACAGTGAACTTACTGAAATGAGTAAATCACTCTTGTTGTATGACTAATGCGATCATCTCATTCATGTGACCTGACAAGAGCTTTCTGTGTGTGAGATTTAAGGAGAGAATTTAATAACATCATTGAGCTAGAGCTAATGTCATCTGGCACTTTAAATCTCTCAGATGGAAAGTTATCAGCAGATAAAAAGCTTCTGTGGAGTTCAGTTAGTGATTCAGAGAGGTAAATTTGCTGAAATGGCACGACTGAAATGAAAAGTAGTGTTAACATTCATTCTCTTGCAATAAAGAATGAATTTAGGAGCTCAGGAAGGCTGGTGTGCAGAGCTCTAGCTAAAACCAAGCATAGCCTGAGCAGACACTATTTCAACCTCACTCTTTTACCTCCATGTTTCTCTTTAAATCTTACCAAGAAACAACATAAAAATAATTTTAAAACTCAGCTATTTCACAGCTGGGTGTTAGGTAACCATCTAATACACATTTAGTTGTCTGTGGCACTTTAATGCAGACAAATATCCATGAGGTAGTGGTAGAAAACAATAAAGTATACTCCTCCTCTGGAAGCCTAAATAAACCTTAAGCTGTGAAGAATAAGAGGAATGGGATCTTGTTTCCTAAAACATTATTTTTTGTTCTGAAAGGTCATGACTTCTCTAGCCAGCCTGCCACATGGATTTGATGGCAAACCTTTATCAAAGCACAAAAGGAAAGAAGTTGTTTTTTTGAAGGGATGAAAAGATACTGCCAATATTATTTCTTAAATTAGCAAAGGATTTTTAAAACAAGTGATTTAATTTCTCTTGCCAGGAGACATTTAGGTCTGTGTGTAGCATCTGTAGCAGCAGCAGACAAAGGAAAAAGAGCCCGTGGAAGATGAAAGGATGAGGGCATGGTTTGGATGACAACATAAACTAAACATAGTGTTTAATGGGTGATTTTCTAGATGAAAGAAAGGCAGGGCCTTCATCAAGCTTGACACGAGAAAAGCATTTGATGAAATACCACATGAGAAGTACTTATCAAGCAGGAAAACATAGGGATTAGTGGAAGGAATGGAGCAGTCTGGGTTTAAATCGAAAGTTCTGGGGCAAAACCTTGCTGACTGCAGCTGCAGCCTAAAAATCAGTGGGAACAAGGCAGGTCTCACATTGTCATGTAATGACTTCGGTTAGAAACAGGGCTGAGCTACCACACTTTCTGAGGGATGTCATCGGTGGAGATGAGTATTAGCATATTGTGTGGGAAGAACCTGAGACATTCAAGAACAGGAGTAGTGGAAATAGAATCAAATTGCATGGTTCAAAAGTGACATCACCTAGGAGAGACTAGGAACAGGAATTTTTTGTGTAAGCTGAGAACTCATTAGTCAGCGGTGACAGAAGGGGAAAAGGCCTGGAGGTATTCATGGAGGACAGGGTGACTGAGCCATGATGCAAAGTGTAAATACAACCCTTGGTTGTTATCAGGTAAAATGTTTCTGGTAAAAACAGACTTATCAGTGCCATTGTATGGCTCACAGATGCATCTGCAGTACACTTCTGGGCAATTATGTTTAAATAGAGAGAAACAAAAAAATCCATCTGGAGCAGGTGATTAGGATAATCAAGGAAAGAAAAGCTTCATCTTTCAAAATGATGTTAACAGAAAGGATGTGAAACAAAGGCTTCAGGAGATATGGATGCTGTCCACAAGCACAGCAGAGAATAAATACCGACTAGGAGAAATTATGATTTATGCTAAAAGACAGGGTAGGCACAAAACAGCAACAATTTGTCATGATCACATATCAAGATGGAGATCAGAAGAGTAGAAAGACAAAAGAACCATCCTCTTATGAAAAAGAAGTAACAAAAGGAACAAGATGCTCTTCTATCTTTAAGTGACCCTCTTTCTGAAATGATTGTATGATCTAATTGCTTGTAAAGCAATGGACTTGCCTCAGCCCAGATGGCCCTTCAAGTTCCATTTTTCTGTGCATTCCTCTTTAGCAAACATACACACAAAAAAACACAACAGAGTCAGTCCCAACTTAAATACTGGTAGTTTGACTTAGCCACTTTTCTGAGACCTATGGATATTTAAGAGCTCAAAAAGATTTTGTTTTCCTTCACACATAGCTTTTTCAGCCCTTCTCTCTGAACCAAAAGAATTATAAACACTGTTATGAGCACTGGATGTAATCTGATAAAATCCTGGTGGAAAATCAAACAGCTGAAACTGAGACTTCAATCCAGCTGAAAACATTCCTGTTACCAGAAAACACAACAGCATAGCAGAAATGGATGTACTTTGGCTGGTTCCAGAGGCTTAAAAAAAAGCCTCAACCAAACAGTAACAGATTAATCCATCCACAAAGGAGCACTATATCACTTGCTTCTATCAATACTACAAACATCTAACTTCTGTGATGCTACACATCAGGTATCAGTATTAATCTAACGGTATCAGTTCAGGAGCTGTGTATAAATGGTTTGAAAGATACTAGCTGGCCACCTTTACTAGCAGTGCTTAGCAAAACCTAGACCTTTCTTCTCAAGCATAGAACTTGAGTCAGTCATAGAATCATAGAACAGTTTTTGTTGGCAGACACCTTTAAGATCATCAAGTCCAACCATTAAACCATGTCCCTCAGCACAACATCTACATGGCTTTTTAATACACCCAGGAATGATGACTCCACCACTTCTCTGGGCAGTCTGTTCCAGGGCTTGATAACCCTTCCAGCGAAGAAATTATCCTGATAACTTGAACCTTCCCTAATGCTACTTGAGGCCGTTTACTCTTATCCTAACGTGTTACTTGGGAGAAGAGACCAATAACCACCTTGCTACAGTCTCCTTTAAGGTCTTTGCAAAAAGTAAGAAAGTCTGCCCTGAGCCTCCTTTTCTCCAGGTTAAACAACTCCAGTTCCCTCAGCCACCCTCCACAAGACTTGTGCTCTAGACTCTTCACCAGCTTTGTTGCCCTTCTTTGGACATGCCCCAGCACCTCAATATCTTTCTTGTGGTAGTTCTCAGAGGCGTAATGAAATGCATGCAAATTAAATAGATACCCAGGAACGTCAAAGCCAGAGATGTGTTTAACTAACCCTCAGAAAGATGCAATAAGAAATCCTGTGTTAACAAGGAGTGAGAGAACAGTACTTTAAAGGACCTCGTGAAACCTTTCCTTCAGTTTCCAGCCCTGCAGGTATAAAATACTCAACCTGCAATGCAAACTGTGCAATTGCTTTGTGATTTCATCAGTTGAATCTCCTATTCAAATGCAGTGTTCCTCCTGAATTCTTGTGTCCATCTCAAACAGAAGACCAGGCCATGTCTCCTCTCAGAAACAAGACTTAATGATCTCTTTTTAAGCCTAGACTTGCCAAGCACATTACCATATCACCTACTAGAGTCAGTTTCTGACCTGATTGAAAGGGTGACCCATCCTCTCCAGGGGGAACAGTGCAAAGCCCCACTGGGTTATTCAAAAAAGAACAATGGCCATCTACTGCTGGATTCCCAGAGTGCTGACAGAGGCTTTGCTAAGGGACAATCAACCTGAAACCTTTCTCTTGGCCCAGTGAAAAGATAAATCCAAGATGAACACTCCCCTTACAGCACATTCAGCTTATGACCCAAACCAGGGCTCACAGGAGATCACTGCTGATCCTGAAACAGTCTCTGCCTTTTCCCAGTTTTCCTCTTCCTCCGTGACAGTTGGAATGGAGCAGTACAAGAAGTACAAAAGAAGGCAGAGCAAACAAAGAGAGAAATAACCCCCATTTTCCAGGTTAATTTGCTGACATATTTGATAAAGTATTAGACTTTCAAAGTAAAAATGAACACTCTGTGAACACAGTTTCACAGCAGCTAGCCTTTCTTTTGAGTCATCAACCCACTGAGAAGGCAGATATTTAAGTCTTTACCCACCTTTCTCTGGAACTATACTGAACCCTTAATCAATTTGATTTTTAATAGCTGCTTGATATCCCAACAGGAGAGATTTTATAGGCTAGTTTCCACCTTTCTCTACTGACTACTGAACCAAATAAAATGAGAGCATGTTTTTCAGCCTTGTACCTAAAGCACACATAAAGGAGCCCTTATTTCACAAATGCAGTCTTGTAAAACATTAGGTACCCCTGATCTAGCTTCCTGTATGGGAATGTCCTTCATTTCAAGGACACTTCTCTCAGTTGAGTAAAGCTCTTTTAAAAAAAAGAGGGATAATTGATGTGCTTAAAATTATGTGCACTAAGCTCTATGCCACAACAGGTGCTCTGCTCAGGTGCACTTGGAGAGGATCCAGACACTTGGAGCTATGAGACTGGAAGTGCATCAGACAGTTAAAGTTCTTTTTCTTTGAATCGCAGCAGAACTTCCTGATTGGGCTTCAAAGCCTGTGCAATCACTGCAGAACTTTAATGATCTTATCAACAGAGTCCGTATTTTAAAGATGTTTTTCTCATTTGTGAGGTGCCCAGAACTGGAAATTAGACTTGTATTATTTATTCTTTCCAGTGATCTTGTCATATCATCTTTATACAGAATTTTGTAAGCTCTTCTCATTAGAGCAGAAGAATTTCATGCCATGCAATGTGTTGCTGTGTTGCTGCTGCAGATGCAGTCAGAAATAGCCACCTAGGATTAAGTGGTATGTGGCTGTTGCTGTGTTAAACAGGAATTATGATTTTGGTGAGGTCTCAAGCTAGAAATCTGACTTCCTATCCACTCTTATAACACAGTAAAATGAGCAGTCATAAGGCAAGCCCATGACAAGTTAGAAATGAGAAATTTTAAGGGCTATTAAACTTTCTAAAAATGTTCCTAGTGGATCAGCATAAATTTACTCAGTGTTTCTATTTCTGTAATTGTGACATAGTGGGAGCAGTTGCAGTGTTTAGTGGTTAAGTGAGTGAACTCATGGTTCAGTAGTAACTTTGACTGGTACAAACACCATGAGGGATAGTGCAGCATCTCTACACCTGAAATGGAATTTCAGCATATTTTGTACCTACTACGTTTTTCACAAGTCTTATTTTGCACAGTCTTGTTCTGCTTCACGGAATCACAGAATATATCTGGTTGGAAGTGACCTCAAAGATCATCCAGTCCAACCTTTGCCTCAGCACTGAAGGTTGAACACTAAACCATGTCCCTAAGCACCAGGTCTGCACACCACTTGAACACCCTCAGGGATGGTGTCTCCACCACTGCCCTGGGCAGACCATTCCAGTATTTGAGAACACTTTCAGTGAAGAAATATTTCCTAATATCTGTCCTGAATCTCCTTTGATACAGCCTCACACCATTTCCACTAGTCCTCTCACTTGACACCAAGGAAAAGAGGTTGCTCCCTCCTCACTGAATTCTGCCTTCAGAGAGTCATGAAGAGTGATGAGATCTCACCTGAGCCTCCTCTTCCTCAGACCTAACACCCCCAGCTCCCTCAGATGCTCCTCATAACTCCTGTGCTCCAGACCCTTCACCAGCCTCACTGCCCTTCGCATTTCTCTGTTGTTCATTTTTGGTGGTTACTCTTTTCTTAGGAAGGGGTTGTTTGCCCTTAAAGGACTTGGAAAAAAGGCAGTAAAATACAAGAGGTCACAGCTACTGATGGAAAGTCCACTCAAATCCAAGAGAATGCATGGAAATGAGTATGGCAAGGTCATGTTTTGCACTCATAGACAAGTTTCAGTTTGCATCACAAAATGGCAACTTGAATCCACAGTAAAGGAATGAGTTCATACCAAGAGTTAAGAAGATGGGAAATAATCTCTACTTGGGCAATAAGAGACACCTTCTAATCATGTGAGCTTTGAATTTACTTTTGGGCAGGACTTCCACCTATAGCTCTGCACTGAATGGCATACTGCTGACAATTTAAAACTTCCTCTAGATTTATACTTGGGTTACTGAGAGCAGAGGCTGGTCTTTTAATGTGAAACAGGTCCCCTGGGAGACATACACTGGTAGCAAAGAGTAACAATTTGCACCATAGAATGACACTGAGATCAGAAAGTGTCCTGTCAGCATTCTGAGAGAAAAGCAGGCATGCAGGTATTAAGATTTGGATTTAGTGTCCGAATTACTTAACACAACAGAAAACATTTGAGTCCAGGCATCAAGGAAATCATCCATGTCTTTGCCTTTCTGCCACATGTCTTGCCCCACCATCACCACTCAGTATCAACATCTGTATAATCCCATATTTGGCCAAAACGTTTTACAAGGAACAGCAATGCGAATCAAATCTGACCACTCTAATACACAAGGCCCAAGCTTTTTGGAAGGCAATCTATGGAAGTTTCTCTGCCACATGTCTCTATAGAAGATGCAAAATGTGAATAACTTGAGAACCTTCTTGAGTTCAATCGAGGATGGAAATATGTAGAAAGGATCAGCCTTTGTGCCCTTACAAGCAGCATCAGCAGCCATCTTCTGCACAAAACTGGACTCTAATGTACACTTCTACACTAGTACAAAGGAGCCATAAGGCCATGTTGGCTGATAAACCAGAAGTACCCTTTGCATGGGAATTCACTCACCACAAAGCCAGAAACACCAGCTCCTTATCATTCTTCCTCCTGATGTAGGCAAATGTCAGAGGTAGATCAAGACCACGATTCTCCAGCTGCTGGTACAGCTGCCTGGGGCCAGTGTTGACCTGGAAAACAGAATAATCTTTAGGCTACTTTGAATCATTCCAAGAATTGAATCATCTGGGTTAATTCTGCAGAAGGGACCATGGTGGCCCCTGTCAGACCCACTGTCAGGGTTACCTTTCCCAGGACTCAAATCCTTCCTTTCATAGAAAGAAAACCATAGGTGCAGGTTATCCTCTCCAGAAGACAGCTATGAGGATGCTGAATGTGTCCAATACTGGGTTTGAGGGAAGACTACTCAGGTGCTGTTGCCAGCATATTTTCTTGTTTCATGAGCAGACCTTTAGCAAGTGACTGACAGTGCTTCAGGCACTTTAACCAACTGCTGCCCTCATTTAATGCCAACTCTGCCCTGATCCTTTGCTTCTGCCAATCAAACCTCAAGTGTGCCTTCCAAAGTTTATCTTGGAGTAAAATCCATCTTTTTTGCCACACTGATTCGGAAAGCCATCTGACAGAGCTCTCCTGATCAGCAGGAGAGGAAGAAGATACTTCCTGGAACAGAGCTCTTCATTAAAGGACTTTACCTACCAGGGAAACACAGTGTGGTTGTTACAGCATGTAATTAGAAGTCAAAGGACTAAAGCTTAAATAAAATAGCTGTGTGACTGAATTATTAACTTCCTTAGCTATTAATTTGCAATACATACCAACTCATCTCCATCATAGGGATGCCGAGAGGTTTAATCAGTGAATGTACATGAAGCACTATTAAATGTTGAAAAGCTGAATACTTGTCTTTGTGGAGGTGACCATTCTAGTAAACACTTATAAATGAACAAGAGAGCTGGCAGATTTTGAGCTAAAAGAACTAAAATGCACCTGCAGTAGGACTTTAACACTTGCCTATCTATGGACTTGGAGTAAGTCAGCTGGGAGCATAGGTAATAGTAAGTTGCACTCTAGTACTGAGCAATATAAATCTGTCTAATGATAAATAGATACAATTTACGAGCTTTTGGGCCCAGGGCTTCCTCTAGAGAAGGAATACCTTTCAGAGAAAATACCTTGCAGCTTCCAGTGAATGTCTTCCCTTACTTTTAATATACACACACACACATATATACAAAAATAAGGAAAAGAAAGTCCTCAGAAAAAGGGTAAAGTTTTCAGAAGAGACTACAAAAGCACATTCAGAAGCTTGAGCCACCTACTTGCTAGTATCTTACAACCATTGGAAGCAACAGAGACTTCTGTTTTCCTTTTATAAAAGCCCAGTTTCATTTAATGAGCCATTTGAAGTCGACACAAACAGCAGAATTATAGCACAGCTAAACTACCAAGAGATCTCTGGAGTTCAACCCGCCCTGTTCAACAAAGGTCAGCTAGATCAGAACACCCAGGGTCATGTCCAGTCTGTTTTGAATACGTCCAAGGATGGAGAATTCCTCAACCAGCCAAGCCTCCCCACAACGCTAGGCCCCAACAGGCCTGCCTTAGACCTTGTGGCCTGGAAGAAGTTAAGTTTGTCTCCCTCTAATCGCCTCAGCGTTGTTTACCTTCCTAAAGTGTTCCACACTATTGTCCCAGAGGACCACAAGCTCTGTGCTGGGTCTCACTGCAAACAGGGCTCTAGGCAAAATAGCACATTCTCACCTTTGCCTTCACAGTGCTGTCTCAAGAGGAATCTCTTCTTATCCGCAAGCCCACGAGCTCTGGGATTCACCGGGACAGGTTCTTGTGGACCTTCTCATGGACAAGACTCTCAAAAGAAGACTGACACAGCAGCTTCCCAAGGTGTTTTCATGCCGCTACCACAAGCTCTGTGACAACAGCAAACGATATCCAGACAAGGCCGCAAGTTCCACTCTCAGGAATATTACCATGAGAGCAGAGCTGGCACAGGTAATCAACTGCAGGAGCAGCGCTGGCACAGGTAATCAACTGTGGGAGCAGCGCTGGCACAGGTAATCAACTGTGGGAGCAGCACTGACACCAGTCACACTGAATGGGACAGTGAATGGGAATGGAAAAGGTATAAAACCCAAGAGTCAACAGGGAGAGTTTGAAGCTTCCCCACCAATCAAGACCTTCAGGGATTGACAAAACACCCTCTAGATCCACAGGGGTAAATGATCTTTGGTTTTGATTTGTTACCCCTTGCTTATTCCTTCCTCCTCTTCTATATTTCTAACTTTTTCTCCTGCATATACAAGCAAAATAAATTCAAGTATTTTCCCCAAATCAACTCCTCGGTTCCTTCTTGGTTTCATTCAGGGATCCATAAAGAACGATCTCTTCTGCACAAAGGGGACTGAGACACTGTCCCCCACAGGATAGGCCGAGAGTAGGCCTCAGCTACCAGTAAGAAGCAGCTTGCCAGCCAGGCCTCACTGCCACACAAAACCCACAGCAGCAGCCATAGGCTCAGAGCAGGGAGAGAGAGATGATCAGGAGGCCTGCCCTTTATATAGGGAGATGCAGGACATGGGATGGAATAACAAATTACCATATCCTGTGCCACAGAATCATCATAGAAGGTCAGGGGCTGGAAGGGACCTCAAAAGATCATCTGGTCCAGCCTCCCTGACAGAGCAGGTTCACCTATAGCAGATCACACTGGAATGCATCCAGATGGTTCTTGAATATCTCTAGAGAGGCAGATTCCATAACCCCTCTGTGCAGCCTGTTCCAGTGCTCTGTCACCCTCACAGGGAGGAAATTCTTCCTCAGGCTCACATGGAACCTCCTATGCCTCAACTCCACTCACTGCCCCTTGTCTTGTTACTGGGCATCACTGAGAAGAGGATGGCTCCAGCCTCCTAGCACTCACCACTTACCTATTTAAAAACATTAGTGAGGTCACCCCTTAGTCTCCTCCTCTCCAAGCTAAAAAGTCACAGAAGCCCCAGCTCTCTCAGGCTGTCCTCCTAAGGAAGAAGTTCAACTTCCTTAATCATTTTTGTGGCTTTGTGCTGGACTCTCTCAAGCGGCTCCCTCAATGGGATGTGTCCTCCCTCTGTGGGCTGGACTGTCAGCCCTCTTGGGTCTATCTAGTCCTCTGGAAGAATTTATGGTAGGACACTTAATCCTTAACCTACAACCCTGGGGGAGCAGTGCAAAATGCTAAGAGTTGTGAACAAAGAGCACAAAATCATCTTCTCATCAGAAGCATGATGAACCAGCGTATCTGTGGTGGGATTCTGAAACTGCTAGGAAAAGGCAGAAGCTTAGGGACACAGTTCAAAAACCCAAAATATTCATAACAGTTTATAGTGAATACCATCAGAGTACAGCTCAGCAACAGCACAAGACGCAAAACAAACTTATACACAACACTGCATCCTACAGTCACAACTTAACTGGAGGTAGCTGATGGGCTCCCTTAACTGTGGAAAATCCTCTCCTATTTCATGGCTCTGCATGGCATTGTGCATGCCCTTCAGGGCAAGAATTGATGTAAGCACTGGAAAATCATTTGGCCTGTGGATGGACTTAACGTGAGATAAGCTGTGCAGCGTGGAAATACATCTAGTGTGCTTGGAAAGGAGTAGGCACCTGAGGGCTTTATGGTGTGTTTATAGAGACTCAGCCACTAAGACAAAGGTCATCTTGTCTTCTGGACTGTAAAACTTCTCGAGACAATATATCTTTCAACTAATCAGTAAACAAACAGCAGGGAACAGTGATGTCTTGGCTTTGAAGGGCCTCAAGATACTGAACAAGGGGGAGAGGGACTAAGCAGGGTACTGAATAAAATTCACATCTTAGAGAAACACTACAGGTTTCAGGAGCAGCCAATGTGATCCAGAGAAAGTGGCCTGTAAATAAATCAGCAAAATACTTTACTTCAAAGTCTATGTGACTGGCAAATGGGAATTAAGGTCTAATTATTACATTGACATGTTTCAAAATCAAAACCCCAAAACCAACATTTTCTACAACTGTCACAGTGTCAAAACAAATATCTGCAAGTTGGAGCAGATGTCAGATACTGTAGAGGCATGGATGTACTTGCAAGTTTAAACAGAACACTTTCTAAAATTGGAGGCATAATCTGTTGCCCTAATTGTAACATACACATAAATCCTGGTTGAAGGAAAAAGCGCTGATTTCATCTTTTTCCACGCAGAGAACCTGCCTTCTGAGTGCAAATAAAATACTCAACAGCAGCTTTAGGTAGTTCTAGGCCCATTTCCAAGTGTTGTTATTTGTCCTTTTCATCCCAATATTGTTATTTGCAAATCTTAAAAGAGTGTTGTATAAATTATGATATTTGTATTGCAGCTAAGCATAAAAATAGCATCTTTTGCTCAGGCTATATAATGTCTTACTGTTAAAGAAGAGGAGAGATGGCTGAGAAGGGATCTCATCAACATCTGTAAGTATCTGAGGGTTGGGTATCAAGATGAAGGTGCCAGGCTCTTTTCAATGGTGCCTGGTGATATGACAAGGAACAGTGGGTACAAGCTAGGACACAGGAGGTTCCACTTCCACATGAGGAGACACTTCTTTATGGTGAGGGTGGTGAAGCATTGGAACAGGCTGCCCAGAAAGGTTCTGGAGTCTCCTTCTCTACAGACCTTCAAAACGTGCCTGGATGCATTCCTGTGTGGCCTGTCCTGAGTCATCCTGCTTTGGCAAGGGTTTTGGACATGATGGTCTCTAGAGGTACCTTCCAAGCCCCAACATTCTGTGATTTTGTGGTAAAGATATGGATTATTTTTCCATAAAAATACATTTGTGGAAAGAGCCTACCACTGACATTTAATTAAATACTTCATAGAAACTATGGCTTATTTTTATTACAACAGCCATCATCTCAAGACAAACAGAGATGTAAAGTGAGTTAAACCAAAGATAAGGTTCTTACATAAAGAACCCATGTGCAAAACAGTACAGAAATTACATCCCTACAACTTCAACTTCAGAATTCTTTAAGATATCCTTACAGACATAGGTCTTTAAGAGAGACATGAATATCAAGAAAATGCATGCCCTGGAGATTTAGTCAAGAAGGTGCAATCATTTACTTTTATGTGACCAACTAAAGCTAATGCTAAAGCCAGTTCCTTCCATGGCAACATCTTATGCATATCTCAATCCCATTTGAACCTAAAAGCAGCAATCAGTGACAAGGCATTGTGAGGTTTGTAACCGAAAGGGACAACAGCTCTTACTTGGTGAGTATCACAAGGGAGTTGGACATAACCCAAAATATCTTCCACTTTTGTACATCACACTGATGCATTTTTTCCACTTATCTCTTTTTCCACTTTATCTTTTATGGTATCTGTCACACAACCTACTGGTTTAGACAAGAAGTTAAAGGGACTCCCAAACATCAGACAGCTTCTCTGCCAAGGCAAAGGGTCGTAGCTCCACTGAAGTCTTCAAAGCCATGATGCATATGACTCTCTTCAAACTCTGACCTATGTATGGGCCAACCACAAAAAGCAGCTCTCCAATAATGGTCTGTAGTCAAGGGCTCAGTACCACATTCTGTGTCAGGTTTGAAATTGACAATGAAAAGTGATGTACATGGAGGGGAGAGGGGGGAAGAAGACTGTTAACTTTAAAGATCTAATGATGAGCTCTGAACTAGCTATTACTACTCTGGATAGAGAGCTGGAGTTATAAGAGATAGAGCTATGAACATGCCAGCTTGGAGCTCAATAGATGTCAAAAAGCAGCTATAACATTAGGAAGTATTGGGAAAGAAACAAGAAAAGGAAAACAAAAACCATCATTATGCCTGGATCTTGATTACTATGTTCATTCAGATCCTCTCATCTCAGAAACAATACAAGCTGAGCTAGAATAGGTCCAAAGAAAGATGACAAAGGTGATCAAAGGTTTGGTACAGCTTCCAAAAGGACCAGCAAATGCATTCTGATTCCTCTAGCTGAAAAAAAAAAAAAAAAAGAAATAAAGGGGATGGAAAATAATACAGGTTGGCAAAGTCATGAAGGGCATAGAGAGAACAGGAAACATTTGCACATTTTCTTTTGCAGTACAAGAACCAGTAGGCATCAAAGTTTTCAGACTATGCCTTCAAAACAAAGAATCATACATAGTTTGGGTTGCAAGTGACCTCCAGAGGTCATCTACTCCAACCCCCTCTGCAGTCAGCAGGAGCATCCTCAACTAGATCAGGGTGCCCAGAGCCCTGTCCAGCCTTATCCAGAGAACATTTCCGAGGATGGGGCCCCAACAACCTCCCTGGGCAACCTATTCCAGTGTTCCGCTAATTTCATGGTAAAGAACTTTTTCCTAACATCTCAAACAAGGCAGAGCACAACTGCAGAAGTTGTTACCAAACCTATGGAATGCTGATAACACACAGTTGCAAAAAAAAAAAAGGAGCAGAAAAATCTCACAGAGGGGAAAACACCTAGAAACATTCCATCAAAGGCTCACCAATGACAGCACGCCAGGCTGAGGACCTCAAAGCACAAAAAGCTAGAGGAGTTTACCAGCAAGGAAGACTAAGCACTTCGCCTGTAATTCCTTACTTAACCTACTCTGTGGGTCCGTGCCAGATGGACCAGCACAGCTATTTCAGTGCTCTGCTCGGCTTCTTTCAAAAAGAGGCCACGAGAGGGAAGCAGAGATTTCTTGCAGACCCAAAGGTGCATGTTTCAGTTTAAGATGATGCTTAGGTCTTGTCAAATTTACTAGAACTAAGGCACAGACATAGATACTTTCTTAACCTGCAGCATTTCCTGGGATTGGAGGTCTTGACATTACTCTTCATGTCAATTGTTTTCACTTTTTGTTGCCATTTTTTCCAGGTTAAAAACAGCAACATGTGTGCACAGTGCTGCAACAATTCACTGAGGGCAGACGGAGTGCACACAACTGTGATTTAATTACATGAAAGCTCTATGGCCAAAGTTGATCATTACTCCTGCAGGGAAGTTTGTCAACTACATATTCTTAGCATCTAGGAGGAAGAAAATAACTTTATCCACAGTTCTTAATATTCATTAATGATATACATTTGTTGTTTTGCTGTTACACTCTAACTGAGCAGATGAGAGCCTCTCCAGGGAGCTGCTTTTAAAAATAAATTATTTATAGCTGTCAGTGGGTTTCAGGTATGGTTTTAGTTTAGAAGTTGACTGCTTATGTTCCATTCAGAGGATACAGAGCAAAATAAAATAAGGACCTAAGGGAATTTGTGTGTTCAATGATGCTAATGCCTAAGACTCCAGTCATGTTTTCTAGATGTAATAATATATCCTGTAGCCTTTTGGACTAATCAAATGAAAGTAAGGGATTTATGTTCCAGTGTGCTTTAAGAAGAGAGCTTAGAAGATTCCCAAAGTAATTTCATTTGACATTCAAAGCCATTTGATTGCAGTTTCTGAACATTTCTATCACATTTGTATTCAGCATGTGGCAGTCTGTGTTTTGTGATGTTTTGAGGCTGCCTGATACATGGCATTGGTCTTTTCCTTCTTTTTTATCCTGCTCTGCAGTGCCGATTGCTTTCATATCACTAAGGCAAAAACACTGCAAGTACATTCAGAACTGCCAATAGCAGAAAAATCCCAGTCACCAGCGTACTGGGGACTATTATGTAGTATTGGGGGATGTGAAATTTAAGGGGAAGAAATTGAAGCCTTACTATATCCTAATGATAAGCAATTTTCTGCCACTGTGACTTTCGCTAGGACAGTTCAAAAGCTGCTGCTAATGTATTTTCAGAGGACAAGATACTGATGTAAATACATTTGTGAGGTTGTATTTTGCTGATGGTTTTATTTTTACTAATATGGTATGGCATAGCTGACAACTCCAATCCTCTTTATCCTCACATTCTTCCTGCTACTTCTATCTTACTTGTTGATCATCTTACAGGTACCGCACATATGGTACATTCTGCTTCATTATTTGTCAGCAGAGAAGATGAATGTCTTCAACAATTTCTGATGGCTAAAGGACTGAATGGTAACAGTGGCAGGCTACCAGCTGTTGCTTGACCTAGTGATGTGTCAGATCAAATAGACAGCTGCTGATATTCAAAAATACTGAATCCATGACCATGAAGCATCTCAAACTTGCAACCATTCCACCACCTTTCACAGGAGGAGGACTTTTAGCTAAGAAAAGCACCATTGTAGTTAAGTGGACACTCCAAGTCACGTGCCTCAGGATTTCTACCCTGCCTTTGTTCCAACACTGCTCTAAAAGCCATTAAGGGAATAAAAGCTGTTTTGCTGCTGCTAGACCTTATAATGGGAACTACAGGAGAATTTCTGCAAGTGCAAGGCATAAAGCTGGATTTGTCCTTGGCTGTGTAACACAGCTCTTGCAGCCAAGAGCCATCCAACCTTGACTTGCTTTGCAGACACAAAAGAAAAACTTGGAAAGAAGTCCTCCTCATTGTAGTGGTAGGATGGAAGTTCAGTGAAAGCTTAAAAAAAAAAACACCAAAACCCACAACCAGGATCTTGCCTACTCACTGTTACAGCCTTAGTTAATGCTGGTAGCACAGTGGGACAGGGGAGTAGGCCCAATGTAGCTTGCTAAACTGTCACAAGGCTCGGGAAGCTGAAGTGAAGCACCTGGTGTTCATACACAAATCATTGCTTTCTGTGCTTTCCTCTCCCTCACCCTCCATCTAAAATTCAGCAACACATTGGATGCTGAGCAATTATAAAATCATTTTGAGTGGAAGATACCTTTAAGATCACCAGGTCCAACCACCTGGCAGGTACTGCCAAGTCCACCACTAAACCGCATTCCTCAGCATCGCATCTACACATCTTTCAAATCCTTCCAGGGAGGGTGACTCCACCATTTCCCTGGGCAAGCTGTTCCTGTGCTTGACAACTCTTTTGATGACAAAAATTTTCCCACTATCCAATCTGAATCTCCTCTGGTGCATCTTGAGGCTGTTTCTTCTTGTGCTATTGCTTGTTACTTGGAGGAAGAGACTGACCCCCACAATGGTTCCAACAAGGTTCCTGTACCTGCCAGTGAAGTTAGCTTCTCACTGGCTGCTCAGCCTGAAAGCCAATGAATGTTCTGCAAGAGCACCTGCAAGTATTGCTTCCTGAGGTACAAGAGAGAGCTGGGTAAGGTCTGCTGTACATCTTTTTAATAACTAGCCCCTTGGAAAAGAGAGTGACAGAGTGCTGAGCTGGCAGTTGGTGAGAGAGGTCAAAAAAGCCCTCAGTTTCATGCAGACTTGTTTTAAGGATTTGGAAAGGGTGGGATGGTCTTTCTTACATGCAGAATCATTAGTTCACAGTGCCTAGTCAGGCAAGCAAACAAACAATACAGCTTTTAATAGATGGGGTAAGTCAATGCCTTTGTCACCACTCCTGTACCTAGCTATTGTCCTGAACCAAAAGCAATTAAAAGAGGGATAATAGCTGAACAGCTGCATTTGTGGTGATACTGAGCAAAGCAGAACACAGCCATGCTTTCAGAAGCTGATCCATTTTTTAACACCTTGTTATAATTAGAACCACATGATTTACAATGAAATATTGATTTGATTAATTTAATCCTTTTTTCCCCTTTTTCTATCAATGAATTGTCCACAGACAGCATGTTGAATTCTTGAATTCATTTTTAATTTATATAATATCTTTGATGATTAACTCCAGGTCTGTAAGTTATTTATCACTTGCTAATATTCATAACCCCAAACCTGAGCAGTGGCATGCTAGTTTAAGAGGCTCAGAAGATATACAGACTCTTTCCTACTCTCCCCTTACACCAATATGCTTAATTTAGTATTACGTGCACATTGTGAATGTAACTTTTTCAGATATAGTCTTATATGATCTGACAGTTAAAATTCAAACCATAACAACAATAACTAAAGAACTCTTAATGATAATCTTCCCCACTTCCAATCTGAACAGTAATGCAATTTTGAAAGAAACTTGAAATAAAAACAGGACAGAAAATAACATTTCTAGATATTTAGAAATTAAACTCTGGTAAGTTGAGATAAAATATTGTAACAGGCCAGAGAATGATTTGGAGAAGTCCAGTGCTGGATATATTTCTACACAATTTTTCAAACCAGTTGTTTTCTGTGATTTATTTCCTAAGAATGCATCATCCAGCTCCATCCTTTACTTGGCACAATAGACAATTCCTAACCAGCTAGTGGAAACATAGACAAAAGCAGTTACAAGAGCAGGAATTCATCTTAGTCATGGAGAATGTAGGGTGTTTTAATAGATGTCATCTCATGGTAACTCACCTTTTTTGTGTCATCTCATACCAGCTAAAGCACCACTCCACAAAAATCTGCTCTCCTAAAGGCATTTATCCCGAGGTCAAGAATGTATTTATCACTTAAATAATTTCCTTGGTGACAATTTCCTAGGCTGCAGCATCTCATTAATTGCATATTGCAAATATTCACAAGTCGATGCTGAGTAACACTTGGTCGCACGCAGGCCTCTGAGCCTTCCTCCCCACTTCTCACACACAGCACTTGGAGTTACACAGCTACAACACTCACGTTTACATCACTGTTAGTACAGAACTCTTAGTCTTACCCGGTGAAGAAGTTTATAAGCCTCAGGCTATTTTTCATCTTCTGGATGTTTTTAAGTCTTGAGAAAGGATGCTCTCTTAATTTCCTCTTTTAGTCAGCAAGAGAGAAGGCAAACAATACAAGCACACAGTCGATGGCACACAGGATGACTTGTAAACTGGTCTGTAAATTCTGCCACAAATTATTAGCAAGCAGCTGCAATGTTCTTATTGAGAACAAAAAAACCACCAAGACTCCCTACTTGCATAATAGTTCACCACGATAGATGCTGAGTATTCATACAGATGTATTTTTAGCTGATTCCTATGGCAATGTGATTTCTGTGATCACACTCTGTATGTACTCCTCAGTAACATTTGACCCCTTGGGCTAATTTCAGCACCTTTGACAGAATGATGGGGTGCTCAGGACAAGTGAAGTCCTCTAGCTCATTCAAGGCAGTTAAACACCCAAGCAATTGCATTCATTAGAAAAAGACTGCTAGATGAGCCCTGCCTCTATTAGACTCCAAGAGTCTCCTGAATGAAGCATGGAATAAGGTGAGAAAAGAAGATGGTTTATACCCTAGTCACTAGAAAGACACTATTTGGAGCTTCTAAGCTACTATGAAAAACAAATCCATGGGAAACAAGATTTTTGTGCTTCCAGGTGCTTACATAAACTCTTGTCTGAAAAACTACTAGATAATCCACTGCCCCGGAATCAGCTTAAACCTTGACCAGGACAGAAGACCATAACATTGTGCTTTCAGTTAAGATATGCAACCAGGAAATCTGAGGTCTGGTCCTGCCTTCATATTAAACTTCAGGGTACACCTGACCCTTGATCCTGCAAGTAGAGGCATTACTTTAAAGCAGGCAAGAACATCTTATTAAAGCAGGTTGAGCTACACCTGGTGCTTCCATCCTAAAAGAGCCTTCCCCACAGTCCTTAAAATCCATCCATGAGCTGGATGGTTTGTAGATCTCATTGAGCCCATAGACTTTGGTTGTTCTATCCCTGTATAGCCCTTACATTTTTCATCTCATGAGAGGGGAAGTAGCCTGGGAAGCAGCTCAGTCACAATTAGGAGAACATGCAGCTTAGACCAAGCCTTCTTCTTCCAAGGGAGAAACAAGAGATAGAAGTGGCTCAACTAAGTCCCTCACAGTAATTTCTTCTCACCTCCTGGCCGTCTACCAGATCCATTTGCAAACAAATGCCGTCCCCTCCACTGAGTCACACGTCAAGCAGGTCCCACAGAGAAATCGAGGGAGAGCAACCTATAGAATTCGTCTTTCCCACCCCAGTTTTCCTAGTGGTTCAGTAGAGAAAATACATGCTGACAAGAGTCTGCCTTCTGCCTGCTTGCTCTTCCACAGACTCGAAGTGAACTCCCAGTTGTAGCCCTGAAAAGTCACACCTCTTCATCCCTGGTGTAAGGATGGGCAGATCCCTGCAGGGCAAGAACAGTCAGCTCCCTCCTATGGGCCCTGCCAGTTCTAAGCCTCCTTCTCCAAGGTGGCAGATATTTGAATGCACCAGGTCTTTAATCACTTTCCAAACAAAAGTCAGTTCCAGGACCCAAATTCCTCACTAACATTCATACACTAAATGAAATTATTGATCAGAAAGTGTCAGTTTTAGCTTTTCACACTGCTTAATCATTGCCGCTGTGTCCATAAGCTACTGCTCTCCTTTCTGTCTGTGAAATGCCCCATCATTAGCGCCAGGCTGACGACCAAGGATCCCATGCACTGCACTGTGCATCACATCCTACAGTAACTGTGCAGGAACTACATACACCTGACTTAGGTCTTCTAGATCAGCCTCCAGATTTACCTCTTTCCTCCACCCAGAACACAGTGCAGGTGATCTGAATGGCAACTACATGAAATGCCTGCAGCAACCTGAGGAAGGCTGCTAATAACACCTACTTCAGTCACTCTCCTATTCACAATCCTTTTTAATCCTGAAAGGATTTAAAACAACCTACAAAGAACAGCAGCAACTCAACCAAAAGTAGAAACCCCTGGAAGTTTCAGCAAGCTGTGAGTGACTTCCACTTTCAGCAGCTTTTGTAATAGATGGGTTATTATTCCAGTGATGCTCAGCAAAACCAAGTACTTACTTTCTTACTTTCTTTTAATATTGTCACACTAATAAGAGAGACATTAAGATTCTACACACAAGGATAGGAGCAGTAATGATGAGGGAATTTTCTCCAGCACTGCATCTAATTTAAAAGTGCCAAGATTAGTATGTAAGCTTTTCTGGACACTATAGGAGTTGATATCTTGCTCCGTGGGTGTGTGCACACATCTGTCTTCTGTGTGTGGGTCTCACACCTGCAACTGATAATGGTATGCAGTTTCAAATGAGCTGAGAAAATGAAAATTACCTTCAAAAGGAAGGAAAACGCATTTGACATACCTCTCATTCCAGCACTTGCGAGACTTGCTATAATTACCGCTGTGAGCTCGCAGGCAGATGGCAGCCGCGGCAGCACCTTGAATTCAGTCAGCAGGACGCTGCAGAAATGCTCTCACTAACATTTTGTACAAGATGTTTCAACACACAAATCTAAAAACTGGCAACCAAGACAGAACTACCGCGATTATTAGTGAGCCTTAAATAACGAGCAGGTTACATCTCCACCGACCTTCCACGTCCCTCTGTACCCAGGGTGCTGCCTGTGCTATACTCTGGATGTGCTCAGCCCCAATTAATGTTATTACAGATGCTGAGAGAGAAGGAAGAGTCAGCATTAACAGACAAGATTGAAAAGGGACACATTCTGCTCCAAGGAGAAAAATAAACAACAACAGCAAAGAATCTTGCTTGTGGCAGGAGAATCATTTTGAGGCTCAGAGGTTTGGGCAGCAGTGACATGCAAGTGACCCAGAGGTTAGCAGCTGCCCAAATCATACTGAGCTATTCACATGGCAAAAGAAGAAGGGGAGGGAGGAAGGCAGGCTTTGGAAGATAACACTTAAGAAGAAAAAAAAAAAGTATAATAGGATAAAAATCCATCTGCCTTCAGGCAGAGGGGTTATCTCTGCTCATTTTTTTAAACCCACCTGGCTCCTTGGCCAGGGCATCTGGGAATATGTCTTTGCACATTAAATCTAGTCCAGTGAAACTGTGGAATAATTTTGAGGGGTTGTAAAGGAAACGGTGCCTACAGGCCCAAACAGCATTATGAAGCTAATCCCAGAGTCCTACTGCAACAACAGATCCAGACAGAAGAGAGTTAACTCTGTTCTTGCATTTCAAAATAAATATAAGGTAGAGGGTGGATGTAGTTTTACAGATCTGGACTTTCTCTCCATATAGTTACAGTGCTGGGAAAGCAAAGGGTGGCTCTTCAGCTGCTGTTGTGGAGCAGCCAGCTCCCAAGCTGCTGATTTGGACTGTTGTAGGAATGAACACTTTAGAATATTTCCACAGCCAGGTAGTGCTGTTACTGTATGTAGGGATGAAGTGATTAGGGCAGCTGTCCTCAAGCACAATGAATTCTCCTTCTCAAATCGCTTTAGTCTATAGTATTTGCACCTGGAATTGCTTGCATAACTTAAAGAAATAGCTAAATACTTTATAAAGTAAAATAATTCCTGCTCTTTGATAGCTTGTAGACCATTAGGGTCCATTTCCCCATCCCTCTCAAAAAAACCAACCAAACAAACAAAAGAGCTATTTTAGTGACTGAATACATAACAGTAAGTTTAAGATTAATAAATCACAGGGCACTTTCTAAAAAGTGTTTTTTCCCCATGTCCTTCACTCAGAATGATGCTGGCGTGAGAGTAGGATCAGGGTCACTATCCCTGCCAGCATAATTTAAGGGTAGAGACAGCACATCTATTGTTTTGCAACACAGGATGTCTCAGCTGCAGCAAAAGACAGCAAACGCAGTACATGCCATATAAGACACAGATCAAAGTTCAGCTTTTATTCTTGGACAGATGCTCAGAAAATTATAAATTCTGCTTCTTGTAGTATTTAGCAATTAAGAGCAAACCTGGAGGTTTTGATGCTGCAAAGGAGCAGACTCTGCTATGAAGTGCTCTCACTACCTTGACCTTGTATCTGCAAAGGCCATGGGGGAATAGAGGGGCAATTCTTGTTTGATTGAGAAGCCATGCCACATGAATGATCATAAAATGCCTTATTACAGCTGCCAACACTGGGTTTTGATCAATTTTGGCAATACACTTTACATGTAAATAATGCATCTTTTGTTGCAAATACATGTTGTAAGTAATAAACACCTGCTTTCATACCACTTGGATCTCAAGGCTGTTGCCACTTAGCTTTTATTGCAGATAAATTAGATGAGGTCCATCCTGTCCCTTATCTCATTAAATTTTTCTTAGGGTAAAACTAAGGCACCTTATGTTTTCTTCACGAAGACTAAAATGTGACACATACCATGGGGTTAACAAAAAAGGCATTTTATTAATGTTATCAATATTTAGCATCCTAGGAAAGACATCTGGGGCTTGGCCTCAAATAACATGCAATGAATGCCTCTTGTGGCAGTAACTTCTGCCCCGTAAAAGTGGATTTGAATTCCCTCCAATGGGATCAGAAAAAAAAACAAACAGCCAGTGTCTCCTACTGGCCCAGCAACATACCTTGGCTAGCTCCACTGGCATCACCTGCTTTGGAAAGAAAGCAAAGGAGTAGTGTTGTGTAGCAAATGTGGCCCTGTGGGTATGTGTACAGGATGCACAGATCCCAGGATTAAGAACGTAGGTGCTTTGATGCGAGTGTTGAGGTCTGCCAGGAGTAAGCAGCTGTTTCTAGGTCTGGTCAGTCTGAGCTAAACTGAGGTGCTGATAGGAACAGGAGGCAGAAAAGTTAAAAAAAAAAAGAAAAAGAAAAGAAACCCAAGAGGATGTATTTGTTGAATATATATTTTCATAAGCTAGGTAGTTGTAGACAACAAGTGAGAGAATCTCCTTTCTGATATTCTGATATAAACATCTAGAAATTAGTATATGAAGTACACAGAGGCTATGCCTCAGCCAGGGGTCACAAAAATAACACAAGAAAATTAATCTGTAGGCAGGGTGAAGCACCAGCATTTTAAGGAGCTTTGCATGATAGTGTGACAAACACTACAGCAAACAAACCACTCCCATCAAAATGCAGAGGGGTTCTCAAAGCATTCAGACCACAGCAATAGTGTTCAGCAGGCACAAAAGCTGCTCATCAGAGCACAACGCCCTTCCCATCAGAGAGTAGCCCCTTCCTTTGCTGAAAGTTTTTCAACACAACCTAAGGGAAAGCAGGAGCAAACTTTGGAGAGAAGAGATGCAGCCAAAAGCATCATTAATATGTAGTTAATATCAAGAAACAGATTTTATTTCATGCTCACCTTTTCATGTCATCAAAAGAGCAACACACAAATGCTATGAAAGGTCAGAGGATTACAAAGAGACCATAATGCAGGAACAAACCTGATCATTCTTACATAATATAGATTCCTCTACTGCAAATAAATCCCAACTGGTGATACATTTCTCCATCAGTCTCACACTGAATGTTGGGCAGGCTGTGGATATAGTCTACCTGGACTTCAGCAAAGCCTTTGACACCACCTCCCACAAGCAGCTCCTGGCCAAGCTGGCAGCTCATGGCTTGGACGGATTCACTCTGATATGGGTCAAGAATTGGCTAGAGGGCTGGGCTCAGAGAGTAGTGGTGAATGGTGCCACATCCAGTTGGCAGCTGTCACTAGCCATGTCCCCCAGGGATCAGTGCTGGGCCCAGTCTTGTTCAATACATTTATTGACAATCTGGACCAGGGAATCAAGTCCAGCATCAGTAAGTTTGCAGATGACACCAAGCTAGGAGCAGGTGTGGATCTGTTGGAGGGTAGCAGAGCCCTGCAGAGGGACTTTGACAAGCTGGATGGGTGGGTAGAGGCCAATGGGATGAGATTTAACAAGGCTAGGTACAGAGTTCTACAGTTTGGCCACAACAACCCCAAGCAGTGCTACAGTCTGGGGACAGAGTGGCTGAGAACAGCCAGGCAGAGAGGGACCTGGAGGTACTGGTAGATGATAGCTGAAGATGAGGCAGCAGTGTGCCCAGGTGGGCAGGAGAGCCAACGGCATCCTGGCCTGTATCAGGAACAGTGTGGCCAGCAGGACAAGGGAGGTTATTCTTCCCTTGTACTCAGCACTGGTCAGGCCACACCTTGAGTACTGTGTCCAGTTCTGGGCCACTCAATTTAAGAAAGATGCTGAGGTACTGGAACGAGTCCAGAGAAAGGCAACAAAGCTGATGAGGGGCCTGCAGCACAGCCCTGTGAGAAGAGGCTGAGGGAGCTGGGGGTATGCAGCCTGCAGAAGATGAGGCTCAGGGGTGACCTCATTGCTGTCTACAACTACTTGAAGGGAGGCTGTAGCCAGCTGGGGTTGGTCTCTTCTCCTAAGCAACCAGCAACAGAACAAAGGGACAGAGTCTTAAGTTGTGCTAGGGGAGGTCTAGGCTGGATGTCAGCAGGAAGTTCTTCCAAGAGAGAGTGATTGACATTGGAATGGGCTGCCCAGGGAGGTAAAGTTGTCATCCCTGGAGATATTCAAGAGAAGACTGGATGGGGCACTTAGTGCCACGGTCTAGTTGACTGGATAGGGCTGGGTGCTAGGTTGGACTGGATTTGGCATGAGGGAAGCCCAGAATCAGGACATCTCCACTTCCAATACTGTAAACACCTTCCCATGTACCCAGCTAATACACTTTCCCAGTGGGAGTTCAATATTCTTCCAGTACCCACTAGACTTTGCCAATGAATGTTTTAGACTTACCAGTTTTGAAGCACTATTAATGATAAAAATTACATCTACAGCACTTAATTTTATTAGACTGCTCTCAGTTAATTAGTTAATAAATTAACTGATCCTTAACAATATAAGTAGGCTGCTATTTGGATAACCACTTTTAAGTAGATAACCAAGGGCAGTCAGAGGTTAAGGATGTTGTCAATGATACTACAAGAGAAAAAAGAGTCAAGATTAAATCAAAATTAAGCTCTTGTTATTAGAATATTAAAGCAGATTATCAAATGAGGTTGAGGCTATTTTTTTTAGGGGAGCTAAACTTCCATGTGTTGGGGGGTAAAGAATAACACAACGATATTCTCAAACTCAACTTAGAGCAGTAAATTAAGGTCCTGGTGAGTCTGACTTAAATAACACAGGCAGAAAACTTCACTGAATACCACGACAAGCCACAAAAGAAATAGCAAAAAGTCGGTCAGGGTTGATTTATTCTTCTGAAAACACAACTTAAAACATCCACCAACAATCTTATCCCTTTATGAGACAGAGAGAAGAGGTAAGTTTGCTTCGGTTTATTTAGAAGCTCTTTGAAAAGAAAGAAGCAAAAAACCCCAGAAGCTTTGCACGTTGAAACACAACTTGCAGACAATACATGCAAGCCAAATTTCCCAGAAAATTATTTTCATCTGGAAACTAAAATTATTTCAGGTAGCAGGGTAACTACAGCAGTATATGTCTCCTCACACAGAAATCATGCCATGGCACATGAAAAAGCATACAGAAGAGTTGTTGTGGGTTTAAGACTGGATGTATAAGTACCATAGAGAAGTCTTCCAGGGACTAGATAGGCTAGGAGGTGGACACGGGAAAATGTAATCTTTTGTTATTTCATCTCATCAGCCTGCATGTCCCTTCACTACATGAACTGACTGCAAAGCCAATTTCTGCCCTTTTTTCCTCCCTTGCTCCCAGCCAGACCTTACCTCTTGTGGGGGAGGTTTGCAGCCTGGCACGTCCTTGCCAGAGCTAATTTTTATTGAGCCATTCTAGCCTGGGTAGTGAGGTATGAGAGGGGGACACAGAGGCCTGGTTGCAGGAGAGAGGATTTGGGAGGTTTTGGCCTAACGAGATTGTGAGGCTGAATATGATTTTGTGCATTTTGCACGGTTTTGTACTGTTTTGTGTAGTTGTGAATAGTACTTCCATTTAAATTTCCAATCCTGTGTGGAGCATTTTCTTTGACTCCTTTGGGGAAGAGTAAAAGAGTATCTCTGTGCTCCCTAAAAAGCACAACAAAAGTATTGCTCTATCAATGCAGCAACAGGGTCTTAATGATTTCCATGTGGACACTGATTAAGGCTCCTCTTCCACTACACCGCTTTCCAGTAAGAAGTGGAGCGATTCTTTATTCGCTCTGTTTGAAATGAGGGGGGAAGTCTCATTTTTTGTTAAAAATAAAAACCACAGTGATAGAATTAAGGTAGATGGGGTCTTCACAAATGAGGAGTTGGCTACAGGAAGTTGAGATAACAAAAGAGAGAACAAGAAAGTCCACCTTTAGCTATGTTATATGTAAATCACAACGAGCCTTTGCAGAGTGTCTCCCCAAGGGCCTTGCTGTAAACCTGCAGGGTGGTCCCCAAAGATAGCAGGCATTGGAAACAGCTTGAACTGCTGAACTTTTAGGACAGAGCAGGCTTAATAGACTATTGAATATTAACTTCTCCACCCACAGAAGTGAAGAACCTAATTTAAATGAACGTACAATGTGTGATGCTGCAGGGCTTACAGGTAACACGGGTACATGTAGTAGGCACATCAGGAAGATGGTAAATTCCAGCTACCTCAGCCACTGGGGACAGGGAGAGGGAAATCTGTATCCACGAATTTAGGATAAAAGGGAAGCTGAGCCTTCCAGCAAGTAGAGAAATTCCACTGGGATTATTATCCCACAGCCTCTCCCTTTATTCAAATCAAGTTTTACAGAACTCTGTCTCCATTGCAAACATTAACCTCTAGCAAGGGACCAGTCTTCCTTACAACAAGATCCCCAGCTGCAGCAGGAAGCTGCCTGAACTGAAACTGCAGAGTGCTGCCTTCCAGGGCATCATAGGATGTACATCATCCCCACTCATCAAGGGCTAATTCTGCTGTTATACTGAAAAGTCATCTCATTATCAGATTGTACCTTTAAATCTCAAGTAAATAAAGACTTATGCAAGTACCTGTTTGGGTTCAACCAGAACTAATGAGAATCACTGCAGATGAGCAACGCCAGTCTCTGGCGATGTAAACTGGGGACGTCTGTGTATCATGTATTTCCACTGTGTGACTCCAGCAGGCACTGTAACTCCTGAGTCTGTGTTTTAGGTGCTAACAGACACCTGGATACTTTGCATAGAGAAGCAATTAAAAGTAAAAGCTGTCATCTATTTCACCTTCCATTCCTTACAAAAGCAATATTTTTTTTTTCTTTTCAGGCTAGGTTCAGTAGTTGTATAGAACATTTTCAAGTCCAATTTGTAGAGACAGAGTGAAAAATAGAAAATTAAAAAAGATAGGGGAAGAACTGAGTTGGCCTTGGATATGTTTTTTCACAAGTGGCAGAACTGTAACTTTTCTGTGAAGGTGCTAACAGGGTAGGAGATGACCTTACCTATGGGTTGTAGCAACAGGATTAGTAGCTAAAGGAGTCAGGTTCCTATTCTGGCTGAGTTACCTACCTAATGGGAAACCTCAATAAAATCAGTGGATACTAACCTGCCTGAACTGCTAAGCCATGATAAATAGTTGAGTTGCTGAATGGGAAGCCAATTTTCTGTGGGAAAGCTGGTCCAAAGAGCTGCGAAGAGAACACTGTGGTTGACCCAACCACCTTCGGTTTTGTACCGTAAATCAGCACAACTTAATAGAGGCATTTCATTGCCTTTCTACCTTGGGATATTCTGTTTTGAAAATTATGATTCTAGGTATAAAAAAAAAAATGTGGTTGGTAAGATAAATCAGGACATTCTTTCATATAATTTTAACTACAGCAGTGAAATTGCAGTGAAGTTAATGGCTTCTAAAGAAGCTGCCAGAAGAGAGGTTCTTTTTCCTGCCTGGTTTTCACAGTAAAAGGAAATAGAAAGGGGAAGGAAAATAAAGAAAGAAGCTCAGTAATTCTACACAAAGCAGTGGGATTTTTATCTATGCAGTGATAAAATTTGGTCAAACATCTCATTTTGCTACACCTTCTTTATGAATTCTCCCCAGTCAGTTCCTGTGGTGGGACATGATGGAGACCTTTGTACCCTGTTTAGCATATTTCCCATTGCCATCTAAGGTAAAAGGTCACTGATGCACAGGAATGTTGGATTCTAGTTAGGCATTCACCTAACAGCATATGACTCATTCTTGTTACTATGCAAATGTCATCCTTCACCTGAAGGCAAATTCCTGCCTCTTAATATTTAAATCCCATCTAGTTTTCATCGATTTCTAAACACCACTACATCTTTAAAATGTTATTAAGAACACACTTGAGGGACAAGAAGTGTCACTCTCTTTTCCCCACAACTTGGTTAAGGAAGGGATTTTTGGTTTACTTCTGTTACCAAAGCAAAATATTCTCTAAGGTGAGTTCTCAGTTCAACTGTTAGAGAAAATATCAAATTAGCTAAAATACCTTCTATCCTTGGGTGAAGAAGGTGGTAAAACTAAAGATGGCCACCATCACACTTCACTTTTAATGATCACCCCCTCCCCAGTGATGGGTCTCTTTAGTGCACGGTGCCTTTGGTGCATGACAGCAAAGTCTCATGCACATTAAACTGCATACCAAGGGACCATCAAAACACTCCTTTGCCTTCAGCTAACCAGCATAGACACAGTAAGAACAGGGGGTTTCTTATATTTGCATTCTCCTCCAACAACTTCCTGACACCTTATAAGAGAAGTGTCTGTCTGCTCAAGGTTCACAGCTCAAAACCTCCTCTTGGAGGAAGAATACTCTGAAAGAAGTGGGACAGTTGCCATTATTGTATGGGGGGCATTATAACCACTTGTAAGTAATACAACCTCCGTGGTGGCCTGTGTGGAAGAGTATCTCCCTGGAAAATTGGTTCAGTCCCTTGCTGGGCATTTTGCTTTTGAGTCAGGGAAAGCAAGAAATGATCTGAATTCCACAGAAATAATCCAGATACCTAGATTTGTCACCAGCATCTCTGCTCTTGTTCTGACACTGCTATAAACAAGCAACAACACCACCACAGAAGCCTGCTGGCACAAGCATATCTGAGTAAGACCATAATCAGACCCCCTGAATATTTCACTGCAGTCGCTGGGGGTTGAAATGAGATGATATCGCTACAGGCAAGGATACAGATATCAGCTGCAAAGTTAACTTTAACGTGGTCATTTTTCATGAAGCATTCTCTCTTCAAACAACAGAAGAAAAGGGAACAAAGGCTCATTTCCTTCAAATCAGCTATGTTATTAGCAAGCTTGAATCATGGTGCAAATCTTCTTTCCACGCACACAGTCCATTGGCCTTTGAACCACACTGGTAAAATTGCTAAAGCAGAGCCTAAGTTTGCAGCAGAGATGCAGCATTTACATCTGATTTCAGTGTAGCTATGCAGTAAAGGTCCAAGGGATTGGACTCTGGAAAGCCTTTTACTCAGTACTGGGTACAGCAAGTGGAAAATCACTCTACAGACATAACATGTAACTTTTGTAAAGCTGTGAGCTGCTTGGAGACCAGGCAATGACAAAAGAAATCTAAGCCATTACATGCATGTCTTGCTTTTTGTGGATTCACCCAGTTGCTTGGGTGACACCAGGATGAGGTATTTTCCTCACTGCCTACTCATGCCCTCCCAGCACCAGAGGATAATCAAGCAATCAATCATCCATTCAGAGAGTGTGGCAAAGAAATCAACTGCTTTTGCAAGGTCACATCACCTGTCTCAGCAACCCTAGGCTACAATCTGCTAATCACAGTCTGAAGAGAGCTTTGAAACCCCTTAATGGACATACCTGTGGCAAACTGAAGGCTTAAGGCAAGATATTGAAAGGAAAAGGCCAGAAGCTCTGTTCCTTTCACCACAGAGCCTCCTGGCAAGGAGAAAGGGGTTGAGACATTTGTAATTCAGCCAGTAAATCCAAGAACAACTGTTCCCACTTACTTCCCTAGGGACCAGCTTGTAGAGATGCTGCAGCCTGAACTGTGTTAGTGACACAGGCTGCCTTGCCATGTTTTTTCCAAGCTGCACTCAGAAGATTATCTGTATTGATAAATGGAAGGCCAAGTCATGGTTCCAGTAGCAGGAACACACTTATGCAGCCTAACTTTCATGTTTCAGCAGCATCCAACTCTGTCTGAATTCACTTGACAAGCCAGTTTTCCTTGTAGCACCTGTGGAATTTCTGAAGTACATTTACACATGATTATTGGCTTTTACTTCAGGCAAGGGAAGCAAATGGAAAGTGCAAGTCACTGCAATGACTCAGAGGTACAGGAAAGTACATTCTGAGTCTTTGCTTAATCACCTGAAAGAACCAAGGATGACTAAAGAAATAATACTATAAACTGTAGGAAACATGAATGCTTCCTTCTGCAATTATTTACTGAACAGAAGATCAGTATAAAGAAGAGTATTTACTTTGTTATTCTACATTGTTTGCTTACTATTTTTAAAGAAGATTGCTACTAGAACTAGCTGGGATGCACAGATAAATCTACAAACAACATTTCCTCTAAACAATTACACAATCCTAGAATAACAGAATCATTAAAGTTGGAAAATACCTTTAAGATCATCGAGTCCAACCATTAAACCAGCACAGCCAAGTTCACCACTAAACAACAGCCCCGGACACCACATCTACACACCTTTTAAACAGAATCAGCATCTCACCTGGGTGTGACAAAACATTTGCCTTCCTGTTGCTTCTGTCCAAAATGCCTAGGTAAAATACAGAAAATAAAGAAAGCTTCCATGTTTCTTTTTCCTCACTTCATTCTGCTTTCAGTGGTCATATTCACTTTGGTCACTCTGCTAGTGAAGAACACATAATCATTTACCTGCTCTATTTTTTTTACCAACTCCTATGCTCTTCTATGTCAGACATCAGAGCTGAAAGGTAGATGGAAAAAGGAACAAAAGAGGGGACAAAAACAGCTGGGAGAAAATTGGATGCTAGAATAATCCAGAGACACAGCTACATAGAGGGAAAATATGTGAAGTTTTAAAAGAGAGAAAATATTAACCAAGCCCAAAAAAGTCTGGAAAAGAATAGCTTATTCCTTAGTTTAAGAGTCAGAACAATTCACCAAGCTCTCCTGACAAAGTATTGTGATACTTTTGTCTCAGGTGCAGAGAAAAGAGGAATATATCTAAAATGTGCTAAGCAATTCACAGAGATATTATGTTAGTCCATCTGGAAATGGGACATAGATCTCTGGGACTTGTCTCAAGACCAGATTTAGAGAAAGTTAATTCATATTTTGATAGGCTGTTTAAAAGCAAACAGCTTAGAGCTGACCCCAGATGCTTCATCTATTTGAACCAAGTGGTTATTAAAGCTCCCCATGCTAAATATGTTTTTATTTTCCATGGGCAAACACAGATGGTGCAAAGCAGGGTAGAGCAAGAGACACCCAGGCCAAAGCACCAGATAAGAAGAATTTAAATCAGCCTTCCCCATCAACAGCAGGATGGCAGGTATCCCACTGACTCCATTTTCCCCCGAGCACTTTGTTCTGTGTCCTCTGATTCATCTGTAGTTTGCTCCCTATGACAGCACTCCCACAGATCTCAAACAGGAAAATGCTTTTCCCTTGATACTTTCCCCTCTCTTTAACTTCAGGAATTTTACAAACCTTCCTCACCACTGAATTTCCACTTTCCACTGCATTCACTTTAGCTGCAAGCACCTGACAAGGGTAGAAACATCTAGCAGTCCTGACAGGTACTAAAATCCTGCACATCATTTTTATCTGGTGACCACAAGACATTATGCAACTGACCCAGTTTGAGGCATTTAAAATAATAGAGTTTAACGAAAGGCATCTGTTGTAATCCACTGAGAACTGGTCCTGTCTCCACTGAGAATCAGGAACCATATTACTGGAAGCAGAACCAGACTCTATACGTCAGCACCGCCCATCCATATTCTAAATAAGTTGTACAAGGAAACATTAGTTTCTAATCTTGGTTCTTTGGCACCTAAATGAGCCTCATCACCATAGCAACAGATGGCTTCACACTCTTTAATACCTTTATTTTCACAAGTCCTCTGAGAAATAGAGGAGGACAGCTGTCCCCGTTTTACAACTGCCTAACTGTGATGCAGAAAGGCAAAGTGATCTGCCCCAAATCCTGCAAGAAGTCTAGGGAAAGCCTCATGTCAGGGCACCACATCTCCCAAGCATCCTCTCAGTTCCCAAACCTTCTAACTCATCCTTGCTTCTAAAAATACCCACTGTGTCTATGGCTACATGAACTAAGAAGATCAGACTTTTACAGATACTCAAAAACCTGGACTATCACTTTGTAGCCTGAGCTGTATGTTATATTTTTTAAGAGTTATTTGCCAGGGTGTTGAATTATGGAGGAAGTCTGAAGGGAACAGGAAAACGGATTCCAGTAAGCCAGAAAGCCATAGTGGCACTGTGTAAAGCCCATCAGTTTCTGGACATATTTACATGTAAAGGGACACAATTTTGTGTTTCCTTTCTGTCACATTTGGCATGAATCTGGCTTTTGTACTACTGGCAGCATGCACTCTGGGGAACAGAAGCATCAAGTTCCCTGTTCAGTTGTTCTTCCATCTTAAGTAGTTACCTAAAAAAGATCAAGTTCATAACCTGGAAAGTACACAAGCATGCCCCAGACCTCTGTTTCCATATGTGCTTTGCTGTCCATCCCTCTGAGGAGGAATCAAGGACCTCCTTGCTTGCTTGCCCTTGGCTGTCTCAGACAACAGCAGATTATCCCAGGACGCCATGAGCTATGCAGAAAGCCACATCTACCTTCCCTGTATAATCTAAATCCACACATTTTTATGGGTCTCTTATCCTTTCTGGACATCAAATTCCATTTTCCAAATGTGGGACTTTCTGATCTGGGCTTCTGCATTAGGCCATTTCAGAAAAAAATGTAACTGCCTCAAAATCCATTTCCAAATCCATTTTACATTGCTCTGTCTGCTCTCAAAGTTCAGCTATTAGGTTGATTATTAGGTTGTCTTTTATTTATAATTGCTTATAGGTAAACCAACTTTAGTCCCTGCAGTTTCTATATTTCATGAGGGGAAACAAAATGCAACACAAGATTCATTTCTCAATATAATCTTTGTAGTTCACAATTAGCATCAGAGTTGTATATAAAATATCCCAACCTTAAAATGTCTCAACTTATCACAGCAGTCTATACTGTTTGTATTTATGAGGCAATTCATACAAATGCCTTTAGATTGATGGGATAAACGCTTTTATTTCATTTTTCTGCTTCTGGTATGGTGTGTTCCTCATCCCTGTATGCTGGCTTTTTTGTCAGGAAACTGCTTCCTCCATTCCTCAGGAAGAGCTGCTTTAAGAGAGGCAGATGGGAGCACCTACAAAGTGAAATATGGAAACTGCCTCTACATGGCATAAGTGTCCCCCTGAGTCCAAGTGAATATTACGCTTTTTAAAAGGCATGTTTTACTCTGAAAACAGAAGCAATTACTTTTAATTGTGGTTCTCAGCATGAAAAACTTACCAAAAAGCATGTTTTTCTTCTCCTCACAGTCAGACCTGTATATTAAAAAACAGAAACACTCCAATACACACTAAAAAACAGGCCAGAGTTGTCCTGGGAATATCTCTAGCAGCACTGCTAAGCACAGCTGCGTAAAGAAGATACGTTAAGTATGAAGTTGCCTTAGGTTTATCTTGGCTGTCTTAACTCTGATAAGATTAGAGTTGCAGAATCAAATGCAAATGCAATCCCCTGTTTCACTACAATAAACCTTGGCACTTCTTTAAACTACCAAAACATGTCAATGACTCACTGTATCAGTTGGTTTTGAACATTAACCTTTTCTGCATAACTAAGGAAAAAACTGCTAAAATCCAGGACAGATGCTCTAAGATGCATTAAAGAGCTACACCACCAGAGCGATGTTATGCAAAGCACTCAACTCAGGCTATGCGATCAACATCTTGAATCCATCTCAGTAGACTCAATGAGCCACATTTAGTCTAGTAGCTACTCAAAACCAAAAAGTGCTGAGACAACACTGACTTGGTCAAATTTGTTTTAGGGGCTGTCTGGTTGACTTCCTTAAGGGGCAAAGACAATTTCTGTGGGATGTCAGACCTAATCCCTGATAGCAGGGACAGAATTGCTGGTCACCAATACATGTGACCTAGCAGGAAAAGGTAGGACACAGATTCCTCAAAGATGTAAAACAGAGGAAGGGTTTACACTCAAATCAGGTGCCCAAATAAACAAGTCAGACAAGGTGAAAACTGACATGTGAAACCAAAAGGACTTAAAAGGTTTGGTGACTATGGGCTTGTATTCAACAGCCTTTGCAGTAGTAGAAAACTTGGATGTCACAGGTGTCAGTCTGCGAGTACAAAAACTGTCTCTCATGACACAAGAATGCCCATTTTTATAGCTAGTGACAAGGCTTAAATCCTACAGAAAGTAATGTACAGAGCAGAGAATGGCTGGAAAAGCACATTTCTGACCTTTGCTCATCCCACACAAAAAATAAACTTCTCTTAGACTGCTCCATTTCTTTGACATTGTGTCACTAGAAGATGTTGCAACTCAATTAACAAAATGCCTTTATCAAATGCATTGATATGTATTCTGCTTGCTCACAGACATGTCTAACATTGGGCTAGAATTTAATGAATATGAATTTAAATACTGCCTAGTGAGAAGCAAACAATAATCTCCATTACCCTTAATTTGAAGAGGTATTGGGAAATGATATCACAATAAAGTGCTTATTTGAAAGACCTCGTAATCAGTTTCCTACCCATATTTAGCACTTTAATTAAGGAACAATACCACTGAAGTGCAGGTTTTCACCCTCTGACATTTTGTTCAACGGTAAATTGAAAACCTGAATGCTTGCCTGCACTGTTAAAACCTGGTGTCAAACACATTAGAGATTTGCACATGTATAAAGCAATAGATAAAGAACAACAAAAATAACACAATACAGTTTGAAGCCCTGGGAACTGCCCTACTTCATGAAAATAGCACCAAGCATCTCAATGAAGGGAAACAATGTTTGTAAATGGCAGTACTGTCTCAAGAGGTTGCCCTCAATTATCAGAGGCTGCTATAGCAGAAAGATAGATATATTTCATGAAGGAGCAGGCAGCAGATTCACAGCAACACACAAGGACAAGAGATACAGAGTGTAAATCTGCCCTCTTGCCTGAAAGGAACTGGGGCAACACAAATGAAGGAGGTTGAGAATGTGAAGATGGCAAGTCCAAGAAAAATGGGCTTCTCCTTTTCTGATAGACAAAATGCTGTTGGGAGAGGAGGTCTAGCATAGTGGAAAGAATAATGTAGGCACCTCAAAGGTTAACTGGGCACTGTGAACACAGCAACCTATTAGTTCAGCATACCAGCAGTTTAGTAGCCTACCTTTGGTTAGCAGCTGTTGAACAGCACATTGCAGACTCCAATCCATCTCCTCACCAAAGGTCTTTATTAAGCACATCCCAGAAGACCCAATGTGTATGGCAATATGGACAAAGAGGGGATTCAGAGCTGATACCATGGAAGAGCCTGTGCAGGCAGAGGTTCAAATTTTATACTAGCACAAATTCATAAAGTCCCTGTTGAATTCAGTGGCCTGAATTCAGGTTCATATTGACAAGAGCTGGAGAAAAATTGATTGAATTATTTTGTTCCCCACATTCAAAGGCAAACATGGCAACTTCTGGCTGAAGCAAAATGGACAAGATATGACCCATGCTCTCTCTATCATTAGTAAAGGCACGATTTGCATACTGTTAATCAGATAACAGAATGCTGGTAGTACCTTGACTCTAGATTAATGAGAGTGCTTGGCTTCAAAGCTAAGTCACATCATCCAGCCCTACTTTCAGTAAATTGAAAGAATTATTTCCAGTGTTTTGCCCCAGCACTGGAGAGTCCTCAGCCAAGAAAAGTTGCAGGAGATTTCTATATGGACTTTATTGGCCAGTCTGCTGTCTGTCAGAAAGTTGCTTCTCTCAGCTGCTTTCCTCACTAAGCCAGCAATAGGGCACCTCAGCAAATGCTCAGCTACCAGAGATTTCAAGAATTCTGCAAACATCTACAAAGATTAGAAACATATCAAAGATATACTGGGACGCTACTTCAGAGGAGAAACTTCATTACTAGTTTAGTGGTTGAGGGTAAGTAGGTAATAAAACTGCTCTAACAGCGTAACCTGCTTTTTTGGTATTCTGTGGGCACTGTTGTAACCGACTTCAGAGGGCTGAAAGATTCACATAACTGAGCACAGCTACAGTAAAATTAATACATATATTTCACTCTTATTACAGCTGCTGCTTAGTAATTGAGGAGGTAAAATTTTCCATAGTGACTCCACATGCCGAGATGCCTTCAGTCCCAGACAGCAGATCAGTGTTTGCTGCTCTCAGTACAGAGTTCAGACACAAGCAAGAGAAAGCAGAAGAAACTCAGCTATAAAGGAGAATTAAAAGAGCAAAGTGTCCATAACCTGTTCAAGGCATGAAGAAAAGGCAGTCATCAATAGCCTAGAAATGCCCAAGAGGTGACAATGACACATACAAACACAGAGGATGTATTTCAGGTGCTCCAGGGGAATGACTAAGATGAAATCACAGCTCCTGTGACAAGTTTTGGGAGCAGCCCAATCTTGCCAGTGTTGATTAGCCTTTCAGTCACTGTCCTCTAATTAATCACAATATTTCACAAGTAAGGACTAATTTTCAAGAATGCTGTTCAGAATTAATTTTAAGTGAAATAAATCCAGTACTGCAAACTTTTCTCCTCTGCTGAGACTCTCCTGTGAACTCAAGCAGCCCAAAGCTTCTCTGTGTTAAGAGGATCAGCACCAGATGAAGAACAGCTGTCTATACACTGCTGCATCAGAGCTCTTGTAAACAGTAGGTTTGGTATTTCAAGTGTTTCCTGATAGTGAGGCTGTTAGGCAGTGGAATAGCCTCCTGAGAAAAAAGATAAGGCAGCCTGATTGTTGAGTGCATACAAAACTAGGAGTACAGTACTAGAAAGCGTACTTCAGAGAATAAAACCTGTTAATGGCTTGTTCACCAGTGAAAGAGACTTTTCCATCTCTAACATCTGCAGGTGATGCATATGCCCTTATGAATCCTTTCAACTTTCCTACCTAACAAATTCCAGCATTATTTCATATTTTGAAAAGCAAGTTGTAGAGGTTTTAGGGCAAGGGCTAACCTGCCTGCTCCTCCAACACAAAAGTGAAGAGCAAAAAGTAACACACAAAACTCAGGGTTGAGAAAGAGAGATAAGAGTTTAATATAACATGAGATATCATAATCACAATGTATAACTACCTCAGATAATCATCTCACTAATCTAATAATACTATGCATGATTACCTTAGCTTAGCCTACTATGCATGATTATCTTAGCTTAGCCTATTTGCAGAAGAAGCATAGTGAAAAACAAAACAAAAGAGCATAAAACAGAGAACCCAAGCCAGCAGCTACCCGACTCCCACCCTGCAGAACACCCATGCCTTACTCAGGTACCATAGCCCACACCTAAGAAGTCAGAACCCAAAACAGGAAGTCTTCCATGTTGCAGTTTGACCTTCCAGCCCTGTTATACTTTGCTCCAATTAGCACTTTCATTTTTGAAATTGACATGACTGTAGCCTGGTATGAATAACAGCAGCAGGTTCAACTCAATCCATGACAAAAGGACTTACTGTTATCTTAGAGGACAGAGAGGTTTCTCTGAGGTACTTCTGTTAGCACTACTCTCATGGACTAAAATTCTAACCAGATCTGCTGATTGCTTTAATGTAAAATAGGCCCCAACTTACAGAATGCCTGTTTCTCCTTAACTAGTACCTCCCTCATTTTTCATTGCTTCATTCACATTGTTCCTCTTTTGTTGCACTGTACAGAGTGGACTCAAGGAAATATTGCTGCATTATTGCTACATTACCTCAACTCCCAGTCGAGTTTACAGAAGTTATTCCTCTCAGGAATTGCTGAGTTCTGAATAATAAGATCTTTGTGAGCTTTCAGCAAGAAATCAGAGAACAAATTGTTCATCTAAAGCAATATCAGAAGAGATTTCCTTGTATTTGTCAGAAATGACTGAAAAGAAAGGTTTATGAGGTGCAGCTCTGTCAGCCACAATCAGTCATTCTCCAACATGAAAGACTGAAAGAAGGAAATTGCTAATCTAGGACCCAGGGGACTTCTTGACATTTACCTTTCAGAAACAATCCAGTTTTCTAGAATTCAGGATGACCAAATCTTGGTGAAAGAAACTGGCAAAGACTGTTAAAACCTTTTGCCCAATCCAATAATCAGATATAAAGAATTAACAGATGCCAAGATTCTCATCTGCCCTTCTCAGAAACTGAGCCAAACATTGTTCTCCTCTTCTCTGAATTCACATTTGGACAAGAGTGCAACAAAGACACTAAAAGAAAAATATCACTCAGAAAGGTTAGGATCATTTCCACTTTCTCTTGTGGAAAAATAGCTTCAACAATTCAAGTAACTTTCAGAGCATTTCACTTCAGGTAAGATCATGAAGAATTAAACAATACTAATAAAATAAAGGCAATAAAATAAAATAGCAGCAATAAAATAATAACAATAAAATAAAATAAACACATGGTGACTTTAAACTAGGGCTACACTCTCCATCTCCATCCACCATAGACAGGTTTAGAAGAGACCAAAGTACCCAGATCATGCCTAGAAAAGAATTTATAACTTGGAGTGTAAAATAACTGTGGACTTTACCATTTAATCTTCTTTCTTCATTTTTTTATCAACTTCTGATTAAAAACTATTAGTAAAAAGGCACAGGAAGGTTTAAAACAGCAAGTTTAAAAGAGAAGGTTTAAAATGTTAGAGTAGATAGATGAGCATGCTACCTTGACCCCCTCCCTCTTCCCAGGTAAATTTGCTGCTGCCAGGATAGGACATTCCCCATTATCTTATCTTGGTTAGCCAAACAGGCACCTGACTGGCAACAGGTTTTCCTAAAGCCATAGATAAATTAGGCTGGATAAAATTGGTGCTAAATGGAGCCAGAATCTGTGTAGCACTTCCTGGATAAGCTGCTTGGCTGGCAAAAGATCATTTGGGATAAAGACTACATCTATTCATCTTTTCCATATTTGTACAAGAAAGATCTGCCCTGTAACCACCACCAGTTTGACATTAGGTCCTCATGTTCTTCTCCTTAGCTGGTTAGTTTTTTGAGGGAGTTATTTAGGCTCTGTCCATTTGTCTATGTGAATATGGAATAATTTACTAAGAAGAGGTCAAAGACAGCACGAGTCTACCTTAGTATTAGCATGTCAACTGATGTTTAACTGTTGCCTTGCACTGTGGGATTTCAATAAAGCATGTCCTCAGCTCCCTGAGTCTAAGAAGCAGCAACACAATGAAAGATTTGCAAAATCTTCTACATGACTGACTTCAACTAAATTCTGCAGTACTTCACCATAATAGCAATGATTATAGGTGGACTTAGCTCAATTAAGCATCACCTTTGTAATGCTCTCTCTTTTGCATCTTTCAATACGTTCAACAGGTTGACTGAAGTTTACCCAGAGAGTCAAGTCAATTTTCTAGCTTTATATTTCAGTGAACCAAATTCAAAGGATTTTAAAGCACAAAAATAACTACTCTGCATTCACACTGGCTACAACCACTCACTAACAGTATTGGTTGAGTAGTGATTATTTTGAATATTTGAAAAATCACAGAACATATCTGGTTGGAAGATATATTCTCAAAGATCATCCAGTCCAACCTTTGACCCAGCACTGAAGGGTCAACACTAAACCATGTCCACAAGTGCCAGGTCCACATACTGCTTAAACACCTCCAGGGGTGGTGACTCTATCACTGCCCTGGGCAGAAATTCCCAATGATTTAGAATCCTCTCTTCAAAGAGGCATCTAGCTTGAACCTCTCCTGGTGCAGCTTGAAACTATTTGCTCTAGTCTTGTTGCTTGTCACCAAAGAGAAGAGGCTGTCCCCTCCCCGCTCCAACATCCCTTCAGGAAGTTGTAGAGAGCGATGAGATCTCCCCTCAGCCTCCTCTTCTCCAGATTGAACAGTCCTTTGATGTCCTTCCAGTAGTGAGGATCCCAGAACTGAACACAGTAATCAAGGTGTGGCCACACCAGTGCTGAGTAGAGGGGAATCACCACCCTGTAACCTTTCCTCTATGATAAGAAGCTTCAGTTGTATCTTTAAATCTCTGATCTTTCCATTTGCTTTCTTGTTAGCTGTTTCAAGCTGGTCTACATCTTCCTGAAGTGCAGTACCCAAGCTGGGCAAACCACAAGCAATCTGGCAGTTACCTGAGCCACAAATTACTTCAGACTTATGCATTCTAGAATCATCTTTTCTTTTTCCTCTGTTTTTCTGACTCTCCAGTGTGCCTCCACCTCTTTTCCACAGGACTTAATCATCCTAGATTTGCACAATTGATTGCTCCTATCTACTTGTAGTTCCTCACCTTGTAACTATTCCATAGCCTCTGGGTTTTGTTTTTTTTTTCACCCAATAGTAGTTTCAATTTGTCATTTAGAATTCATGTCTTCCCTTAAAATATTCTGCCAGCCCATGCTAGATTACTGTCCTCTGTGCATTTAATAAGTAGCTCTCTACCCATCTTCTAGGTGACTAATGAAAATGTTGAGTAATACAGTGTCTAAGACAGACCCAGCACTGGTAACTGTCTGCAGCGTTTCAGCAGAGCTTTAGCCTCGGATGATGTTTCTCAGGCCAGTTTGGCTTCAAAATATCAAATTAGACAAGAAGCCTCCATTCTTTTCTTCCCTGTAAAAGGCTGAGATCTTACCCTTTGTCATTTATCCTAAGTGTGTTTGACATTAATTCAGTGAAAGTTGATGGAGTGTTAGTAATTTTCTCAACATCATCTGTTGCTCAGACATCCTGTTCCCAGGAGCAGAAGACCAGCTCTTCCCTTAGCCATCCTATTACTGGTTTGTCTTGCTCTTTCTGTGCCTTGACAGTTCTAATATTGCCCTTTCATGTTCCTCCTATAAATTTATTCTGTCCTTAACAGCCAAGACTTGATATGCTGTTTCAGTGGTGGCAGACCGCTGTGACCTGATAACACACATGATGCTTACACCATAAGCAAAGACAACTACACATTTCCCCTCTTGTATCCAGCTAGCACAACAGTGACAGCTCAATGTGAGCCTAATTGAAAGATGCCCTTTTAAAATTCCATTAGAGCAGTATTGTGCTACATTTCCATGTGTTATATTACATTTCAATACATTTTCTCTTGGCTCTAAAGCAGTTTCTTGAAAGCAGTTTCCCCTCTTGCTGCTGCTCTCTTTTCTCAAATGCTCTGCAGCCTGTTTGCATAGGAGAGCAACTCTGAAAGCAGGTAGTTGTAATGAGGTTTTATTTTTAATCCACCTTTGCTTAAAGGTTTGAGACATTTTACTGTAAAACCACCTGATATTTCAAGTCATTTTGTATGTATGTTGTATTCTCATTATGCCTATTCACAGTTTCATAACTCATCTGTTTTCAACATGGTTGCTCCACTGGTTGCAACTGACCTATCCCCACTTTTGGCAAAAGAACTTGCCTATGCCTACACACATACTTCTGTGCACACTTATACATACTTCATATCTACATACAGGTTCTTATATGCATGTGTATGGGCACACACACTTTACATCTTGCACATGCAGACCTATTCCATGCTTTATCTCCAGAGCTAGGTGTTTGCTTGTAAAACAAATGTTGTAGTGCTGCATGACAGCTTGAACAGAGTATTTCTCTGAAAATTCACTCACAAGTATATAAGAAGCCATTTTGGGGAGGTCTGGAAAACTTAAAAACACATAAGAAAACAACTCAGGCTATGCATCCATGTGATGGATTATGCAAAATTAACAATCTGTATTAATTTTGATATCCAGGTGAAGATGGTTAATAACTATGAAAGCTGTTTATTTAACATTAAAACTCTCTAGAAAACTTGTTCATGAGGCTCAAAAAATGCACCACTTGGGAATTTATACATTCAGGGAACAGCTAAAACTAGAACACTTATTTCTTAAGGTGGCAAACACAAACTNGTTGGACTTGATGATCTGTGAGATCTCTTCCAACCTTGGTGATACTGTGATACTGTGTGACTATACCACATATCCACTAGAGGACACAAGAAATTTCTTTCTGCTTATGGCAGAAGGCAATTAATGAATTAGAAGAGGCTTTTACTCACAAAATAGTATCAGACAGTACCCAAAGCATGTGGAGGGGTTGCTGTCAGTGGTCTCAAAGCTGTTAGAGGCTTTGGAATTTCCTGAGAGTCTATAGCATAGTCTCTGACCTGGTTCCTCTTGATTCCCAATTCAGCAAAAGCCTTGCAGAGGGCAGGCAGGAGGCAATGAGGCAGCAGCAGCACAGCAGCAGGCACGAATAGAACAGCAGAGCACACTGTATTTACCTGTGTATTTCTTTTATCAATATAACTGATAAAATTATCAATAATATTCAATTATCAATAATAATTATCAATAATATGCAATATTATTGAAAGAAAGAACCTTTCAAGTACTTACTGATAAGAAAAGAAGACAGAAGGGACCCTATATGCCTTAGGCATTTTTTCTACAGCATGGGGCAAGAGACAGAGGGTTAGTTTTAAACCACCACAGGAGCCAAGGATGGACACTCACTCCCTCAGCACACTCCCCACAGCCAGAGAGAACAGGGTCTTTTACTTGCTCTCTTGCTGTTTATCAAAGAAACCATAAGACCATATCAGTTTTGACCAAAAAACACTGTCAAAACCTTTCAGGCATCTCTACCTACATGTTCCTTCCAGTGTTGCACCAAAGGAAAACATATCTCCTTCAGTGGACTTTGGATTAGGCTCATACAAGCAGGAGTGAAAGTGGAACCTGTAATCACATGAGATCTGAAATACTCAGCTTCCTGATCTCTGCAAAGACAAGTACCATCAAAAGCAGCCATGTATATTACACAGAACCAGCCTGGGTCAGTGGGAATATTTGTAAGCAAATGTCTGTACAGTAACAAAGAGATTAAAATACTTCAGTGCAGTGGCTGTAAGAGCTTCAATGACTTTAATTTCCCTGATCTTTTCTTAGAAAGTTTCTGTGAGATGAAACTCTCTGGAATATAAACTCAGGAATGAAAACTGCAGGTTGATACTGTCATCTACTTAATATTATCTGTAGAAAGTAGAAAAGGATATGAGTGATCTTTAATTGTAAAAACAATGTTATGGCTAATTAAAGATAAAAAAATCCCTGCCATCCTCAATATAACTTTGACATTTAACTTTATTTTATTGTAATGTGAAACAGACCTTCCCCACAGGAGACCTAGGATGGCCAATTATAAAGTGAGAAAGAATGTTTTAACATTTTATGCTCCCATAAATCAGAAAGTTTGGCAGTGGTGTCAAACTCCTATGAATTGCCAAAGTTTGAGGCTGAGCAGAGCAGTTAAGAGCCTCAGACTTACATCAGGTTAGACCATGAATCTATTCATGTGTTTGCATGGACAATTTCCTTACATAAACTAAATGATTGGAATAACTCTCATTGTGCTATCACTAACTTGGTACATTTAAATCACAAAGCAAACAGCGCCATTAGCAGGCAAAACTATGAAGTCTGTTTTCCAGAAAGCTTTGACCAAAGGCTTTCCACATCTCTCATCTGATAAGGCATGTGGGAGGGCATCATGTTCTCTGTTCAGCCATCTCCTCTCATGAAACTAATGGAAACTCATTGTTTTTACTACCTTTAATTTCAGCTAAAATGGCTGCATGATGCACTGTGCCCTAAACCTGACCACAACTGACTTTCAGAAAAGGGCTTCAGCCTGGAAGGAAATTCAGATTCCACCACTCTCAACAAACTTTCTTCTTGAGATAGAACCACAGTCACATCAATCACTACAACAGTTTTGCCTGCTGGACCTTGCAGCTTCTTTTATTTTGTCTTTTACCACACCAAGTTTGAGGTGACTGAATGTTAGGAGGAAGTTCTTCACAGAGTCATTTGTCATTGGAATGGGCTGCCCAGGAGAGTTGCCATCACTGGAGGTGTTCAGGAAAAGACTGGATGAGGCACTTAGTGCCATGGTCTAGTTAATTGGACAGAGCTGGGTGATAGGTTGGACTGGAAGATCTTGGAGGTCTCTTTCAACCTGGTTGATTCTATAGGGCAGTAATTTGAAGCAATTTCTACAATGTCCTCCTTATTAGTGTCCTTTCAGTTAGGCAGTGTCCAGAATCAGCTTAATTATGAAACAATCCTGGGAAATTCAAATTTCCCCAAGTGTTCCAAATAGTAAACATTAAATGGGATGCTTAACTCATAAATTGGATTTTTAAAATATGAATTATTAATTGAAAAAATCATTCAGTTTATAAAAGTCTTGAAGATAATGACTCTATTAGGAGGGTTTTTTTTTTAATCCATATATTAGAACAACTTATATCAGTTCATAAATTAAAATAAGCAGCAAGATTATTATAACCACAAGGCACTTTTCTTAATAAAGACAAGGAGCTGCAGAGAAAAAAAAAATTAAAAACCAAACCACACCACAAATAGGGAAGATTAAACTTAGTGTAGTGGAATAGGTGCTTGGAGCAGACAGCTGCTGCTTCAGAGAAACTCAACTACATCCACAACACTCTCACCTCAGAAAAGTCAGCCAGGCAAAGGCATCTCCAAAGAAAAATAGACCATACGATATGGTCTGTGCAAGAAGAGGACCTGAGCAACAGGCCAGATGACAGACCCTCATGCCATGTTATTCTGCTCTGGTGAAATCTCACCTGGATTACTGTGTCCAGCTCTGGTGCCATCAAAACAAGGACATGGTCCTGATGGAGCAGGTCCAGAAGAGGTATCATGAAATTGAGAGCAGCCCTGCAGAAAACAACTTGAAGGCGCTAGTGGGTGAAAAGTTGGACATGAGCCAACAATGTGTGCTTGCAGCCCAGAAGGCAAAGGGTATCCTAGGCTATATCAAAAGAAATGGGGCCAGCAGCTCAAGAGAGATGATTCTGCCACTCTGCTCTGCTCTGCTGAGACCGCACCTGGATTATCACATTTGAATCTGGAGCTCTCAACACAAGAAGGACACGGACCTGATGGAGCAGGGGGATGGAACTCCTCTGCTACAACAACAGGCTGAAGGAGTCAGGGTTGATCAGCTGGCAGAAGAGAAGGCACTGGAGTGGGACCTAATAAGGACCTTCCAGCACCTGAAGGGTGCCTACAAGGAGGCTGGAGAGTGGCTGCTTACAAAGGCCTGCAGGGATAGGTTGAGGGACAATGGTTTGAAATTAGAGAAGAGTAGATTTATGTTGGCTGTTACAAACAAGTTCTTTTATCATGGGGTTCGTAGAACATTAGAACAGTTTGCCCAGGGAGATAGTTGAGACTCCATCCCTGGACATACTCAAGGTGAGACTCGACAAGGCCCTGAGCAACCTGATCTAGTGGAGGATGTCCCTGCTGACTGCCGGAGAATTGGTCTAGATGACCTTTGCCCGTCCCTTCTAACCCAAACTATTCTATGACCTCTACTACCAATTGTGTTTGAAAATGTTTCCTGTCATTACTGATGTCAGAGAGAAGAGATTTTCAAGTTTTCATTGTCTTTCCTTTTGATGACTCACAGTATCAACATCTATCATCAACACAGAAATAAAATGCCACATTGACGCTTGCATTCAAACTGGATCCCTGAAGAATTCCAAGTTATTGCTTCCTACACAGCTACAATCTAAACCAGCTCCAGTGCTGCAATCACGCCACTAATATTGTATCACATCCAGCTCAGACTCACAGCCATGAAAATATTAGCAGCAGATCCACTCACTCAGTCACACAGAGCTCTTCCAAATCTTTTTAAAAACAACTTTTTGATTTCAGGCATACCATTCTACAATTCTATTTGCAAAACAGTGGTGTTGGTACTTTATGGGTCAGTTTCAGAGAACAAAAGAACTTCTGCTACTATAACAAGTCTGTGCGGCCATCCAATGAGAGCTGGAGAGACTGAGTACTGGGCACAGGGGAACCAAATGAGGTTCAACAGACTCCTGCACCTGGGAAAGAATAATAAACTGCACCAGCACAGGTTGGGAGGTGATTTGCTGGAGAGCAGCCCTGTGGAGAGCGACATGGGAGTCCTGGTGGATAACAAGTTCACTATGGGACAGCAATGATCCCTTGTGGCCAAGAAGGCCAATGGGGATCCTGGGGCACATTAAGAAGAGTATGTCCAGCAGATGAAGGGAGGTTCTCTGTCCTCTCTACTTTGCCCTGGTGAGACCTCATCTTGAATAGTGCCTTCAGTTTTGGGCTCCCCAGTTTAAGAGAGACAGGGATCTGCTGGAGAGGGTCCAATGGAAGGCTGTGAAGATGATTACAGGACTAGAGGGCTGCCTTGTGAGGAGAGGCTGAGGGACCTGGGGCTGTTTAGTCTGGAGAAGAGAAGACTGAGAGGGGATTTAATAAATGTTTATAAACATCTGAGTGATGGGGGTCAGGAAAGGGGGGACAGACTCTGCTCACCCAAAAGAGCAGTAGGTGTAAGGTGTAGCACAAGAGGTTCCACCCCAATTCAGCAGGGACTATCTTTACTGCAAGGGTCACAAAGCACTGGAACAGGCTCCCCAGAGAGGTTGTGGAGTCTCCTTCTCTGAAGACTTTCAAGGCCAGTCTGGGTGTGCTCCTCTGTGATCTGTGCTAGATTGCGTGGTCCTGCTCTGGCAGGAGGGTTGGACTCGATGATCTCCTTGGGTCCCTTCTAACCTCTGATATCCTGTGAGTCTGTGCACAACAAAAGATTTTGGGCTTTTTGGGTTGTTTGTTTGTTTTATGGAAAATGACTGGGTAGTCCTTGTTTTCTGAGTTGAACATGTTAACTTCCTCCCTCAAGCTCCAAGGGGAAAGAATCACTTATTACCTGAACACCTTTACAGGGACAGTCACAAACTCATTACAGGGAAGCATGTAAGGAACGGCTCCATCACATCACTGTTTGTTAACTAGTGGTGCAAGGTGACAGCTGGGTCCTGGGTGGGGAAGGCAAGCCAAGAAGACACTGAAATACCTTCAAAAAGACACAGAAATCCAGTCAGGCCCCTATGCAACAGAAATTATTCTAAGTCTGCTAAGGTATTAAAAATTTCTTTTGTGAGACAGTAATGGTCAGAAGAGTGTCAAAATTCTTGATGCACCTCACCCATAGGGGTACACTGAGAGATGGACAGAACTACAGTCCTACTCATGTCAAGACAGCACAGCACACAGATCAGTACTTAAGATAAATACTTAAGTACATAGTCTGTATTTGGTTACTGATACCAGCCAGAATCCATCCTTAAAACAAAGGAAAACCAGCTGTTTAAAGCACAATAGCTTCCTGTATTATGAAAATAAAGAGAAGAGAAAAATGTTCCTCAGAATAATGTTATTTGTAAGCTCTTCAAATACTAATAATGTAATTCAAGGAAATATGAGTTTTACTGTCTTCCTTCTGATAAAACCAACATAGATCGTATTGCTTGCTTTGTTCTTAGTAATAAGAAGTTGATAAACATCTCAGCATCATCCAACAGGTTTCAGACATGCAATTCTGTCCAAGATTATCTAGAATTTCTCAGGGGAAAGTGCTGACAGTGTCTGCAGTAACACTGGCAGTCTGATTTTAATAAATGTTTCTCCTTTGTGTGTGTTCACACTCCAATAAAACACATATGGAAGACAGTGAAAATATTCAATGAAACAAAATTTCCTTTGATGATGATTCATTGACAGCAAAATCAAATCTGTTATTAGCCATCAGACTCTAAATGGTGTGATGAATGCCTGGGATTTACACGGCACTTGGCATCTTCAGAGTACTGCAGTTACCCATTCTTGTGCTGTGTGGCATAGTTTTCACACAAAGCTCTTTCAATGTCCAGTTAGACACTAATTCTAATGGCTCCAATTCTTTTGTAATATGGTGAAACTGATCATTTGTCTCACACACATGAAGAACAGATTTGCACTGAACGGTGCAATGACACAAGCAATATCTTTATTTCACATGCTTGCTTGCCTATTAGTGCTGATCATTTGATGCTTTTGATTAAAACCTTTAAAAGTACTTTAACATTTTAGAGGGGGGGGGGGGGGGGGGGGGTACCAAAAAAAAAGACCAAAGGGGCCCCTGCCNGTACCAGAGGGGCCCATGCACTAAGAATATCTATATATAAAAATAGCTCCCAGACTAGTAGTAAAGTTTCATTAGTAGTAAAGTTTCATGCAGAATTCTCTTCAAATTGACATTTCAAACCCAGCTTTATCAGGGAACTATATTCTAACTAGATAGAATAATCATCTAAAGAATTTTTAGGTAACAGAGCTTACTTGATTTAGTGCATATACCCCAACAAATAGAGAGCCTGTTGTGATGGAAGCAACTTCCATTTGATGTCAAAGTTATAATTATAACTTTGCTTCAGATTCAGAGACCTGAAGCTAGGCTGTGGTTAGTTATTCACAGGAGACAAGATACACCCAAAAGAAATACTACACTAACAGTAAGATCATAGAACCATAAGATCATTTAGATTGAAAAAGACCCTTAAGATCACAGAGTCCAACTGTTAACACTGCTGAGTCTATCACTGTCATGTCCCCAAGTACAACTTTTAAATATCTCAAGGGATGGTGACTCCACCACTTCCCTAAAAAGTGTGTTCCAGTGCTGACAACACTTTCAGTGAAGAAATTTTCCTCAAGTCCAGTCTAAACACCTCCTGGCACAATCTGAGGCCATTTCCTCCTCTATAACTTCTGTGCAAAGATTCTTTTCCAGCTTTGAGGCAGGTGTACCCCATGTGTCACCAGCAGGCCTAGTGTCATAGAGAGTGATCCATGATCAGAAAACTCAAAAGTACTGCTGCTGACACCAGGCTCACCTTTTTAGGTTTACTATTTTACAAATCTTAATACACTATTTGTAGATGTCATTCAGAGTCCTTCAGGACAGCAGAGCCTTAAGTATGTTCTACAGCATACAAAAGCTCCTCTTACCTTCTGTATATAGACTTTTTGTCTCCTAGGTTTTAGGTTTGGTTGTGGGTTTGTTGTTTTTTTTTCCTGAGTCATCACAGCCTTCTCTGACTGGATCATTCAAAAACTTCTATTAAAGCTCCTTGTGAGACCTCACTGCTACAAATGTGGTTTGCTCCCACATCAGTGAAGGTTGAGTGGCTTGGCTTCCCTGTCCAGGAAGGAACTTTGCTACTACATCTGTTGCCCCTGGAACCCAGGAAAGTGCAGAGCAGAGCACTATGATTGGTATTTGAGAGTATCCTCCACTGACACACACAACAACCCTCTCTCTCCCCTATTTTTATCTTCCTCAGAATTCATCCTCTGTTCACCTGTTGCATGCTGGCAAAAGAAACAAAAGCACCATAAAACTGGAACAAACATATCAACCCTGTGGAGGGTTGGCTACTAATATCATAGTATCATAGTAGTATCATAGTATCATCAGGGTTGGAAGAGACCTCACGGATCATCAAGTCCAAGCCTTCACCACAGAGCTCAAGGCTAGACCATGGCACCAAGTGCCACGTCCAATCTTGCCTTGAACAGCTCCAGGGATGGCGACTCCACCACCTCCCTGGGCAGCCCATTCCAGTGGCCAATGACTCTCTCAGTGAAGAACTTTCTCCTCACCTCGAGCCTAAACTTCCCCTGGCGCAGCTTGAGGCTGTGTCCTCTCGTTCTGGCGCTGGCCACCTGAGAGAAGAGAGCAACCTCCCCCTGGCCACAACCACCCCTCAGGTAGTTGTAGACCTCTTACATAAACAAGGTGTTCACCAAAAAGTGCTAAAAGATAAGCCTACTTTATATCCATCCTAAATCTGAGAGAAGAATATGAACAAACATATCCCTCCAAACAAAAACCCCAGCATCAAAAAATCTCTACCACCAACCTACCATTTGCATTGGCATCATAATCCTCCTCTTCATCATTGCAGCTATCATCACCTTCAGGAAAACTGAAGCTGGAGACAGAGTGAATTACTTGCTCCAGACTAAAACGTACATCAGGGAGAAAACTAGGAGGAGAATTTCAGAGTTACTGCCACCAGACCTCAATTTGAGCACTGCTGCTGATCCTGCTGAGATCTCTGGCTTCTCTGCTCAAAATTACCCATTATTGTTTTCATCTGGCTAGAAACTACAAACCCTTCCAGAAACTGGACTTCAAAAATACAGTTCTGTGTACAGGTTCCTTTCCAACTATTAAATGATCTTCTCATTTTAAATACTCCAGTGAATTTCAGTTTTAAAGGCCCTGCAGAATATCAGCCAGCTTGGGCAATGTGAACAGCTCCCCAGAAAGATGTGGATTTTTAAATGTCAGTGCTTTAGGTGAAGAGTGGAGACACACAAACATCAATGAACTGAAATAATTCTATTGCTCAGTTTCATTTCTTGAGAGACACAGGAGAGAAAAAAAATAAAATAGAGAAAGCTACCTGAGTGAAAAATGGAAATATTTGCTATGTTTGACAGAGGAAGCATGATTAAAATGCACCGAGGCTGAAATAATAACTAAACTCTATCAACAACTCTCAGCAACTCATATCACCAGCGTCACATTTGTAATATGGTTAAGAGTACATAAATCCTATCTCAAGGCATATCTTATAACATGTGGCCATTACCATTTGAAAAGATATCCCCCAGAACATCTCACAAGACAAGGAGAGCCAGAAGAGCATATCAATGTATCTTCAGTAACCAGAAGGCATTCAGTCCCGCCAGCAGTGCTCCAACATAATCATCATTTCTCTGCTCAGTTGCACAGAAACTCTCCCTACTGCACTCATTTTCCCCAACAAAACAGAAGTTACAGGTTAAAATATGAGCTGGTTATGGCACTGTGTGGCAACTGTAAATACTTCCTGGCAAAGCTCTCCTTGGACCTCCAGCACTGCAGCAGTGAGGGCTACCTGGGCTCCCTGAGCTTTTTTGGCTGAGCAGCTTGTTTTTAGAAATCAACAGGGCAATGCTAATTAGCATGGTAATTGAAAAATGGCAGCAGTAATTAAGCCAATGAAAGTGTAGGCTGCATATCAGGAAATACCCGTCAACAAGGCAGTCTATTATATTTTGAACTGTGTCTCCCAAGACAGAAAAGTCCCACCTCTTAAACCAGTTAAGGGGCACAAAACACTGGAAAGCACACTGTGGGGAGCAATCACACACCAGATAAGCAGATGGACAAGATCTTTCAGGGCGTTTAGGTGCCAATAACCCAGCTAACAAGTTGACATGGTGGCAAGGACAGTAACAGGCATAGCCTCCCCTCCAGGGGTCCTCTTAGCCAAGAGAGAAACCCTGTCATTGAGACCAGGATTGCACCATGCAGCAGCCACTGTTACAGACGTCCAGGGCAGCTCTCTACCTCTCTGACTTGCACCTGGATAACGAAGTGTTGCAAAACATAACCCAAAACAGGTCACAAAACTCTCCCCGAAGCGGACTCCTCCAGGAGCTATGCTGCTCCTCTTGACCAGTGCAGCCACTTTGGTAATTGCCTAGCTCTGTCTGTAGAGACTGTAGTAGAAACGTTCATTAAAGTTTTGCAACCAGAGGTCAGCACATTCTGGGTCTCACCTTTGTGCCTGTTCACCAGGAGATGAGAGCATCGCCCTCGTGTTTTGAGCCTGAAGAGGTACAAAAGGCAAAGCTTCAAAGCCTCAGCCTGCAAGAGTGCAGTCCCTGTAGCAAGCGATAGAAAAGGCAAGCTCAGGCCTCCAGGGATGGTTTCAGCTTCCTGTATTTCATTGCAGCACCTACCACATCATCTGCTGCACCTCTCCAGATGCCAGTGCCAACATCAAACAAATGCCATACACCTTTTTGATGAAACTATTAGTCTAGAATTTGTTAACCTCCTCACAGCAACAGACGGCTTTCATGGGTTTGCATAAAGGAGAAGACATGCTCTGCAATTTGATATTCCCCAGATCAATGCCATTTCCATGTCTTTATTCACAGATTACTTCTAAGTTGTTGAGGTTTTTTATAGCCTGCACTAGTATCCATTAAAAATCAAACCACCTAGCTCAATGCCAGTCTTCATTTATCTTCCTTCCATTCTTCCAAACACTGGAGGAACATTCTCAGTCAAAAGATACCCTTTTTCCTCTCTTGTTTTTTTTTCCTACCTGGTTTCTGAACACCTGCTCTTTATGACATACTGCAAAACACTAGGCAATTAAAACTTAGAGAACAAGGGAAAAAACAAAGCCTGTCTGAGTATGGGGAATTATACATTAGATGGTAATAGCTACACTTACAGCCATGAGTAAGCCGCTAATTTATGTGTGCATTCAACGCTGAGCTTACAAAAGCCAAAAATTACTGAGGTTTTTGTTTTTTATGTTTAGATTTGAAACTCAAAAGTGAAAAAAATCAAAAGCAAAAAGTACCCATGGCAACCTTAATTCTATTCATCTTGCCCTCCGATGCAGTGTTCAGCGATTACAGATTCCTGACTAAAGCTACATCTCTTGGATGATGTAAAGCAAGGTTAAAGAATAGTTACAATTAATAAAGTCCTCCAGCAGACTTGTAAGATTTACAGCTAGAGGCATTCCAACACACATTTTCATTTTAAAAAAATAAAATAATTAACTGCCTTGATTTTTTTGGAAGGAAATAAATGTGAACTGCCAAAGTATTTTCAACTCATCTATTACTTTTTTACCCTTAACATATCCTTTTTCACATTTTTCTTGGTCAGTCTTTCAATAAGAGAAATGAGTAACACATTACTCATTTTATCTTTTGGTGTTGAGTTTCTGCTTCTTTATTTCTACTCCAACAAGAATGGAGAAATGCCAATTATTTGAGGTTTGTTCTTTCTTTATTTTCCCCCACTGGTATGCTTTTGTAATTATTTCTGTGGAAAAGTATTTTACATGACAATGCTAAAGATAAGCCAGCAGTGTGCACTTGCAGCCCAGAGAGCAAACCATATCCTGGGCTGCACAAAGAGAAGTGTGGCCAACAGGTCAAGGGAGGTGTCTCACCACTCTGGTGAGACCCCACCTAGAGTATTGCATCCAGTTCTGGAGCCACTACTACAAGAAGGATATAGACATGCTGGAATGTCTCCAGAGAAGGGCCATGAGGATAATCAGAGTGCTGGAGCTGCTCTGTTATGAGGATGGACAGAGAGTTGGGGTTGTTTAGTCTCGAGAAGGCTCCAAGAAGACCTTATTGTGGCCTTCCAGCATCTGAACAGGGTCTACAGGAAAGCTGGGGTGGGACTTTTTAGGGTGTCAGGTAGTGATAGGACAAGAGGGAATGGAGCACAACTAAAAGTGAGTAGATTCAGATTGGATGTTAGGAAAAAGTTCCTCACCCTGAGGGTGGTGAGACACTGGAATAGGTTGCCCATGGAGGTGGTGGAAGCCTCAGCCTTGAAAGTTTTTAAAGCCAGATTGGATGTGGCTCTGGGCAACCTGATCTAGTGTGATGTGTCCCTGCTGTATGATCTTTGAGGTCCCTTCCAGTTCTGGTAATTCTATGATTCTGTAAGAGACTCACATCATAAATTTCCAGCATTTTACTCTTAGGTTTTAACCCCACCTTCTAATAATAGGATGCTCTTAAATTCATGCATCTGATAAACTTGATGGCTAACTTCTCCCAAATCTGAAAGAGGAAGCTCTAAGCCTCAAATATAATTGAATTCTTACATGTTTAGTGGAAAAATGGGCAGGCTAGAGAGGACAGACATGAATTACCATGGCCAGTAACATTCCAAAAGGACAAGTGGAGTAGAGCCATCTCCCATTCTGCTTTACAGCAGCCAGATGGCATTAAAGTACTGGTGATGCAAAGCTCCAGGCTGGCCAGGGGGTTGTTGCTGAGAGGGGGGAGGAAGGGACAAATCGTTGTGCATTTTGTCATTGGCAGTGTACTTTAATCCTCCCAGTGAGCACAGTTTGCCAGATAGATCTCAACACCATTTTCTCCAAAAACCTGCAGCAGTTCTGAGGACAGGGAGCTGTGGCCAGGATACATTTCACTTAAGGGGCACCGTACACAACGGAAGGATTAGCCTTGGGACTAAGTGCAGCAGTAATGAGAGCATTAACAGAAAGGGGCTGCAGAGGAGATCTCAGAGCTGCTGCAGCATTTGACCTGGCTGACACACAGCAGGAGGAGAACTGCTGCTGGGAGCACATTCTGCTGACACTGAGCAATGCTATGCAAAGAAGCTGTGTTACGTTTTGTGGAGACGCTTCTTTACACCATAAAGGTGATGCAGGTACATCTTGTGAATACAAAAGAGCCCAGCAACTGGGTTTGGTGAGCTACATAGGGCAGTGGCAAGCTTCCTGGCTCTACACACACTACCCCAAACCAGAAGGTACCGTCTAAGCTCTGAGTCACCTCTTACAGGCAGCCTACCTCAACACCCTTCACAGCAGCAATTGAGATACTTCTTTTGCTTCTTGCTGGTGCAGCAAGAGCACTAGCAGCTTCCAAAGCTAGAAGGACCAGTTATCTTGCTTCAAGTTCAGGAGAAGTGAGAAGACCTTTCTCAAAATCACACCCACAATATATGGAACCACCACATACTTGTTCTGGCTGCTCTGCACAGGCAATGAGGAGTACTAAAACCAGATGCTAACCTAAAATAATGGAGAATCATAACCACACACCATTCACTCTCTTTCTTGCCCCTTCTCAAACGCAAGCAAGCAAAATAACAGAAATCATTGTCCTCCAATGTATCACACATTAGACTGGATAAGAAGCAGAATATCAGGATGTCCCTTTCTCTCCTCTTAGTGAAAAGCAGAATAATACAGCATTAACTTTGATAACAACAAAATGCATTGATGGTAAATAAAACATTTCTCTTTGTGACTGACTAAAATCTAGAAATTGCAGTTGAAGACTGTTTTTTGACCAACTGATACTCCACAAGAGCCAGAGTTTAGTATCTAAAGGAGCATTTAGCTAGACCTGTCCTTTGAGAAAGATCATCTTAGACTGAAGAGGTTCTAGGTGATACCCTACCCAGGTAAAGAAATTTCAGTTCTGCCCAGTATCTAGACAACTGTCATTCAAGTTTATACTCTGCTGCTTCTGTCCTCTACAGTTCAAGCTAAAAGACTTTTCTGTGGTGCAAGACACTATGAATATGCTTTCTATGATTGTATGAATACACATCATCATATATAGGAAAAATGAGACCATGGAGTACACAAAGAGAAACTCATTCTCCTTTCTTTAGCTCAGAACTACCCAAGGATTCTGAGTTGATATGAATGCCACGGCATCTTCCAACAGGACTATGGGTAAAAAGCAATGCAAATCAAGTTCTGTGTCCCCAGCCTCATCTCTCTCAATAACAGATACACGGGGCCAAGAACACTTTCTCCATCTGTCTCAGAGCTCTAGCTGATCTATCAGGAACATCTGGTTGCTCACTTTAACCACCACAGTTTGATTACAGCAGTCCTACACCTAAGGTGACAAACAGTCTCAGAGACATAAGGCTACCACAGAGATCACATGGGATGTGTCACCAGAGCAAAGAGTGGTGGGGACACGGTGCTGGACAGTAAAGCAACAAAGGACAGGGACCTCGTCAAAGGTGAAAAGGGAAGCTTATACCAAAGTGTTTCCTGCTGGGTGGTCTGCTATGAGAGTGCAGCAGGAGTGTGAAAGGAGAAATTTGAAGGGTTAAAAGCATAACAGGGCGCAAAACGTTAAACTAAACAGAACTTCAGATTGAGACTGTCAGTTCCTTTTGTAGTTTCCTCAGCCATACCCTGGGACAGTCCATCAGTTGTATTCTGTGTTGGGAAGGGGAAAGTAAGAGCTCTGTGGGCATGCAAGAAAACATGTTTCTCCCACAGAAGACAGGGTGAAAGATTCTCCAGCAAACGCATAACGCTCAGCAACCACCTGCTTGGCTCTGATCATTAGGAGACTGATCAGATTCAGCTGTCACTGCAGCAGCACCGTTCACATAAGCAGCAGTGACAATCTTCTAAGATGTTTTTGTTCCCATTTGGAAGGGGCAATGCCACAGGCAGCTCTTACTGGAGCAAGGCACCAAGCTCTGCATGCATTGTGCCAGGGCTCTCACTGGAGAAGCAGCACTTCCTCCCAACAGCCTGAAAGGGAGACCATGCATCTTCTCCGCTAACCATATCGCTGTCCCGGTGAGTGCAGCTGCAGCGGTTGAAGTAGCTGCAGCCCATTCCTCCAAAGTTCCAATAAAGGAAGCACCACGTGTGAAGAGAGATACCCTGCAGATGAGGCAGCGCTGAAGGGGGCCGCCTTGATTAAACTGGGTTGCTCTGCTGAGAAGTCCTCAACACACTCTCTGGGTTATGGCTGTTAGAGCTGCAGCAGAGTGACATGAATTGCCTTTTATCTAATTGGAAAACACCCACAGAGTTTAGAAGTACTCATTTAGACAGGCGAATCAATAAAGGAAATGGTAAGCATGAGAATACAGTGCGACTGCAGAGCCTGTGTGGGTCCTATATGCTTTTGCTTAATAAAGATTAACTCTTGCCAGTTTGCTGCAATGCCTGGACTTAGATCTAACAGCAGAACTTCTGGATTCTACCCTGGAATACCAAGGAATAGGTTGTCCTTGTGCATATCTGTTAAGGCAAGAGAATAAGACGATGAGAAGTTTAGAAGACATTGCAGAGAAGGCAGAAGAAAGGTAAAATTATTTCTAACTGTAATGGCTTTGAAGCTGGCAACCAGATCAAAAGTCAACATCTCTACTAAAAGGAGAAAGTAGCAAAACATGATTTGCAAAACAGCAAGAGCAACATTTCCATAGAAGTCTGCTACTACAAGGCAAATTGTAACAAAGAAAATAAGCAGAGAAATCTTTCCAACTTTTCCACTTTCAACTTTCCTTGTCCTTTTACATCCAGCCTCATCAAATCCTTGCCTATAGAGCCACTCCAAAACCTCAGGACTATTAAGAACAGTGATTTAGTTGTTAAAAATGCCTGCAGGTTTCAAGGGAAAAAAGAAACAAACCCAAAAAACAACCCACACCACAAAACTAGCAAAACACCCACAATTACTACACTTGCTTAGGTTAGGATTAGTTTTGCTTTTCTTATTTCTTTTTGGCATTTCTTCTTCTAAATCTCCAATCATTTTCACAAGAGGCTTATGCTGAGTAGCTTCGGGCAGCCAAGGGCAAAAGAAGTCATCTTCAGCAACGTAAGTATCTCTCCTCTCACTGTTGCTAATAAGAGTTCTGTGCATAAATCACAACATGCACTAGAGAGAGAACAGATCCTGAAGCCTATGACTCTATTTATCTGCTTCTCGATTTACTCCAATACATTAGCCCTGGGGCAAGCATTTCTGACGTGCTTCAGTGTAAGTCAGAAGAACATTGGGCCCATGGAATGAAAGCAGAGAACGTGACATCTTAGTCTGCTTACAAAAGTCAGAAAGAGGATTCTGAATAGCATGTTGACTCATGATGGTTCATGCTCCTTACTTTACCCTCCCTTGTCTCTGCCACAGGGTGACCAGCCATACCTTCAGCCTTACAACATGGAATTCAGAGAGGTACAGATAACTTGCCATTTCCTTGTTGGGGTGACAACTGCTTAGAACAAGGTCTTGGAGGAAGTAGATGCAACTGAGAATAGCCTCATGTTCAGAAAGAGCCTCTCTGACCTCTCTGTATGATGATCCATGTGACAGAAGACAAGTCGGCAAAGCACTTGCTGCATCTAGGGTACCTTTTGCAGTATAGAACAACTAAACCAGAGTATCATTTGCCTCTTCCTTGCTTCTATTGAGAAATAGCTAGAAAGTGTTCATGCAGTGTCCTCTCCAAGATAGAATCACTAAGGAAAGGGAACACACAAAAGGTAGCTCTGACTGTTTATGTGGTAAGTCTGCTTGATGCCATTGGACTGCCAACAGCAGATGGGCTACTTCTGCCATTGCCTGACCTTCTTGATGCCCTCCAAAATGTCTGTTTGGTCCAGGTCATCTCAAAGCAGGGTGTGAGGTGGTGGTCTCTGCTATGTACATGCCAGGGTTTGCAGACCAGATCGTTGAAGCCATCATTTCTTTTTACCTGGTGCATATGAGGCAAAACAATTGTTAGGGATATTGCAAGGCCTTTAAAAAGAAATATCCTGACCAGGGGAGTTGAACGTAGCGTAGCTATAGCGGGTCAGAAAGTTCCTAAGGGGTTTACGAAGAGATCACAGAGACGATCTTCCCCAGGGAAGGTCCACCAAGCAACCTTTCATGACCTTTGCTCTATGTAGCTTCATTGGTATTAGCTTCATTGCTATTAGAAAACACCCCTCTGATTCAAAAAATACACACACAAATAATACAAACACAATAACCAGGATTTTAAGTAAGTTTTTCTGCCTATTATAGCTGCAATTCTCTAGTTCATGTTTCCTTTCAGATCAACCTTTTATTGATCAAGATAAGCAAGTAAAACAAACGGCTCCTTAAAATAAGTACTTTTCATTTGTGCTTATCCTCTGTTGGAGAAGGAAATGCATAATAAAATTTATGGATTTTTTTATGAGTTCCTTTTCTCCTTATTGACAAAGTGCATTTTAATAAGGACTTCATCTCCTCTTGCTTGATCCTACACTAAAGTCGTGATCCCATACTTTGGACATCACTCTGTTGCCATGGAAATGATTGTAATATCACCAAAAATGCAGTATTGTGACTTCACTGCAGGATCAAAGAGAGAGAAAAAGACAGGCTGTAAGGGATCAAGTCCTTAAGCAGCAATTGCTTTAGTTATTAGCACAAAGAAAGAGAACAATTATGAAGAAAGCATCCAAAGCAAATTCACTTATGTTTTCCCATGTTCAAAGAATATTTTCCCTAGAAGGCAAATGATTTTTTAAGCACTAATTTCAAAGAGATTCTTAATGCCTAGCTGCTGTTCTTCCAATCTGCAATTCCACTCACCATATGAAATATGCCCTTTCTATGACTCAATCCTGGTCCTCTCTCATTCCATCCTTTCCCAATGCCTACTCAGGACCTCCTTGCTGTGTTTGAAATCCCATGTTATTAGTGAAAGGACTGATACTTTAATTTCAAGGAACTGTTGCCATTGTAAACTGTCATGTAGTAAACTGTCATGTAGTTCAGGTAATGTGGGTGGTGTGAGGAGGTGATGCACACCAGATCTTACCCTGAAAGGAAGAGAGTGTGTGACTAGCATAACATGCAGCTCTGATAAGCTCTCCCTAAGCCTAAAAGCACAAACTTTCAGACACTGAATATCCCCAAGACTGCATTTTACCTTCAAAAAGTTAGGTGAACTTTCCTCTTCATTTTTACCCTCTACTTTAGCACTTCCCTGTGCTGGTTGCGAATTATTTTAATCCTTACCCAAGATGAAACCAAGGACTTTAGGGATCCTACCAGAGAAGGCTGCCTTAAGAGGTGGCTGAGTCACTTTCAAATGTTACACACAAATTCAACAGTGCAAACTTTGAGCCTTTCATTTCTACTAAGCATTTGTTTTAAGCTGAAACTTCATCAGGGACCTTCCACATCCCATCAGGACTGCTGGAATGAACTAAAGCTCAAAGAAGAAAAGCACTAAAACTTTGAAAAGTTAAACAGCTCAGTGGGGCCTGCAAGATGGTGTGATGCTACCATACCCTGCTGATTTAATTCCTGACAGGAACAGCAAACTCACAAGAGTAATTTCAACAGACACACCTCACTAAAACTCCACAAGAGAGTTAAGACCTTGATAATTTGCTTCTAGGCCATATTTGTTCTTGCAAGCTCTGTTTCAGAGATCATTTTGAGGTGGTGCCTAAAGCTGGTGAATTCAACTTTAGACTTCAAGCTTTAATGAGCATGACTTTCTCCCAAAATCTGCCAGCCATGGCAGCTCTCTAAGAGTTCCTTTCCACCTATCCTACATAAAACAGCTCCCTCCTGCAACCCTGTCTCAGGAAGAAAATAGGATTTGCAGTGGTCACAGACAATATAAAAGGTGCTGGAAGAAAGATTAGGGAATAGAAATGAAGCAATGGTTGAGATAAGAATGTTCCTTCCTGGGTTCTCTCATTTTCTTTTGGATTAAAAACTTATCTTTCTCCTGAACTTGAATATGGACATGCTATAAACTTGTGACTGGTTATGAATTTCCATGTATACAACTCAGGTTTCTCAGCAGTACTAAATCTTCCCAGTGAGAAAGCCTAGAGCATCTGTACCACATACCAAAAGACTATTCATTCCCATTAAGAATTCACTGATTCTTGCCTTCAGATAAGTTTTAAGCTGCTGGGAAGCCTCAGAATTCAGCAGATTAATGTGCTTTAAATGTCATTTGATAAAGGGCACTGCTGCCAATGGTTCATTCACACTGCACAGATTTAATTACCTAAATGAAGTACCCTCCAAGAAATGTCTGTTGAGTTTATCTGAGGTTTAGGGTTTTTTCGCAATTGTTGTTTTAGATTTTAGGTTTTTTTAAATAAAACTCCATTTTGGTGGTTTGTTTTTTTCCTTTCTAATTAAAATTAATTTCCCTAGCTGTTTTAGTTTAGAAAACACCTGGAATTGGACTATTATTTCAAAGAGGTAATTATGACATTAGAAAGATAACTATGATACTTATTTCTTTAATTACAGATATAAATAGGGACTACACAGAAATTGCTTACAGACATCTAAATTGCATTGGAAAAAAACAAAACTGCAGAATCTGCTGTTCAATAAGACAAAAACCAAGTTGAGGTGCTGCTAAATCTACTACTGAGTTCTGTCTGAGACTTTGACAAGGCCCTTCCCTGCCACAGCCCTGTTTGTGCAACCAGAGCAAAAGTTACAAGGGCTTTGTTCTGGTTGTTGTTGTTTTGAAAGCTTCTTCAAGTTTTAATGCATCATGGAAATCAAACAACAGCATTTGCAGGTCTTACTACAGAGAGCAGAACTTCTCTGATCTTGGAAGAAGCATAGTAGGATAAAAGCACAATAGCAGAATTCTTAGTTGCTTGTGCTTTTGAGCTGCAAAAGTTAATCTTCGGTTGAAATACCTATGGATAAAACAGTGGCAGATACAGAGAAGGGAGCACAGTAAAGGAAGGTGACACTGGAAGCGTTTGAGAGCAAGCAGGTAAAACCATCTCAGGAATAAAATGGATGAATGGATGCAGTCAGTCTCATGTGGGACTAGAGGGTCTCTCTCAACTCTGTGGCACCCAGAAAAAGGCAGAGTCTGCATTTTAGTGCACCCAGCCTGTGCAAACAGAACAACCACCAGAACAAAATGCAGTTATACACCATCCCCTCTGTTATTTTAGCTGGCCACAGATCCATCTCTAATTAGGCACTCTGAACACAGCATAAGGCTTTTCAGAAATCAAGGCACTCTCCCATATCTCCCCTGAGAGTCATGTCAAGGGGCAACTTCCACAACCGCTGCCTACTGACCCCTCTCTGACATGACTTGATCATTCTCTGCTATTGATCTCAGCCCCTTTTTTTCCACGAGTGGCTCCCAAGCCACCTGCCAGGTAATAAAAATGTGCATCGAAATGCAGAGCACACAGGGTGCTGTGAGCCAGAAGCGACATTTGTCTTACAGACCTGGAAACCTGACAGTGTCGATAGGGGCCAGTTATCACAGCATTGTTTGATCTTTCGGCTGAGGTTGTAAATAACTTCCATGGGCAGCCAAATGGGGATAGAAAGAGAGTCTGCCGCACTAACTATAAAAGCAAGGTGCTGCTGTGTCACTGGCAGAAGACATAGTTAAGCAGCACGAGCAGACTATGCTGTCTGCAAATATCTAATGACTCCCTGAGTTTCAAAGGGAAGGTTTAGGATGCTGTGTTTTTCTTGCACCATCATTAAATGTGGGGTTTTTCTTTTAGTGCATCGCTGTCCATCAAGATGAATTTAAAGACTGGAACAGATGATGCTTGGGGTCCCTTCCAACCTGGTATTCTGTGAAGATCTGTGTTCAGATGCTTGCCCAACACAAGCATCTCAAAATGTGTTAAATGCAGCCCCATAACACTATGTGACATTTCAAGCCCAGTCTTACTCAGTGAAATTCTGCATCCCTTTGCTCTCCAGAGCACCTCTAAGACCCATATGCCAGCAGAAACAGATGTATCACTGAGTGTGGTTAACAGTATTTTTAGGCAATGGAGACATGCATCTTCTCTCAATCCTTCCTCTCTACAAGGTGAAACTCCAGAATATACCTTATATTATCTTACATCTAAAATGCAGCAGAACTACATACTGCTTTCTAAAAGCCTGCTGTGTCAAGCTGACACTGAGAAGTCAGTGTGGTTAACCCAGCACACTACTGAAACAGAAGTAACAAAGGTCTAAAGTTAATGCCTCATGCTTTGCCAAAGAGGTGAAGCTTACAGACCTGATTCCGGATTAGTGCTTTCCCATTCCCATGCCAGCTCTCCAGCCCTGAATGAAGACTTTAACTAGCCCACAGGGAAGGAAGACTGGAGACAAGTTAGGCAAGAAAACAGAGACATGAGGGATAAAGGCAAACTGACAACAGCTGATCTCCAGTGTGGCACATAGGCTTTGGCAGGTCTCGGGCACAGAAATTCAAATGAAAAGCATTAATAACAGAACAACAGAAAGAATCCATGCTTCCTAAAGAAACCTTCTCTATTAGGTCCAGGTGGCAGCAGATTGTCTGAGTGGTTTTCTAAGCAAAACTCTGAAGGCATAATGCTAAACCTTAAACATTTAAAGTGCTTTCCTGCAACAGGGCCTGCATGATCACTTGGTGTTTCTCACACACTGTTCACTAACAACCTCGTTGGTGTGAGGGTGACTTTTTCTGAATTTACAAAAAGTATCAACTCAACTGTTATTGCTATCATAGACCAGAAGGTATATCAGAACATCTTTGGTCCCGTTTTCATACCCGGAGAGGTTTCAGTACCTTTCACAAGGTAGAATGACTTTGTTACAGTCTCTTCATTTTTAGCAACATAAATTGAAACTAAGCCTAGAGTGTGATCACGTTTTTAGGCAGGTATGTTGGCTGCCCTGGTGAAGTGAAAAAGCATACAGCAGGCTTTCATTTCACCTCAAAACGACTGGTGTTGATAGTGATTAAAATCTCTCACAGTGAAAGATGTTTTTGGAGGCACATAGGAAAGGAATCAGTGGGTTTTACATGGTAGTGGCCCTCTTCCAATACCACCAAACTGGGAAAGCAAAGTGAACTTTTATTTCATCTCCATGGGAATAATACCTCAACAATTACCATTAACCTACCAGTAATGCTCAAGCCAGGGATGTTGCCCAAATTCTGGGCTTTTTTCTTCCTTACCAATTTAAGCTTACAGTATTTTTGTCTGCTGTCACAATCCAGTCCCTTTCACAAACACTAAAAACATCTGCTTACAAATAATCTGTCCCTATCCAGCTATTCAACAATTTCTACCAGGAGACATTTTATTCATCCTTTTCTCTCAGATACGTATGCTGTGCATACTCAAGTAGGTGGATACATATTTAAGGAAGATTTATATGTCTTTTCCCCTCTTTTTAAATAGGGAGTACAAAATGGATAGCTTTTTTTTTTAAAGTGGAAAAAAATGGAAGCAGACATGAATGTAAATCTGCAGTTTTACTAGAGCACAGAATTTGACACATGCTAATATTTTATTTTCACTGCTTCATCTATGTCATCCTTCAGTCTTAATACAGTGCAAGGATTACCTTCCAAACTTGTCCCCGCACTATTGAAGCTTTTCTGACTAAATGTTTCCCTTCCTCTCTAAATTGTTGCTTTACAGGTATAAATGGATTTGCAGCACTAGAGCTGAGGACCTAGTTCTCCTCTCCTTAATACTAAAGGAAAATGAGAAACAACTCCAAAGAGAACACCTCTAAAATTGACTAAATCATACTAAACACATTCCTAGTCTCGAGGTAACATTTTTCTTTTGAAAAACAATAAATCCTGCCCCCACCCCCCCAAAATTAGATAAGAATTTTAAATGGGTATTTTATGAGACTTGGCACTTTTGGGGCCAGAGGAAATATTATTTTAATGAATTGAATTTATGAAAGCAATTAGGTTGGAACATTAGTCTCAGAGCTATAACGCTTAACTTCACATAGTGACTTAAAGCTAGATTAGCTCCTAAAAACAGGATTTGCAGACTTTCCCTGGAAGAAGTTGAACTCCTTATGCACTTCCCTTTTTAACTGAAATCTGTCATGTTCCTTAAGTTGTTCTTCCAAACATGCCCAGAGTGACAGTGTTGGCACCCAGTTCTGACCTGACACAAAACCACAAGAGCCTGCACTCATAGCTCTCCTGCCACAGAGGAAAGAGTTGAAGGGAAAGGAAGAGAGGTAGCTGTGAAACCTAGCTGTGAGGACACTTCTCTGATCAAGAGATTCAGGACTTTTCACAGAAGCAGCTATAAGAAGTACATTTTCCACATCCTGTGGTATCTGCATCCAGATCCATCCACGTACACGTGAAGTATCCACCTGACAGCAGACACAGCATGGCTGAAAACCTTTTCAGTCAGCTCCAAGGATTGGCAGAGTTGAAGAAACACTTCTCATCTAGATTTGTTGCTTACATGTAGCAAAAGAGTTTTCTGCAGTCCAAAATGTAGTGCAACAAGCTTCTGCATGAATGGAATCCTGGAATCAAGTGAGGAATTCAGAACACAGACCAAAATAGGACAGAAATTAAACTAAAGCAGTTTGCTATTTTCATTTTTTTCTCTCCTCCCAAACTGCCCAATACAGAAGATTACCATGATCTTCTTAGATAAGTTAGATAAAGTGGCATAGGCCACTCCAGTATTCTCCAAGAACCATAACTTCTCTATTATTTAAGGTCTACAAATTCTTCAAAACTAGACTGATTTCAGGCATCTTCAAAAGCCAAAACAACATACATCATTACACTTACATCACTGAACACTTACCAGAAGTCCATTAGTTGGATGACCTCGCCAAGTTGGATGGCTTCACCAACACCAAGTCATAGAATCATAGAATAGTTTAGGTTGGAAGGGACCTCAAAGATATCTAGTTCTACCCCTCCTACCATAGACCAACCTAATGGCTATGATGGTGTAACTGGAACAGTCTCCAAGGAAAAAACAACAGATTCCATCTACCTGGACTTTTGTAAAGCCTTTGATACAGTTCCCCAAACATCCTTCTCTCTAAGATGGAGAGAGATGGATTTTATGGGTGGAAGGGTAGTGGTCAATGACTCAATGTCCAGATGGAGATGAGTGACAAGTGGTCACCCTTGAGGGTCTGTACTGGGACCAGTGCTGCTCAATATCTTCATCAATGTTATAGACAGCAAGACTGAGGCACCCTCAACAAATCTGCAAATGATACCAAGCTGAGTGGTGCAGTGGGTGAAGGACAAGATGCCATTCAGAGGGACCTGGACAGGCTGGAGAGGTGAGCTGAGGAGAATCTCATGAGGTTTAATAAGACAGGGTATAAGGCCCTGCACCTAAGTCAGGGCAATCCTAGGTGTCAATACACCCTGCAGTATGATGAATTTGAGAGCAGCCCTGCAGAAAACAACTTGAAGGCGCTAGTGGGTGAAAAGTTGGACATGAGCCAACAATGTGTGCTTGCAGCCCAGAAGGCAAAGGGTATCCTAGGCTATATCAAAAGAAATGGGGCCAGCAGCTCAAGAGAGATGATTCTGCCACTCTGCTCTGCTCTGCTGAGACCGCACCTGGATTATCACATTTGAATCTGGAGCTCTCAACACAAGAAGGACACGGACCTGATGGAGCAGGGGGATGGAACTCCTCTGCTACAACAACAGGCTGAAGGAGTCAGGGTTGATCAGCTGGCAGAAGAGAAGGCACTGGAGTGGGACCTAATAAGGACCTTCCAGCACCTGAAGGGTGCCTACAAGGAGGCTGGAGAGTGGCTGCTTACAAAGGCCTGCAGGGATAGGTTGAGGGACAATGGTTTGAAATTAGAGAAGAGTAGATTTATGTTGGCTGTTACAAACAAGTTCTTTTATCATGGGGTTCGTAGAACATTAGAACAGTTTGCCCAGGGAGATAGTTGAGACTCCATCCCTGGACATATTCAAGGTGAGACTCGACAAGGCCCTGAGCAACCTGATCTAGTGGAGGATGTCCCTGCTGACTGCCGGAGAATTGGTCTAGATGACCTTTGCCCGTCCCTTCTAACCCAAACTATTCTATGACCTCTACTACCAATTGTGTTTGAAAATGTTTCCTGTCATTACTGATGTCAGAGAGAAGAGGTTTTCAAGTTTTCATTGTCTTTCCTTTTGATGACTCACAGTATCAACATCTATCATCAACACAGAAATAAAATGCCACATTGACGCTTGCATTCAAACTGGAGCCCTAAAGAATTCCAAGTTATTGCTTCCTACACAGCTACAATCTAAACCAGCTCCAGTGCTGCAATCACGCCACTAATATTGTATCACATCCAGCTCAGACTCACAGTCACAAAATATTAGCAGCAGATCCACTCACTCAGTCACACAGAGCTCTTCTAATTCTTTTTAAAAACAACTTTCAATTTCAGGCATTTTACAAAACCATTAAGCCCTTTTCTTTAAAGTGATCTTTCTGACACCAGCTGACAAGGAAGGAAAAAAAAAACCACAAAGTTAAAGCTCTCATTCTATCTTTCATCTTCTGCTGTGACTAGGGTGATGCACTGGCTGGATAACTACATCTATAGGTTTGCCATGCATCCAACAGGTTTCGAGAGAACCTGTGAACTCTAGGCCCAAGGGTTTATGAAGCAGCAGTTTGGGCATCTATAAGTTACTGTCCTCCTCTCAGCTATTTCAGTGAATTAATTTTTGTTATATTCAGAAGAAGGTCCAAAAAGGTATCACTGTGCATTTTTAGCAGAGCTGTGCATCACTGCCAGACTCCCAGCCTGATGGCACTAGTGCAGGCTACAAAAGGTCTTAGCTTGTGACAAAGCCTCCAAGCTAATTATACAAATACTCTTCTTCCCACCACCCCCCCCCATCTTTGTTCATTTTTCAAAGCCCATTCTAACAGTGCTTCAAAATGAAAACTAAAAGGACAAAATCTTCTGTCTTTTCTGTAATTTGGTTCCCTTAGATTTGCTAATTCCGCTGAATTCTTCCAGTAACTGCTTTGCTATTTACCACGCAGTGGAGGTCTGATACCTTCCCTGCAGAGACAAGTAGCTTTGCCTTCTCCTTTGGGCTCTTCGTACTCCTCCAAATTATTCTGATTGATATAGACCTCGATCCATGCTAATTATGCAGAGCTTCTCTTATAAAGTGCAGTTGCCATGGGAACAGCACTGGGCGAACAGGTGCATGGAAAGCTGTGATACATGAAACGACAGCTACCCTCTGCCTCCGCCACGCAGATTGCCGTTCGCAGGGTTTATTTATAGCAGGTAGTAATTAATCCATGTGAGTCTCATTTCATTGAGAAGAAGGGGATAAGAAAGTTAAAATGCACAGAATGGTTAGCAAAAGTCCTAATTATCCCCCCTACCGCTGATACTGAAAACGGTGTCGCCGTCAGGTAACTCAACTATGGGCTGTAGAATCATTGTCAGTGCGGAGATGTTGCTGTGAGAAACGCTGAGCTGCCACCTGACACACATCTCCTGTTCTCACCACTGAGACCTGCCTTAGTGCTGCTGCAGTGGAGGGGAAACAACAGAGTACAGACATGACTTTGTTAAAAAAAGTACCCCCTGTCTTTTGCTGCCTTTTCTTGGTGGCCCATAAGACTGAGTCCAGCAGGAATCAAGCGTTCAGCACAGGTCTTCAAAACCTTTGATGGGAATGACAGAAACCAGATTTTTGCCCTGATACCAGCTCTGTGGCCTGTAGCAAGTCCCTCAGCCTCTCCTTCTCAGATATAGCTTCCATAATGCCTTTTTCTGGGACCAAAACCAAACTGTTTGAAAACATTTCAAAGATGAAAAATGAGTTATTATGCTGCAAGGTAGGACAGGCTTTGCATTTTAAATGCAGTGTATGTAGTAGATTCATCTGGACTGCTCTCTGCATAGCTCAGCCTTGCACTTTAGAGCTCCTGGAGTAACATAGGTGAGCCTGTGAAGCCACAACTAAACTACAACATTTCTGTAGCTGCTGAGAGTCATGATTCACACTGTGAATCCTTTGGAGCACAAACCCTATGAGGAGCAGCTAAGGGAGCTGCAGAACAGGAGGCTCCGAGGAGACCTTATTGCTCTCTACAACTACCTGAAAGGAGATTGTGGCCAGGTATGGGTTGGTCTCTTCTCCCAGGCAACCAATGACAGAACGAAGGGACACAGTCTCAAGCTGCACCAGGGGAGGTTTAGGCTGCATGCTAGGAAAAAGTTCTTTGCATAAAGAGAGATTGGCATTGGAATGGATTGCCTAGGGAGGTGGTGGACTCCCTGTCAATGGGAGTGTTTAAGAAGAGACTGGATGTGGCACTTTGTGTGCCATGATTTAGTTGATTAGACTATGTTGGGTGATAAATTGGACTTGCTGATCTCAAAGTTTTTTTCCAACCTGATTAATTTTGCAATTCTGTGATGCAATACCAGTACTAGAGGGAGTTCCTGGATCACGGCTCAGTTTTCATTCTTTTTCTGTTTCTCAACTATGTGAATAATCATGGCTGGCAGAGAAGGTGTGCACGTGGTGTGTTGTTGCCCCCAACACACACAAAAGGAACAATGATATAAAATAAACAAAAAATCTCAGCTAGAAATGTACAGTATGGAGCATAAGGCTCAGAAGGTAAAGATCTCTGCTATGGATACCACTGGGAATATTTTTACAAGTAAATGTAAATCAAAACTACTGCAGAAACCTACATATTTTTCCACTGCTCAGTAGCTTTTTGAAAGAAATAATTAAACAATAATAAAGCAAGTGGGAAAAGTCAAATGATGAGCAGATATGGGCCAGATCATCACAGGCAGTATAGCCTGTGCTATCTCTCAGTCACAGATTCAGAAGCCATCGGGTAAAGAATGCTACAGATGACAAGAATTAGCAGACAGAAGCTAGTGAAAAGGCTTTGCTCAACCCTCCAGTCTTAAGTGAAAACTGGGAGTACAACAGACTGGAAGTGTTTGAACCTAAGGGAGTGATTCCTCTCACGCTGCACAAAGCCAATAGCTCAGGAGCAGTGACCAAACAGCCCTTATGGCAGGACCTGTCAGTGTCACGTTATCCTTAAGATCCATTTGCCAAAACAGCATAGAATTACTGAGGCCATGGGGTCTGAATTAATCAGAGTTCAGAGAACTTTTTGCTATCTTGGAAAAAGTCAGCACCTACTCCCTTTTTAAGTTAGGCAGCTGTGGCATTGGTGGTTTAATTCATGTTTATGACTATGTGACGGGTAAGTGCCAGGAGGATGGAGCCAGGCTCTACTCAGTGATGTCCACTGACAGGACAAGGGGCAATGGGTGCAAGCTGGAGCATAGAAGGTTCCACATGAACATAAGAAAAAACTTTTCCACTGTAAGGGTGACAGGGCACTGAACAGGCTGCCCAGAGAGATTGTGAAGTTTCCTTCTCTGGACACATTCAAAACCCACCTGGATGCATTCCTGTGCGATCTGTTCTCAGTGGTCCTGCTCTAGCAGGAGGGTTAGACTGGATGATCTCTGGAGGTGCCCTCCAACCCCTAACACTCTGTGATTCTGTGAGTGCAGATTTCCAGGTTTCATGGAAACTAATGTAAGGCAAGACTGAGGTTCACCCACAGTCCAAGGCAGCACCTTGTTCTTGTTGTGTCAAATTCAGATTAGAACTTTGGAGGCAACAGATGAACTTGTAATTCTAAGAGAAAGCAAAAATCATGACCAGGGAGCAATTATTCATTCCCTGAACAGACCCAGTTAAATCAGAGAATGAAAAATGAAGGCTGCACAGGTATGTGCCTAACCTGCTGGGAAATCCTCCCATGATAAAATTCTTCTTGGGAACATAAATATTTCATAGAACTGGGTTAGACACGGTTTGAACCCTGACATAAATCACTGTCTGCTCAGTTCCAGCCCTTGTTCTAGGGCCAAGCATTACATATCCAACCCTTGCAGAAGGGATTACCCAAGCTTAGTTAGGAAGTGATGTTGGCTAGAAGGGAACAGTAGAAAGGACATAATTTGGGCTTTTGAGAGACTTAATCTCTTTTTTCCTGTCTCATACTAATGAGTAGATTCTAAACTGCCCTGCTGTAGTAGATCTGATGTATGTACATTGAAATTCACTAGTTGTCTTTCTGTTTTGTTCTGTTCTAGAAAGCATGGTCTCAGAACAATTCAGGTGAATAAATCATTCTTGCAAACTGTCAAGTTGGCCTCACTTAGACCGCACAGGAGTAGGAAAGACACGGACTCATACCAATATGGTACACAGGTGGTCAATCTGTTTATTGAAGCTAAGTGTGGTGCTTGTATCGTGGATTTGGTACAGGGGCATGTACTTCTGATAGGCTTACATAGCAGACTATGGGCTGTTCACACACATAGAGGCAGACCTGACCAACTACCCCCCTTAACCCCGCTTTGCGCAGCTAGCCACAACATTTTCTCATTCCCAGGGCTGACCAGCCTGCCCTCCTCATACAGCTCAGAACTTTCTCAGCTTCTCTGCTAGCCTCCCAAGGCCACTTTTCTGCAGCTGTGCCTCCTTATCAGAATTACCTAAGTCTTACCCTGCATACTCTCCATATTTTCTCAGACGATTCAGTTCTGCTCAATTCTGCTCAATCTTGTTCAAATCCCGGCAGCAAGCCAGACTACCGTTTACAGCAAGTTCTGCTTGCTATAGCTTTCCAGCTTCCCAGAAATATCTGCATCATTCTCTGATACCTACCACACCACAAGACTGCCACTGGAAAACAGGACACATGAGCCACAGCTAATGTTTCACATGTTTCAGAGCACGGTGAAGGCACCATGTATACATGAGTTGCACCAGTTAAAGTTTTGTTCAAGTGAAATATCCCAGCTGAAAAATCCAAGCAGACTTAAGCCTTATTTTACCATCTGAGCAGGAGAGAAAAGCTAAAGCATCAGGTAGTTTTACACTAATACCAAACCTGTGCTTTTCAGGTCTTCTAGTTGTCCAAAACTCCAATTTGGACCACATTTTCAAGTGTTCTCTGCCTCCTTCAGGAGCCTAACACAGATCCTAGATCTAAACTCCCAATGCTTTCCCACACCTTTTGTTTTCCAGACGTCTATGGCATGATGCAGAGGCCCAGTTAGTATTAGAAGCCCAAATCTACTGAATGTTAGCATGTAGCCTCTTGAGCTAAATGCATTCCAGCCATATGCCTTAATTCATCCTTCAAAACTGCCTCTTCTGACATCAAGCCCTTAAATAACTGTCAGGAAAGAGTAGAGCCTACTGACAAGTTCTGAAAACTGCTTCAGCACAGACCTGCTCCTTGAAACGAACTGTGGGGAGAGCTGATCTATGCAAATCCACTTTTTTGGTCATCTTTCCCTGGTGCTCCCTTCTTTTACATCTATTAGGCTTTGCAGTGGAGCCTTGTTTGCAGTTTGACTGCAGCATCTCCCAGCAGGACTCATCGCTTATCATAATCTGTCTAGCACAGCTGAGGAATGAGTTACAGTTACTAACATACACTTCATTGTTGATGGAGTTGTGACATGAGGGCAAAAGAAACAAAAGCTGAGCAGAAAGAGAAAACACCTATTTTTGCTTTATTGTGGTTTTTTTGTTTTTCACTTAGATTGTTTAGGAGATGTGGAAGAAGCAGATAAACCCTTTGGAGTCCAAGGGCTTGCCTACTTTCTCCAGCTCCACCAGTCAGTTTAATAAAGGACCATATTCATATTGCCTAATAATTATGTCTAATTTCAAGAGAGTTAAGGTCTCAGTTAAACTCCATTAAAGCAGGATTTCAAATTAAAGCATGCAAACTTAGCACTCTTTACAGTGAGAGACTCCTTGTGTGTGCAGAAGAGAAGGGCAGACCACACAGGTCACTACTGGAACTCATTTTGAAACAGCCACAGTTTTTTTTTCCCCCTCTCTTATCAACATTGTAAATACTAAAATGCTATGCATGCTCTTCATTAAGTCATCATGTTTTTATATCAGGCAGATCAAGTTTCCCATTTTGAAAGCCTCTCCAGGGTCTCCACTACAAGAAAACACCAAGTAGTTCTTATCTAAGAAGACTATAATGACAGTCGTCAGCAAATTTACATGATTTGTATTTTCCCTCTTTGTAGGTGCTGTCATGTTTCTATACCCAGAGGACAACAGGAAATCTCTTTTCCACTTACACTAGTTCCAAATGTCTAACTGGTCTTGGAAACACTCCCTCAAAACCAATGCTGGACAAATTTAACACAGACTGATGGACATACTAATAGAAGAATAGAAGACAGTAAAGAGAAAAAGGGAGCCACTAAACAGGCCATCATCTAGATGCCTACAGAGGGCCATAAAAGAAGAGTTAAAGAAACTAAAAGAGTTAAAGAAACTAAAAGACATAAAATAAAATTAACATCCTACTTACAACAGAGTTCAAACGAAACTCAAATTTCCCAGACTATGGAAAATTTTTAATAATCATCCAGCAAACCTCTAGAGAGGTAAAGGGAATTTGGGAGTCTTACCAATCTCAATTACATCACACAGGAAACTGTCTTTGTGAAAAGACTTCAGCATCTGCTTAAGATTGTTTATACAATTCCTTCCTTAGCTTAATTCACGTTATCTTTGTCAGTCTGCCAAGCCTGCAGAGCTTCTCTCCACATCTCCCCAATACATAATAAAATTTAGAAGAAAGATTAATTTCATTGCTATCCTTCCCTCAGTCTCAGAAGAAAACTTGTTCTTTCCTGAATGAACACACTCCCATTTACATTGCTTTGCAATTCCCACTTTGTGGCCTTTGTCAAAACTGTCATCTGCTGAAGAAAATTGTACTAGGATGTGTCTGGGGCATGGCACCAGAGACAGTTCAGTGACTCTGGACTTTGTCAAGTAAGACCAGTTTGTGGACCCTCATATTAAGTCTGGAGTCACAGCAGTGGTGTGCTACACCTTCAAAGCAAACAAGCAACACAACAAGACCTCTGGTGAGAGTGAGAGCAAGAGCGGTATCACCAAACAACACAGACTAAATATATGCAGAGATCTCAGGACTGCTGCCCAGTTCAAATGATTCAGAGATTCACTTCTTGATCGGCTTCACCTTTACCCTGCGCAGCTGCAGTTGCTCCTTAGCTCCAGAAAAGGATGGCCATTCCTAACAAGCATCTTTACCTTATTTGGATAGTCTCAGCCATATGGTAACTCTGTACTACATGCCCTGAACCACCTAATGTGTGACAGCTTAGATAGAGAGAAAAGAGGACTAAGGAGAATTTCAAGATAGTATTTGCAAGCACTATAGGCAGCTGTTCACACTGGAATCAAGTCTAAAAGAAACAACTATCAGAAAAACTAAATGCACAAATATCTCAGGAGACAGAAGTACTACAAGGTAGAAGACTAAAGCATCCTAAAACTTTATGAAGTGAGAGAGTGCATTTATTTTCCTTTTTTATGCTGACACACCAGAAACTTCCAGAGAAGAACTGAGAATTCTTGTGCAATTTAGACCCATCACATTAATTATAATTGGCCTGTCAAAGATTTTAAAATGCTTAAATGATAGGTTTTAAAACACCAGCAATGGCAGGGCATTACATTTAGTTCTGCAATGCTGAGAAAATAAGCTCTAGCAGAAGGGAACCTGTTCGCTCCATAAAATCAGTTTCAGTCCCTGGGGCTCTCACTTGAGTTCAGCCTTGTGGATGAGAGTAGGAGGCAACAGGACAGATTGAACAGCATTCCCAGTTTATGCAGCATTTTCCCACTAATTGCCAAAGCAGAGAGGTACTTTCTCTCCATTATTTAAACAGTTTGGCCCGAGAGGTAGCTTCCTTAAATATCCACACAATTTCCAGTGCATTCAAGCTCCAGTACCAGCTCTTTTCCATTCTGTGTCTTAGATCAAACCTATATTAGTTGGGAATTACAGCAGTACAACCCAGGCAAAAGCATTAAAGGAATAGTGTAATAATCCCTTAAACAAGAATCATAAAGCTAAAGTCATCACAATTGAAGTGTAAATTGAAAAGAAATTCAGGTAAGATGTGATGCATGGAAATGCCTTATTAAGTCACACACAATACAAGCTTTTCCTCTTTGGAATGTGTAATGGTACCGTTTGGAGTGCTGTAGAAGAATATTTGTGGTCCTACCAATTTTCCAAGACACCCAAGACCTGAAGGTGTTGTTTGTTGGGAAGGATTTTAGATGAGACAAGAAATGTATTGCTTGGTTTTATTATTCTTTACATTACTAGCTAAAGCTTCAGAAATTTCCTAGCTGCCTATTTCCAGGCTTTTGACTGGCTCTGGACTTCCTGCATTTTAAGTGCTTGGTTCTGGATGTTAGATGTTAGTCTTCTAAAGTCTGTTATTGGCATTCTGCACCAATATTAGGTACTGATTTACTATTCTTATAAGAAGAGGCTTTCTTGGCTATTTTCTCTTCCTCATAAGAAATGAGGGCAGCCTGTGATTTCCCTCTGCCTCCAAATGAGTAGGAGAGGACGCTGTGCAAAGGTCACGTTTACTGCAGCCTAGGGCACCAACATGCAGTTAACTAAACTTAAATATGAGAATAGTACAACATCAAGCCTCAACTAATACAGAAAGAAATGAATTTTGATCCCTTGCTTGCATGACAGCTATTTTGCCAGTACCATCCACCACACGTGACAGCCTGCAGAGAGGGCACAGAATTGCTGGGATCACTTGAGGCAAAGCCATCAGCTGCCTTGGGGCACTGACTACCCACAGTAGCTGACAATCTGATTGATTCATTCCTGCACTCCTTGGAAACCCAAGTCTGCACTCAGACAGAATTTTGGGGAGGGTAGGTTGTATTTTTTTATATGCAACAAGTGATAGTTCAAAACTCGGTATTAGCAGTCACAACTAGCTGTCACCTGTCCTCACTGCAGAGAAAATCCATCTTGAGCACATTTCCAACCTGGTATTTTCTAGCTTGCATTGGTGACCTGTTCCCTCTCCAGATTTGACCTCACCCAGAATAGTTCCCCTTGCCCACAGGACATTCACTTTATCCCTTTATCACTCCCAGGTGGAACATGCTGCTGCTGCTGCATCTGATCTTTTATCACCAGTTCTTTCTGTCTTTTTATTTTATTTTTTTTTTTTTTTTTCTTTTTAGGTCATTGTCATGTTGCCAGCACTAAGAAAGCATTTGGCATATGGAATAAATTCACACATTGTCCTAACATGAACCTTTTCAATACAAAACTACCAGAGCCACTCTTCTGGTGGAGGGAAATCAGGTTCCCTAATTCCCATTTGTTTACCAGTTCTTCCTGAGGAAACACTCCTGCAGGGAGCAGCCCCCAGTAAAGAGAGAAGAATAAATGGTTTAGGTTTTTCCCTCAACTCCATGAGACTTTCAGTCACTAAAACCCAAATAAAACCTGAAATAATCCAAAGGAGGAAACCTTTTATTGCTTGCTGTACTCTATTTTTGGGACCTCTGTTAAAGTAGCCCAGAACCACGTGTGCCAATTCTTTTCAGGAGTGTGTAGAACTCCATTAAATCTATTTAGAAGCTTTTCCAGTTGAATCTTCCATAGAGAATTAACTTGGAGAACAAGCTTTTCCATTTCTTTCTTCACCCCATTAATTAATTTGGAACGTTGGCTGACTCCCACATGCAGATCTGCTGCTAAGCCAGTTTCTCTGGGCTGTTCTGCATATCAAGGCTACTGTCACACATTACCAGATGCTTCCCACTTGTCTAGTTGTTTGTATTTTTTTTTCTGGTCACCAGCAGAGGGAAAATGTATCCTAAATTGACCTTTTCCCTAATCTGACAAAGTCACTCACCAAAGTATCACATCCCTCCACAGCCAAGATGACACATCCCTCCTGCAGTGTAACAAAAAGAAAGGTTCCCATCCTCCTTCCTCTGCACACTAATTGTTCTGCCTGAATTTAGGCCTTGAATCAGTTCTCTTACAATCCATACAGCATCACTAGAACACTCAAACAGGAATACTTCCCAGCAGGAAAGCAGATCTCTCAAAAGTGTCCCTCTATGCTGGTTGTCTCAAGCAGAGCAATTTCATTATCCAGTGGCTGGATATAAGAAATACCCTCTTTTACATCCCAAAAACCATTCTTCATCCTCCTTTTTGTCCTACAATTCCTTTTCATGTTCTCACAGGTGTAACAAACTAAAAAAAATTAGAGCAAATAAGTATCTTTTTTTAATGCAGTTTAGATTAGCCTAGAATTACTTCTATGTCCAAAATTAGAGTGTTTTCATAGTACTGTTCCATTTTCTCCAATAGCCAGGGCAACTGCCAAGGTGTAGGATTCACTGGGATTGGGGACTTTAAGTCCTGTCTTTTGCAGGTCCCAGCTGCACCCTGCCACAGTGCCTGATCATCCCAGATGAGTCAAGCCCAGTTAAGTGTGTGCACAAGGCACCAGGGCAGACATCTGCTCCCTTACTCTCTCAATTCACTTTTCACATACTGTGCATGAATAGGGATTGGGACTGCCGGGGGGAAGAATACTTCACTCCAGAGAGGCTACATGACACTCAAAACCAGGCTTTGTACAGAAATATCTTCTTTCACGTGGAGTTGGATGTCAAAAAGTCACTGAAATAGCCCAAGAAACAAGTTTTAACTTACTCATCATTTTAACCCAAGTAATATAAACAGCTGACTTTCCAGCATGGACCTGCAAACTGCAGCACCAGAGAGCTGAGCTACACTCCTGAAGAAAACATGTTATAGAAGAGAGAAAAGCAGCTGAACTAGGCAGGCAAAAGTAGGAAAGTGAGCACTGCTGCAACTGAGCGACACTAGAAATCTACAAAACTTTGAATGATTATAGGTTTAATACTTCCTCTTTTGATAGGATATGTAGTGTTCTTAGAATTAAAGAGTTAAAATCATTTAGCTTATGTTATGATGAAATTGGAACACTTTAGATGGAAACAACCCCATGTTAATAAGTGTAATCCTATATTCTTCCTAAGCGGAATTAACAGTTCAGGCTATTGTTCCCTTGCAGACCATAATGGAGAGCATTACACTAGCAATGGACCATCTGGAACAATACACAGCCAGAGCTTTAGAGGATATCTATTTGCAGACTTTACATAATTTTGGAGGGACTAAGATTTTAATAACAGCTCACAAGCATCTACCTTCCCAGATACTTCATCTCATTTGAACCATGACTCCGATATTGCCACTTACTGCTTTACTAGAGCTGAGTGGGCCTAAGCAATGTCTATGCAGTTACTACTAAAGAGAAATAAGCAAATTAACAAGGCCATTTTCAATAAAGTTCAGAACTGGAAAAAGAATCAGCTTATGTTGCATGAATCTCCAGCTAGATATTAAAATATCTGGACTTGGTTTAATTACATTTTTAATGTGAGCCCCAATTGGACTCAATAACCTTTAGGGTTTAATAATTCCAGCACATTTAATGTCCTTTCATTACATTAGTGTAACAATCCAAGAGCAAGGTTTGAAAACTGAAACTGTGTGCTTCCTCCTGGGCTTTCACATATGTTCACCATCTTTAGCTCAGACTCCCAGAACACTCATGCCAAGTCTTATAAAACGTTCGTAATGGAACAGAAAAACATCTTCCTCTACTCTAATTTATACATTTTTTTCATGTAGGAGAGGGAGGGAAATTAATTTAGCACTACAAAGAAATACTCTGGGTATCTACAAAGATGCAACCTCATTTCAGGGAGTAAAGCTAACCTAGCCTCCTCATGTGGCCTTGGCACAAGGTCAGAAAATGTGCAAGAGTCCACACCTGAGACACTGAGCTGTTCTGTGATCTGGATAGCTGTCTACACACAGACCAATTTCCAATCTGGCACCAAACCATACAGTAGAAAGACTTTTGGCAGAAGACCCACAATAAACTAGACTGGAAGAGACCTTGGGAAGTCACATAATCCAAGCTCTGCTCAAAACAGTACTAACTGTCTCTAGGCTTACAGCAAAAGGCCCATTTGACAAAACTCTCCCGCTGCACCTCCACTCCCTCCCAATACATTACGTAAATTCAAATGTTTTCATTTCAGCATCTCACTTTTAGCACAAGCACAGCATTCTACAGCATCTGGGGACTTCACCTTCATACTGACCACCAGCTGTGATAGCAGAGCTTGCAGAAGAGCCCAGCCCTTTGGAGGGCAGATCTGAAGTCTTGTTAAGTGAGAGCACCCCACTGGAGAAGCCGCTCACTCTCCATTGACACAACGGGTGGGACACACATCACCAGACTTCAGTGTGTACAGAGTTGATGACAGTAGCACAGCCACCTACTCTCCCTCCAAAATCAGTGGAAAGAAACCATGCCTGAGAGCCTTATTTATCTGGCCTATTTAAGTGGAGCTTTAAGACAGCAGGAATTACACTCCAGACTCCACTGCCTGTCCTGATTTGATCTCTACTGACTGTGAAGGAAACTCTGTTGTAGGCAGATGAATCCTACCTTCTAACTGCTTCGATTCACCACAGACTCTTTATACCAAAAATAATGTGCACATGCAAACAAAGTAAGACCAGATTGTACCTTCTGAAGCAAATAGTGACAAAGGGAAGTTGTAAAGGGATGGGGATAACATTTTTCTGCAGAGATTACTTATAGGCCTGTCCAGACGACCACCTAAAGAAGCAAATATTTCTCAGAGATTCTTCCAAGTGCAATTTCTGCATCCTCAAGCATCTGCACACCTTCACCAACAAGTGTGAAAACAGTTTGGGAATCCACTGATTCTATGCCCCTTGGGAATGAACCAAATTCACAGAGTCACAGAATTAACCAGGTTGGAAAAAACCCCTAGGATCATCGAGTTTGACCTACCACCTCACCCCTTCTAATCAACTAAACCATGGCACTAAGTGCCTCATCCATCTTCCTTTTACACACCTCCAGGGATGGTGACTCCACCACGTCCCTGGGCAGCCCATTCCAATGCAAATCACGCCTTCTGTAAAGAATTTCTTCCTAACATCCAGCCTAAACCTGCCCTAGTGCAGTTTGAGACTGTGTCCTCTTGGTCTGTCACTGGGTGCCTGGGAGAAGAGATCAACTCTACCTGGCTACAACCTCCTTTCATGTAGCTGTAGACAGCAATGAGGTCTCCCCTGAGCCTCCTCTTCTCCTTGTGCTTTTGTGCTGCTAGAGACTTTAAAGAGAAATGCAGCAATAATGTGTTCATTAACTGCTCTTTTTCAAAAGCATGTAAACCTGAACTCTTCAAGCTCAGAAACAACGTGGACAGGAGAACCTCTCCTCCATGGATTAGTATAGAATCATAGAATGCTTGGAGTTGGAAGGGACTTCTAAAGGTCACTTAGTCCATCCCTCCTGCAGTGATCAGGAACATCACCTAGATAAGGTTGCTTAGAGCCCCATCTAACCTGACCTTGAATGTTTATAGGGATGAAGCCTCTCTCTTGGCAACCTGTGCCACTGTTTCACCACCCTCAGTGTGAAAAATTTCTTCCTTATATCTAGTCCAAATCTCCCCTCTTTTAGCTTAAAGCCACCACCCTTTGTCCTGTCACAACAGGCCCCAGCTTTCTTATAGGCCCCTTTTAAGTACTGAAAGGCTTTACAGAACCCTCTCTTTGGCAGGCTGAACAACCCTATTTTTCTCAGTCTTTCCTCATAGCAGAGGTGTTCCAACCCTCCGATCACTTTTGTGGCCTCCTCTGGCTCCTCTCCAACAGCACTCCTGTGCTGAGTACTCCAGAGCTGGAAACAGCACTGCAGGTGGGGTCTCAGTTCAGGGCTCTGTGTGGTTGCGCTCGTACAGACACATCTCCTTTTTCTTCACGTCCTACCGCGGAAAGACTATGATATAATTTCTAGACTTCACTGAAGTCTGAACTGTTAGAAACAAACAAACAATAAAATCCAATATTCTCCTGACTCCCACCTACTAAGAGTTGAAAAACACTGCTAAATTAGTGAGACAGCCCAGAGACTTAACGTAATGCACTGAGTGCTAATGTACAGCTGCTGTGGAGTGCTGGTAGTTTTTGTCTTCTTTTTTTTTTCTTCTTCTTTTATTTGTTCTTATAAAAGCAATCATAAAGAAAATGGCATCTTCAAGGTCTAGGAAAAGAAAAGCATTAGAGTGGCCCATTTATTATTATGACTCTGAGGTGACCTTATTGTGGCCTTCCAGTATCTGAAGGGGGCCTACAAAAAAGCTGGAGAGGGACTTTTCAGGCTCTCAGGGAGTGACAGGACTGGGGGGAATGGAGCAAAGCTGGAGGTGGGGAGATTCAGAGTGGACGTGAGGAGGAAGTTCTTCACCATGAGAGTGGTGAGACCCAGGAAGGGGTTGCCCAGGGAGGTAGTTGAGGCCACATCCCTGGAGGTGTTTAAAGCCAGGCTGGATGAGGCTCTGGCCAACCTGGTCTAGGGTAGGATGTCCCTGCCCGTGGCAGGAGGGTTGGAACTAGATGATCCATGTGTTCCCTTTCAACCCTGACTGATTCTGTATTTGCTAGGAGATTAGAAATCAATACAAAACATTTTTGTCTTGTTGAGAACCTCAGTGGTTAGAGAAGGCTGACTGAGAAAGGCAAAATGCTTTCGAGGCACACAAGTTGTTGCTATACTTAAGTCTGTGAGCGAAAAAACTCCCAAGCCCAGGTAGTATTATCCACATACAAATTGTTTGTGCTTAGATGCATAATATAGCCACTAGTGCTTGATTTAAGAACACAAAGGCAACATTATAAAAAAATCCAGTGCCAAGCACTGCCCATAGAACAAGCATTTTAAGACTGATCCTTACTATCTAATAAAAGTGGAAAACTCAAGGATCAGACACCTCAGATCCAATACAACTATAATTAAAACTGGAATTTAACATCTTAGAACAATGCTTAGTTTCACAAAATTTTAGGTGAAATACACATTGGTCAAACTAGCAAAGGAAGTTTCAACCTGAAATTATTCTGCCCTATGCTGCAGTTCAAAAAAAGATGACAAAGCTCCAATAATGGAAAACCTCGGAGATGCAACAAACATTTTTGGGTGCTACTAAAATCCTATCTATAAGCAAACTTGGTCAAATAGACTGGTGAATTACTACCAGGCCTTGAAAGAAAGGAATTCCTCACCTGTGCTCAAATGAACTACCACTTGGGCTAACAGATGAACATTTATATGCGCAGCAATAACATCTGATTTATGTCATTGTCAAGTCCTCTTTGATTTAGGAGAACTTGCTAACCTTATCAGATATTGCTGCTGTGAGGACAGTCTTTATTTGGGAATTTAAATGGCAATTGGTGGTGGGAAAAAACAAACAAGCAAGCAAACAGACACATCAATCCCCAAAGATACAGTTTCTATATTCTCTACCAGACATGATTTCAAGTAGTTTGAAATTTAAAGAGGAACAGGTTTGGATATCAATTAAGAAACAATTGAAGTCAAATGATCAGTACACTTGCTCCTGAGAAATTATATTCTCAGCACATATTTTATGCATTCAAAAACTGTACTTTGTGTGCCTTGCTAAGGTAATGTGAATATAGAGCAAATATTTCCATGCCAAGCTGCCTTGTGGCAGCACACTGAGGAGCACTGCACATGGGCAAATGCCCCAAAGCACGTTGATGCCTACATGCCATTACATCACCTCAGTTCTCATTTTGATCTCTTTCTCTGCCCTATTTACCCAAGGCAAAACAAGTCTTTGCATTATTGCTTTCAAGTAGATGATAAAGGAATTCATTTAGGACTCCCTACAGGTCCTGTTTCACACCTAAGCTGTTCATTTCTGTAATGCATGTAAGAGTAGGTCAACTGGAAGAAGCACATGATTCTAGACATAAGTATACAACAGGTGAAGTTGATACAAGGTAGGCCAGATAATTGTCACTACTGAAGCTGCAAGTGCAATTAACCTTATAGAATAAAGACAGTTTAAGCTTCCATAAACTGGTAAAAGAAATGTTTCAACACAAAGGGCCAACATAAAACCTCAGTACAGTTCTCATTTCTGAAGGTGCTTTATGTTTAACTGCTGTTATTTCTGGTGACAACAACTTAAAGTATGAATCTTAATTTGTTCTTTACTTAAGACCACTGAGAAATAAAGTTTTCATTAAAAAAGTAATTCTTGTTCTGGAAAAAAAACAAAAAAAAACAAAAGAGAAAGACTTTAACAAATCAGTACCATTTGCTTGTGGGGATTCTTAACATAACATCAGTAACACAGATTACGAATCCCCATGTCACATGCAAGCATACAGTTCTTCCTTTATTAACTTTCTCATAATTTGTGACATGTTCATGAGAGATTAAATTATCTTCAGCTATAACTATTGCTAATAAACACACAAGTGCAGCTGATGAGCTGAGAAGCCACCAGTCTCGGGGTTCTCAGCCATATAGTGAGAATGGCACTTCCTTACATTTCCAAACATCCTAAAGTTCATGAGAGGAAGAACAGGTAGCAAAAAGTACTCTGCCACAGCTCCAGAAATGTGTCCTGAGAGCACAAAACATCTAACCCAAAAACCAGGTGCAGACATAAAAGGCATGTAAGACCTTTCCATATAGAAGTAAGCATAAAGAGACTTTCAACTTCATATGAATCAAGTGGGCCACCATGTCCAGAAGGGTGAATGTCTGAAGTGGACTTCATGTAGAGATGCCACATAGCTGTCCAGAGAGCAGAGATGACTGAAATAATGAAGGAGACAGGACTATCCAGCTCATTACTAGCCCAGCCAGGTATAGATTCACCTTCCAGATGACCTCCATAACTACAAACCCCAGTGAACTCAGCTGTTCTTCCACAGTGAAACTTCCAACAAAGAGCAATCTCAGGTTTTCAGCTGAAATTAGTTCAATTAGACCTATGAAAAGGCACTTAGCAAGATATATATCTTCACAGATTCACAAACATTTTTCTTACTTGAGGACTTAAAGAGCCTAAGGCTAAGTGGGAGTCTACAGCACTTTCTTTAGATTCTGCTCATAGCTCATTACAGCAAAATTACCAGGGCACTGATGAAGAGCCATGCTGCTTTCCGGCGACTACTTCAGTAATCCTGGTCTCTCCTTGCTTCCTCTCTTCACAGCAGCATTGTCTGATCTAATTTAATCCACTTTAAAACTACAAGTACAACACTTTTTTTTTTTTTTAAGGAAAGCATAACAAGAGTGTCCCTTTCAAGAACCACATTAGGCATCATAGTTCAGTCTTCAATGAGAGTTTAAAAGATACATGCTGAAGATTAAGCAGAACAAACCTTTTCATTATGAGTGGCCACATGTAATTCTAAGTGGGTTTAGAAGCAAAATTGTTGACTTGTCTGGAAATGCACATAGAACAATTACCAATTTATTACTACTGCTTGGTCTAATGAAAGAGCCTGTTAAGAACACTTATCCTGATTCCAGAGGAATTTCTGCTTCTCTAAAGAATTTTTCCTGTAGTACACTAAGAATAACCAAAGCTTCTTCATGGTCAACAATATTGACTTGTTTGGAAACAGTAAGCTGTAAAGGACAAACAGCATTGTTCAAATATCAGTTGCACTTGAAGGATTGTATTTTTCAGGCTGTAAAGGCTCCATCTCTTTGGATAGGTCTGAGCAACAAGATGCTGCATTCCACACAGTCAGAAAATTCAGTCAACAGGGGAGAAAAGAAAGTGGAAACAGGAGGGAAAACAAACAACCACCAATTTCAAACAATGTTGCCATGCAAGTCACTCATAACAAACAGTCCAAAGAACATAAACTCTGATTTCCTGTCACCTATCCACATGCTGTATCCAAGGCACAAAACACCTGCTGCAGGCATGGTATGGGGCAACAAACTTCTGCTTTTACTTTATTGCAGCCTCACTTTCTGTGGCTGTACCATGGCTTCTCAAAGTTGCTGCTAGTCAGCTGCAAGTTCATGTCATGTCATTTTGGCTTGGAAAAAATGGTTGGCTGCACAGCGAAATTAGATTCAATACATCCTTACTTTCAAAGGGAAAAGCAATCATACCCTAATTTCACATTTGATCTCTGAAATTATTTACCAGGAAAAAACAAAAGCTTTTTCAGCATGACTCACTTTGTTATCAGAGTAAAAAGTGTTCCCATTCTTCTAACATTCTTATCCTCAGGGTTTTATAGCAACCTGAAGTACTAACCAAACCTCTGCATTAAATTCTCCTGTTTTACCTCATGTTACCAGTTACACTTGGTGTTTACTACCTGCAGAGTTAGCCACATTGTACTCTAACTACTTTGCTCTGGTCTGGGTTTGAGGGGTTTATTTCTAGCAAGTGCCTGTCCCTTACTTAATGGACAACTAATACTAGTGTCATGTGAGGTACTATCTAAAGCTATGACTGTGTTATGGTTTCCTACTAAGCATCTCCAGGCTTTTCTTAAGACATTTATTGCCCTTTTACATGACTGAAAATCTGATTTGAAGATCATAGAATCATAGAATGCTTTGAGCTGGAAGGGACCTCCAAAGGTCATCTAGTCCAACCCCCTCTGAAGTAATTAGGGGCATCCTCAACTTTGATCAGGTTGTCCAGAGCCTTGTCAAGCTTCACCTTGAATACTTTCAGCAACAGGGCCTCAACTACCTCCCTGGGCAACCTCTTCCATTGTTCCACTACCCTCATGGTAAAGAGCTTGCTCCTAACATCCAATCTCTAGTTTGAAGACATTTGCCCACATCCTATTACTACAGGCCTTTGTAAACAGTCTCTCTCCATCCTTATTGTATGCTGAACAGAAGCTTCATTGATGTATAGTGTGTTGTGGTTTGAAAGCATTGCCCATCATCCTATCACCAGATAACGCAGTAGGAAAAGCTTCAATCACAAAAAGTATACTAATACATATGGGTCTTTTAATTGTGTTTTCACAATGGACATATCTCTCTAGGCACCTATATCACATCATCTTCTAGATGAAAACAAGCACATGGACAAAGCAAGATCAGATTTTGTCACATAAACTAGATGCAGACATGCACAAAGCAGGCTCTTGTACAGAAATGTTTACAAACAAACAAGCAAAGGGCAAAGACCACAGACTTCAATAACAAAGTTTATGTGATACATGTGTCCTCTCTATGAACCCTGTGCAGGAGTGGGTGTGCATGTGTGCGCTCTCCAGAGCACAGGATGGGAGCACAGAAGAAGGTCATGGGCCCTAATTCTGACAGGCACATGGCATACAAAGCACACAGTCCAAACACCGACACCAGGACTCTCCCTCCGGCATAAACCACCCAGCAGTCCTAGTGCTAGCAACTACCTGGGTCCTGCCAGAAAGAAATCATCCAGCATAGACACAGCCTGGAAAACAAATCAAGTGTTGACATCTGTATTCAGAGCACTGTCCAGAAATGTCTTTATATATAACACGTGTGTTACCTGGCTTTTGTGTACCATCACTCCGTTTCTCTGAGGAGAACCTCAACTATTCCCATTTCCATTATTATTTGATCTTCAACACTGGCTTCATTTCATTAGGCTTCCTGATGATAAATATTAACCAAATTCTGCCATTACCTATCTACCTGTTGTACCAGAGTGCTCAAAATACCTTGCTGAAGGCCTAAGAGGCCAGAACCTGCCTCTGAACAGAAGCAATGCATCTTATGATAAGGGAGATGCTGTTCTCTGCATGCTGCACACCTCTGAACTCTGTGCTCTGGTAACTGTCATAAGGCTGATCTGCTCTCTTTAGTCACAGCCTTATTAAAACACAAAACAGTAAAAGGTTGAAAGTTATTTGCTGCAAAGTTCTGTTAACCTCTGCTTAGCAGGAAGAAAGGGACTGCACTCAATGGAGGGATTCCTACTGAACTGTTAAGTGAACTAAGACCCACACTCAGGGAGTCAGGATGTCTCTGCTCATCTGAAAGTCATGGCATTCTCTTCCTCACAAGTATCAACAGAGAGTTCCCTCAGGTCTTTGAGTTACCACTCTGCTATTAACCACACTTGCTTCAAGCCTCTTTTTATACCTAGTAAAGCAGCAGACCTTTACAAGTCACCTTCAGCTCTTCACCTCTAGCCTTGATAAAAGCAAGTGGGTGCTGCCTACCTGTAAAACCTTTTCCAGACTAGATGCTTCTACTTCTTTTCCTATTGTAAAGATGCTGATGCATACATTTTTGTAGTCCTAAATTGCTTACACTGATCAGCAATCCTTATTCATCTGTTCAGCCATTTGTATGGGGCGCAGCAGTTTGCACTCTGACACCGTGATGATTCAGTCACACACTGTGGCCGTGAACTGCCTGCTCAAGTTCTCTGCAGTGCCAATACACAATCTGCCTCCTAGCTAACATTTAAGTGCTGCTGTTCATTAGAGATTCTGCATCTACCTCAACCGCCTTGAGAAAAGGCACAAAGCTGTAGGCACCATGTTACTGTGAAACGTAAGTAATCTAAGGTTTTGCAGATTCCTGCTAAGTGGCAGGAAGATGCTTGATTAAAACAGAGACTCAGTTGTCCCAGTGCATAGAGAGGAAAGTGTGGCAACAGCTTTGCCACAAGCAAACTCAAACAGGCTTGCTTTAAGGAAATGACATCTGATCAGTTTCACACCCTGAGTGTAGGATTAAGCACCAGAAATTTCTCAGGTCTTGCTTGATTTGCTTGAATGCAGATTCTGGGCTTCTACTTCAAATGTTTCTAGCTAAGGTATAACTCACTGCTGACCAATTGCTCTGAGACCTTATCTCCTGGTTTGCTCTACAGGAGATGCACATCTTTCTAGCTGCAACTGCACTTTTTCATCTCCAGAAGTAAGTGTGGGTATGTTTGGCTGGTGAAGGCTCTAAATCATTCCCAGATGCCAGCTACAAGAACTGGTCCTTAAGGAAAAGGTTTGTCTCTGTGCCCCAGCTGTTGCCTGCTTTCTGACAAGAGCCCACTAGATGGCTTTGGTACAGGCAGTATTTTACGGCTGAAGCGGCATAGCAAATCTTAGCTCTACATCCCCTCTACAGAGGTTTAAAGAGTGCCACAGAGCAGAAATGCAAATCAGCATAGTCGGGCCAGGAAAGTAGAAGTAGTGTTTAGGAAAGGACAGGCACGAAATGGCAGGAGAAAAGATGCTTGCTTGACAGCATAGAAAGATAAATCCAGACTTTGCACCAGGCTTGTGCACTGTATTCCTCTGAGGCATCACATTTCCAGTTTAGATCTATTTGGAAAGCATACCCTGTCATTACAGACCTTGCATTTCCACACAGATCTGGTCTTACACATTGCTTTAATTAGCTTTGCTGGTCCTTTCTTGATCAGTAAATTAATTTCCAACTTAAAAACGTGAGCAGAATGCAGCTTCTGAAAAACTTAATATCCATACAGAAAGTCAGTTCTTGGCTCTTACTAATGTACCCTTCAGTCTTAAATGTAATAGGTTTTCTCCTTTCAAAAAAGTTAGAGGTGTCATACAGAGTCTACAAGATAGGGCATCAAAGAAATTTCCTCTGCAAAGTAATAGGAAAAGTGATGCTGACTGATGGAGAGGAATCAGTTAAGCTGATTTCTGGGACATATTATGCATTTTCAAGTCTGAGATTGTGCGTTCACTGAAAGAAGTGTAGGAGGCATGTTAAAAATTTTTTAAGGGAGTAAGAGAAGGGGAAAAAAAAGTTAAACATTCTATTTCAAAGGAACCTACAGGAGGATTAGCACTGAAGTCTTTTTATGAACACTAATACTGAGCACTTACATGAAGGATCAAAAAAACCAGACATCTCCACAGGAACTCCTGCAGGTTATTTTTTGTTTTAGAAGACACTGCTGCTTTTCACTGCACTTAACAACAACCTTGGGCTATTGCTGTGGGCTGGGCAAGAGAGCTTCAGAAAAGATTACTTCCAACACTGACCATCAATTATAACATTATGGTAAAAAAAAAAAAAAAAAGAAAAGAAACACAAATAAAAGAAATCTTCCTGTTAAGCAAGACCACAGCCCCAGAAACTGAGAGAACTCCTGCACTGAAGGTGGATTCAAACAAATGCCTCAACCAGGGATCCTGAGAGGTGCACACTTCAACGTGAGCAGGAAGAGAGGTTTGCAGTTCAGGACTGTGTCCCCTTGTTCTGTTGCTGGTTGCCTGGGAGAAGAGACCAACCCCCACCTGGCTACAACCTCCCTTCAGGTAATTGTAGACAGCAATGAGGTCTGCCCTGACCTTCCTGTTCTCCAGGTTGCACACCCCCAGCTCCCTCAGCCTCTCCTCATAGGGTTTGTGTTCCAGGCCCCNTCCCATTGGCCTCTGCCCACCCATCCAGCCTGTCTAGGTCCTTCTGCAGGGCTCTCCTACCTTCCAACAGATCCACACCTGCTCCTAGCTTGGTGTCATCTGCAAACTTACTGATGCTGGACTCAATTTCCTCGTCCAGATCATCAATAAAGATGTTGAACAGGACTGGGCCAAGCACTGATCCTTGGGGAACACCACTAGTGACAGCTGCCAACTGCACGTGGCATTATTCACCACCACTCTCTGGGACTGGCCTTCCAGCCAGTTCTTGACCCATATCAGAGAGAATCTGTCCAAGCCAGGAGCTGCCAGCTTTGCCAGGAGCTTGTTGTGGCAGACAGTGTTAAAGGCTTTGCTGAAGTCCAGGTAGACTACATAATAATCGTTTCTTCACGCAGTCATGGAAATATTTTACAGATGGTAACTAGATCTAGTAATAACCAGCAAAATATATAAACATTAATTGAACTGGAAGAGAAGATTCCTGTGGTCAAATGCCACTTGCAGTCAATATGCCGTTTGCCCACTAGATGGATTCTAGGAGTTCTTTTCTGCTTATGGCAGAAGGCAATGAAGAATTACAAAGAGGCTAAGTATTTACTCACAAAATCATTATTAACCGACTTGCAGGGCTAGCCACAGTCCCAGACAGTACTCAAAAGCTTCAGGGAAGTCTGTCTTGTCAGCCACTAAGACTTGATTCTTCCCAGACTTCTGGGAAAAGGAGACAGACAATGTCTGACCTTGTCTCCTGGCTCCTCTGGACGATCTGTGTATGTCCAGGACTTCTCGTCTTGGCAGGAGACTATCAGGTGTAGGAAGGGTGTCCTGTAACGTGCAGTCTTAGCACAATGTCACACTATCTACGCAGGTCGATTGTGTGGAGACATTTAGAATCTATTACTGGTAAACTCATGACAGTGGAGGTGAGTTTTCGGCAAACAATAAGGTAGTAAGCAATAGCAGCAGGCAACAGCAGGCACAAATAGAATGGCACAGCACGGCAGAGGACACTGCATTTACCTGCGTTATCTCTTTCACCAACATGGGCTGAGATTAATTGCCCTGTGGACACAGAATAGCCAATCAGAATAGCAGTTAGCCAAGCCTGACCACATTAGGCAAAGCCATAGGCTCGCTTTACCCAAATTTGGGAAAAGCATAGGCCTTGCACAAGGCAGGCACAAGCTAAATGTGTGTACCTTGTTTACCACAGAAGAAAAACTTGCCTAGGCAAGCCAGTACATGTATAAGCCTATTTCTGGCCCATCAGGCCTACCACGACACCTTTAAGGTTTGCTGCACTCAGGCAAAACATATTTATGCTGCAGAGTTGTTGTTTTACATTCCCCATCAAACACAACAACAAAAAATGTTTCTTCAGACACTTAGAGACTGACCCTGTTGGTGCTAACACATCGAAAGCATTGTCAGAGGTTAGAAAACAAAATGATTAAGACAGCTAGAGAACGGCTCTGTGCTGGGGATGCAGTGTTTTAGTTGATAATACAAGGCTGCTCTGAGGTCTATGAACACAGAACATGCTGTTCTGTCAATAAACCCTTACCCTCTTTTCCTTCTTTGTTCCAGCTCAATTACAAACTTGCAGAATGGATGTGTCATGGTAGAGCAGGCTTATATATCAGGCAATAATCAAGTTCAGGTTCAGCCATGAAAGCTGCTACGATCCCAGTAAATCGGTAAAAGCAGAATGTCTGTCATTGTAACGTAGTTTAGTTACCAAAAATCCTCATTTAGGCAGCTCCAGATGCTGTTAATTGCAGCAGTGGGCACAGCACAAACCCACATATTCATTACTGCAGTTTCAAAAGCATTGCTATGGTCTATGCATTTTAACACAGCAGTTTGAGTTGGAAGCTCATCTACAGCTTGCAGAAGATGCATTTGCTAGGATGTTAGAAGTTAGGCAACATTAAGATGAAGAACATAGTATTATCTGAAAATATACTCACAAAAAACTATGATCTGGGACAAACAAAGAAGAAATTAAGAAATAACTTGTAAGCTTTATAAATAATTGAAAAGAGATTGTTCCAAAGTTTGGATCTACTGCAAAAGCTAAGTTTAGAAGGTGAAGAAATTATTTCAATTAAACAGAACAAATGTCAGCAATGAATACGGAAGCATTTTAATGAATTCATCTGTAAAAGCATGGTGCCTGCTGAGGCACAGAGCCAGTGGGGGGATACACAGACAGACAAGTTATTTGTGACTATAATTTCAGCTGTAGAAGAAACACCTACTCAGACTGGGGAAGAGTTTCTTGAAACAAAATCTGTAAAGGCTCCAGAAATTTCTCCAGTACCAAAGCCCAATTACAGAATTGTGATACACAAAGATGAAGGAGCAAACAGGTCCAAAACCAAGGAACTAGTTAGGTCCAAGCAGCCAAGAAAAAAAAATCCTTTATCATGGTTCCTAATGTATTTAAAGCAATTTTGCAATAGAACAGTTACAGTGACTTCATTGGCAGCACCTCCTACTCTGCAAAAAGGACAAGAACTAAGCTTGCATTCTGCAAAATGACATACTACAAATGGCCCTAGTTAGACAAAAGAAAATATTATTCCCCTCTACCAAAAAAAACTGAGAGGGCAAAGGAGCTGTACACTCATGGGTACATGACACAATGGGTAAATAGAGCTGGTACCACAACTATTTCTCCTCAAAAAAAAAAAAAGGAGGGGACTGGGAAAAAAATAGGTAAAAGGCAGTAAATTTTAATGCAGTACCTGCATGTCTAAGACTATTACTACTAAGACTCCAGAAATCACTGCCAGCACTCCAGAACACAAACAATCACACACTGGTCGGCTGACTGCTCTTGAAGCCATTTCTTATCCCATCTCTTTCCATAAGGGAAATTCTCTCAACCTTAAGTTACCACACATTTCAGTTAAACACCAGATTTATTGCTATGCTCGGTAAGTAGTAAATGCACTATGTCACTGATGATTAAATAACTATCTTCAGGTACTACAGTGATTTTTCTCAGCATTGTGTTCTCCTTGTGCAGAGCCATACAGGTCTCCCACAGCCAATGCTTTTTCCTTTGATGCATTACTGACATCCTGCTCCTTAACCCTTATTTGGCTATCAGGGCATCTCTAAAGATCCCTATTATGTGAGTTGTATAATAATCAGATTGGATTTTGTTGACATCTTCCATTATAACCTACAAATAAAGCCTTAATTAGTGCATAGTTGCACTGCAAAAAGCACCACTGTGGTGCTTTTAGGCCAGGATTAACAGAAAGGACAATGGAAGACACACTAAGCATTTGAAAGTCTTAGGGATGCAATCACTTCTCATGTCTGTACTCTTGGACTAAGAGGTTCCAAAATGGACCACATGTTTATGGCAATTCCCAATCTTCTAGAAGCATTAAAATGAATTTTGTCAATTTGATTGTCCCACCTAAAAATAAAAATTCTATAAGCTTGAAGCACTTCAGAGGAACATTTAGTAAAACTATTGAGCCATTGCAAGTATTTTCCAGTCAAACCAAAATTAGAGTTTCCATGTCAGGAAAATAAAGCCTGACTCTCTTGCACCACAAAGGAAGAATTCAACTGGACCATGAGGACATACTGTATTTTTAATAGACCTCTCTCTTGCTGTACTCAAAAGACTTTTGCATGACTGCCTGATGGGAGAAAGCTTAGTTGTCTTCCTCTGTCCTTTAGACACAGCAGGAGAAAAGTCTGCAAATAACAGCTTTCTATTAATTCTTCGAGCAAGTGAGCAATCTAGCCAGGAACCTCCTCTCATGAAGAGACAGAGTTCCCCACTAAGAGACTGTCAGGTAAAATATAACTCACAAAGTCATGGAAACCAATTTCCCTAGAAAAGTTTGAGCCTGTTAGAGGCTTTGCATGGGACAATGGAGTAATAAAGGCTTGTGGAAGTGAGAAAACTAAACTCTGAACATAGAGGAAACTAAGGTAGGGGCAAATAGGGAATGGTGGAAGTGGCTAGGAAATCATGAAATCATAGAATGCTTTGAGTTGGAAGAGACTGTTAAAGGTTATCTAGTCCAACCCCACTGTTGTGAGCAGGGGCATCCTCAACTAGATCAGGTTGCTTAAAGCCCCATCTGACCTGACCTGACCTGACCTGGAATGTTTCCAAGCATGCGATTCTACCGCCTCTCTGGGCAACCTGGGCCAGTGTTTCACCACCCTCAGTGTAAAAGCTTTCTTCCTTCTATCTAGTCTGAACCTTGGGTTTTTTTTTTGTTTCAACCTATCCCCTACTGTCCTTTCACAAATCAACACTAACAGAAAGCAAGCAAAACACCATCCAGTCATCCAACAATCTGCAGGGAACCGGAACTTCTGTCAAATAATTATTTTGCATCTGGCAGGCCAGAGACCAAATCATTTCCAAGATCTGAGTGGTGAATGAGTGAGTTTGTTGTTTGATTGTTTTAGTGTTTCACCCTAAAACAAAACAAAACAAAACAAAACAAAAAAAAAAAAAAAAAAAAAAAAACCAAAAAAACAAAAACCTGACAAAACTGCTAAGAGAAGGAGAGGAATAAATTGTTATACTTAAAAACAAAGAGCTCTGAGAAGCAGTGAAAACTAAAGCCAAAAAAAAAAAAAAAGGAGAAACAATGAAGAGAGACCTTCACCAATAATTGACAAGTCCAAAGAGTAAGGAAACTAAGCCAAATAAAATACTTGGAAATCAGTTATTAGTGACATGCAGCTAGCACAGGTCTGGCTTAAATCTTTTACCTTCTGTGGTCATTTAGACCTAAGCCAAGCAGCCATTAAAGTCTACTGAGCAGCATGGTCATTCACTTATATGACAAATGATTACACAAGTTGGGAGATACTATCATATTTAGCAATGCAAACTCAGTTTAATGATTAGTGTTTAAACACTATTAACTCAGAAGAACAGCACTGGAAGTTATGAACTAGTGAAAAGGAGCAGCATTCCATGACTTTGTAGTCAGCCTTCCACCAATGCAAGGTATTTGCAGGAGGAAGAGACAAGTCTCATCTAAGCCACAAAGTTTTCTGCAACCAAACAAAGCACTGCAGCACAGAAAAGCCTGACTTTTATCATTCTGGGCATTGGAAATGAAAGTAACCAGTTCCACATAGCCTGAAAACTTAGAGCTTAAATTGGAGTTAAGAGATGAACAAGCCACATTCAGATCCTGGTTAAGGACCAGAACTACTGAAAGCCAAGTATTTCAGCAAAGACAATATATTGGCTGAAAATAACAGTGCAGCTAGCCTCTACAAGCAAACAAACAAAAAACCACACATCATTTTAACATCTACATCATGCTGGAAGAGACATCCACAGGTCATCTAGGCCCATCCTCTGCTCAAAGCAAGTCTGCCTTCAACATGAGACTGGGCTGCTCAGAGCCTCAACAAATCAAGATTTGAAAGTCTTGGAGGTTAGAGAGTTCATAGCCTCCCTAAACCCTGTTCCTGTGCTTGAGTATCCCTCTGTGCAGAATTTTCCCTTAATCCCATAGCAATTGCCACTGCAGCTACATCTACCCAACACCTCTTGTGCTTTCACACTACATCTGAGAAAACTATCTTCTCTGCAATCCCCCTTTAGGGATTGTAAAGGCTGCCCACCCTGGCCATCTTAAAGACTAACTCAACCCATGTCTAGCCTCCCCAGTGTATTGCAAATCCTCTCATACTTCCTGACCACTTTAATAGCCTTCCACCAGCCTCACCTCAGTCTGTCACACAGTGGAGGGATGTGAAAACATCAACACTAAGAACTAATAATACAGTTGGATTCTCTTCCAAGAAACAAGGCTTTCATGGAGGTGGGTCAGCAAATGGTAAGGGGAAGGGAAGCAGCACAGCCAGTAGCATCTGGTGAATTCATATTTGACTCATTGCACAACTATCCTTTACACAAGGATTAATACAGTGCAAAGGCCTGATACAAGCAGAAAACACCACAGAGCCTCCCACAGAGGGAGCAACCTCTCACAGAGCTAACTGTTCTCAAATTGGCTAAAACCCACAAAACCAAAACCAGAAATGCTGGCTACTTTTAGGAATACAATGTATGTAGGGATACAGAATAAATGAACAATAACTTCCACCTTTTCTGGTGTATTAAAGATTTGCATTGTAACAAGATAGAAGAAAAAAACATCTATGAAAGGCTTTCTAGGTTGAGTGACACTGTTCTAATTACACTGGATAATCTTGAAGCAAAGAAGTTTTTCCATATAACTCCCTTAAGGGATTTTAAAGAAAAAAAGAAAGCCACAAATTACCTTAAGAACTGAATCACTCTGAAGATTAATGATATTTAGCAAAAAAAGACACAAAGCATCCTTCCAAAATCCAATTCACCAAGCCGCCCAGGAACAAGCAGGTTGGTTCTGCTGAACAACTGGCAAGGAGGATACAGATTTCCTTGTTTGTGGCAGTCAAACGTGAAGCTGAAGCCAGTAGATTTCCACAGCAACTATGAAGATGGCTTATCCAGAGGAATGAGCTCCATAAGGAAAAACAAAGGTGTATTCTAAGAGTGAGCTCTGAAAAGTCTCCCACATTCAAAGCACTTTCCCAAAAGCCTGCCGCAGGGGGTTTTTTTGCCTAATGTTAATGACCAGCAAACTCCTCCTCCCCTCTGTCCTCAGACACCACCTGCAGAGCCAGCCCGTGCAGCTGGGCTGAGATGCACCTGGTTGCTCTAGATCTTCCGGAGGATCAGCTCAGGATGCCGAGACTCGCAAAAGCAGCACAGTTCCCTTCTTCAAAGCTGAGAAAAGCAATGGGAACAGCACCAAAGCTTTAGTAGTTGCCGGTTACCTTGACACCAACCACAATACAAGTAAAAAGCAAAGAAATAATTGACTTACTGAAATCTAAAAAACAACCACCCCGTTCCTAATGCTCTGAAGGACAAGTGAACAGAAATAGAAGTGTGATTCTTCTCTTTTATCCCCTCATCCTAGAATCAGATCTAAGAGGGCTTCTCCCTCTTGTTATACAGTTTTAGATGAAACAACTGTGTGGCAAAGGCTCTGCTCTTTGATGAAGCCTTCAATCCTCACATTTTCCTCATATCAGGGAACAGAGCCTGAGGAACATGCTTGCTGTGACATCCCATTCCTCTTGCATGGCCTCCATTTACATTCCCTTTCTCATCCTTTAGGACTGCTGTATTTAGCTTTAGTAAGGATGCAATTTCAGAGGGGTTCCCCCACCACCAACTTTTCTTTTCTTCTAATCACTGTCCTCACTTCTTTGGGAATGCTTACAGTATGGACTGATGGTGCCTCTGGGAGAAAGAGATAAAAAAGGAAACAAGTAATATTATTTCCACAGGCAGGTTACAGACTGAAGAAGTTGGGGCAGGATTAAAAAGTACCTCCAACCTCTTAAATCTGTTTCACAGCCTACACCAAACATCCTGCTGTTCTGAGCCAGCCAACCAAAAGATAAATGGAGCAAGAGAAGAAAGAAAGAAAGAAAATATTGCATAATTGCTATACAGAGGAAAACTGTAAATACAGCCATAGAGTGCCTCTCCAACAACAGTGTTTTATGCAGATAAATTCATTTCCTCTGCACAATAGAGATCAGTAACAATACTTCAAGATAAATACTGCAAATGATATGCCACTGCAGGAACAGACTAGCAGATTAGAAACAGAAAGGATTATTTATGTAGAAGAGCTACATTGTTTATTATTATTCAGTTCATAGAGCAGGTTCCTGAAGACCTCTGAGAAATTAGAACCTCTGCACATTTAAGGGCTGCTCATTTCTTACAGCACTGAAAGGCAGCCACCCTATGATCTCTCTGTTACCTCCCTTGGCAATATTTTTCTGGCTTTTTCACAGTATGTGGCTTTTTTCTTAAAGCTATGGCTGCAGTTTTCATATTAGATGAAGAAAAGCTTCTGTCAATCACAAAGTAACAAAAAACTTGAAAACATGAATGTTTTTATAGTGAACAAGAGAACAAATCCAAAAGACCACACCACATATTCGTTTCAACTGCAGGAATGCAATGGTCCAGCGTCACCAACGACTAGCAATCTCCTCTTCAGCTGCTTCACCAAGGACCACACAAGGTACCAAGCCCAGGCTTACAGTCTCAGTACAGGCAGGTACTTCCAGAACAGGCTGATGTGATAGCAGCTATTTCCAGAGAACATAAACTGTGTTCAAGCTTAGTTATAGGAACAGGCTCTAATAGAAGGACTACTTCAGTAAGGTCCTCTAAAAGAATTTTCCAGTGATGGAAACGTCAGATCTTCATTAAAAGCAAACTCCCCATCACCCAAACACACACACACAATGGCAGTGTTTCTCATTAATGGGGCTAAGCATTTTCAGCACTGTAAGAAATGCTGGTTTATAGGATGCTGGTCTTAATTCTATTATCTTGAGCTCTCCTGGAAATTAGTGAAATGCTGCTTTGACACAAAAGCTCTAAGTTTGTGCTGCACACAAGCCTAGAGATGGCAATATTGGATGTGTAGAAAGTTTGTACTGAAGTTGCAAAATTCAATGGAAAATAGTAGAGATATTTTTTGATAGGCACAAGGATTATCTTCCATCCCTAGAAAAAGCTATAAAGTGATATGCTGTGAGAATACCTTGAATTGATATTTCAAAGGGCTTCTTTTGAAAGAATGATTTATAGATCACAAAGACCAATGGGTCTTTTATCAAAGAAAATGGATTCCTTTTCTGAACCACAAAGAAAAGATTGATGATATCCTAGGCCACGTCTCCATTTTTGAGAGTTGTGTAGTGTCAGAGGACAACACTTACTGTTGGTTAGCACTTCATGATACCACAAATAACTCAAATGCTAATCCTCATATGGTGTTTTATGGAAGCTGGAAAGCAAAATTATAGCACAGGGAAATTCATTATGTAATTTATCTTATTCCCTCAGTACATATAAGCATGACAAGAAGGGTTTTATATAATAAGTGCTCATGGCAAAACAGCAAAATGGATACAAATCAGTCAGTGTGTTGTTTTACTTCCTCACTAAGACTAGAGGGCTGCACATATGTAAAAGTATGCTCCACGTGTGAATATTGAGATAATTCCAGCTTGATTCTATCTCTTCCACAACTCAGTAATGAAATTCCTATCAATTCTTTGTTTGGAGCACAGCCTACATGTGGACAGGATCTCCAATATTATTATCCATCCAAAGAAAAAAAAATGCAGATCTTATTACCTTCTGGGTTTTCTCAGGGGTAAAAATAAATATACCTTTCTTTTTAACCTGGCTCCATTATTAACTGATTTTTCAAAGCAATTCTTGCCCTGAGCCACTACATAGTATGTTAAATGACAGATAACATTTATTCAGTCTCAACAAAATATGGAATATATGTGGGTTTCACAGAGGTAAGGTAAATGCAGGAGAGAAGTGGGCAAACCACACTGGCATCTACTGTTACTTTGGCGTATGCTGTCCTCAGGAGACACAACAGATCTGTGGGGAACAGAAGAGCTTCTCAGCTGGATGTGACTTGTGGAGGGCTGCACCTTTCAGTACTCCACAAAGTCAGTAGAATTTACCTAGTTTCATCACTTCATGCCCATCTGCTAAAGCCTTATACCAGAGGTGGTGCATCAATTGTATGCAGTCATTTCTTCCATCCCTAAAATCCCCAAACTCCTTTACCTTGTGAGCTTGTGGCCTGGGCTCGGTCATAACCCTTAGCACTGAACAACCGAAGGTCAGACTTAGCAAGTAAGAGGCAGTAATACATTACAATAAAACAATGTAACCCTGCAATACACAGTGACTTGGTCAGCTTCATTTGCTAGATGTCTTAATACAGAAAATAAAATTCAGAGTAGGTATTTTTCCCAGGTCCCTCAGATTCCCAGAAGGTTCAAGGACAATGCTATTCCTATTTCTCTGCCACTTCTTTTTTTTTTACTTTTTACTGTTTTGTTCTTACTGTTGTCATCTCTCTGCTTTGTTCTTTTGGGTTAATGTGGCATGTCTCCAACACAGCCTTGGAAAATAACTGTAATGTGATTTGGGTTTAGTGTCATTAAACCCGATTAGCAAGAAGTGCTCATGAAAAATCCATAATTACTTTACAAAAAGATTTTTTTTTTGCCAGGAAACTACAAAGAAGTTTGCTTCCATTTAACTAGTTGGGCTACTTGAGAAAAGTTGTTTTGACATTGTTTTCCCTCTGCATTTCTCTGTGCCCTGCAAATATCATAAAATACCAAAATCTGCTGAAAACATCAATCTTCTCTCAGAGCTGATTTCTCATATGAAACCAAATATGCAATACTCAAAGAAAAGAAAAAGCCATGGAGGGCATAATGCACCTTGATTGATATGTTAGTGCTTTGGGTACAAGGCTGGACTTTGTGACTAAGTCTGTAATGATAAAAAAAGTTTCCAGCTGGACAACAGTACAGTGTGGCTGACATTGCTGGACTATTTAACCCCCCAAAACAGGGGTGTTGCAGAGGATATTGTCCGGCAGTTTGGGGGCTGTTCTCCAAACACCCTCACCATGTTTTTTCCTTTCTCTTTATTGGGTGTTGAGAGAAGGGGGATGCTCTAAACTTTGTGAATAGAAGCATCCAAAACTTCAGCCACCAATATATGTTCTTCCAAAGCATCATTTTCATTTAGCATCAAGCAGAGGACAATCTCTGCCTGTAGGTTTTTTTGTCTGTTTTCTATTGCAAATCAAGCTGAGATCAGCCTTTGATCAATCGCTGCTTGCAAACCTCAGTAAGATGCAGGCAGAAAAAGAGCCTTTCGCCCCTGCAGCATCAGGAGACGTCTGGGGGCAGCTCTACTGCTGTGTTCCATGGGTAAGCATTCCCATAAACCTGTGTCCTGAGCTTTGCTAACTGCAATGGCATTCTTGTTTATTTTTTCCAGTAATACTATCACTGGAAAATAAGCTCACCTGTAGTTGGCATAAGCAAAACTCAGCTTTCTTTGAGAGCACTTCAGATGCTCCCAGCCTCAGTAGTTCTGTTCAGAGGCTTTTGTGGCCACAGTCCTGGTTTGAATCTGGTGGATGTTCTTGAGCTACTTCTTCCCACACAGTTCTTATACCTATATCCCAAGCAGTTCACCACAAGGTAAATACTTCTCCATCTTCTACATAGAGACAAAGCAGCAATGCCTGTGCCATGGTTACATGCTGTATACATGCTGATGCCCATTCAAAGGCTTAAAGTGTCCTCTGCATCTGAATGATGGTTGGGTCTGCAGCCTGGAAAGCTGCCCCTGGAGTGCTCTAACATGCAAACATTGAGATGTGGGTGGGAACACATGCTGTAAGATAATCTTTAAGGAACTCTCCAGCCCTAGGCAGTGAAGGTAAAAAGCACTGACAGTCTCATCAGTAAAAAGAAGTGCAGGAAGTGAATCAAAGTCACCTTCATGGAAGTAAGAAGTAAACTCTTCGTTGGTTATGTTAGAAGCAGGTAAAATTCCACTTATACACTTCTCCTGTACTTGCATTGTGATCATAGTGGAAAATAAACTTGTGATCACATGGAAAATAAACTTACTTTAGAAAGTCTCAGGCTTGGCTCTCCTGCATAGATTTAGGGTATGCACAAACACAGCTCATAAAATACCTAGTTAAAACCCTGTGCTCTTCTCCATTTCCATTTTGATTAACCAAATAGAAACTGAAATCTGAGTATTGCCTTTCTGGGCAGTTTCTGGGTTGCTCCACCATATCATATGCTTAAGAACTGAGAGACAGGTAACAGCTTAGAATCACAGAATACACTGAATTAGAAGGGGCTCTTGGGATCACAGAGTCTAACTCCATGCAGGGCAACCTAAATGTCAAACCATCTATCTAAGAGTGTTGCTCAAATGCTTCTTGAACCCTGCAGAGATTTATCACACCAACTAAGATGGTGGAAACATTTTCTCCCTTGCCACTTCCCTGTCATCTAATAGTATTAGAAACCAATGAAAAAAAAATTTCTACTGGATTAACAAAGAACACAGACAAGGGACAGCCTCCATTTGGTAGCAATAGAAAGTTTTAGACAACCTTCAAGTGTCACCAGCAAAAGGCAGTGCAGAAATTCTCCCTCTTCAATGGCATCATTCTGTCAATTAGCTGAAAACAGCAATTACCAGTCCTTTTCTTTATTATTTGTGAAGAACCAAAGCTTTCTGAGAATGATAAATGGCTCCTTAGAAAATGCAATGCACAGTTCTGCTAAATTTGCACTTTTCTATTGGTTTTCAGTTTGTTTTGTTTTATAAACTGTCTTTTCACACAGTTTATTAAAGTACTAGGGGTTGCTGAGGAAGAAAAAAAAGACACAGGACACACATGACAGAAGGAAAATGCCAAAGAACGGCTTAAAGGAGAATAGAGAGCTTTTCTCATTTAACTCACTGACCAGGGCAAAGACATGTTCCCACACCTTCATTAATTAAACAAGAAGGTTAACATGGTTAACAACATTAGGAAGAAAACCTCATTTGAATTGTTCTGAAACAACACGGAACAAAAGCCGATGCATTCAGAGGATGACCTTTGAGAATTCTGGCTTCATTAACATTTCAAACAGTACAGCACAAAATTAAGACAGGAAACAGATTTGCAGTGCTATTTGACTGCAAAAAATATATCATTAACATGCCCATAATTAGCTGGATACCAATGTTTGTCCCATTGTCTCTGCTAATAATGGTGTAATATGCAAATGGGATTTCAACTGACAAAACTGATGGAGATATTTGTGTTTATTCCATCTCTTAAACACACTGAGTAAAGCCAAACAAGCCCCATTTGGCTCACTTGAAGGGATGACCTCGGTGCCTGCCCTCCTAGGCTCACATCAAACAACTGCAGATAGTAGATACAGGCTGCACTTAAGACTGAATTCAGTCACCTTTCCCCACCTCACAGTAGCAAGTTAATTAGGGAGCTACTGGTGACCATAGAGGTGTACATGAAGCAGTTCAGATGCTAACATTACCCTTTCCAAACACCATCATAGCATTAGTGGATCCTGTTCCTCATTTTGCCCAAGATATGATGGCAAAATTCTACTTATTTCTAATTATCCTTCTCTACCCTGTCCTAGTGAAGCCACATCTGGAATACTATGTCCATCTCTGAGCTCCCCAGTTTAAGACAAACAAGGAACTTCTGGAAAAAGCCCAGCAGAAGAAAACAGAAGAAAAGTGAGAGAAAATCTTATCAATGTTTATCAACATTTACAGGACAGGTGTCAAGAGGACGGGACCAGACTCTTTTCAGTGATGCCCAGTGACAAAGTGGAAGTGGGAGCAAATTGGGACACAGGAAGTTTTATTTGAACATAAAGAAAAACTTCCTTACTCTGAGGCTCACAGAACACTAGAAAAGGCTGCCGAGAGAGGCTGTGGAGTTTCTTTCTCTGGGAGAGATTCAAAACTCACTTGTATGCATTCCTGTGCAACCTGCCCTGGGTGATCCTGTTTGAGCAGGGGACTTGGACCAGATGACCTCAAGGTCTTTTCAAACCCCAACCACCATTCTGTGATTCTGTATTCAAAATGCTGTGCTCCTGTGACATTTCATAGTGCCTGCCACATGCCAAAGATGACAACACTGAGTACAATTACTTGCCTCTGACACAGTCCCACTCTTATAAGACAGGTAACAGAGCTGCTCTTCTAAGTACTTCAGGATTTGACATCTTGGAGCAGAAGACAAAATAAATCATCTAAACCAAGGCTTACTAGGCAAATGCAGTATGTCCCCACTATCAGGGCAGACCACCACTCTGGACCCCTTTGTGCAACAGGGTCAGCACACATGAGGGTCAGAGCAAAGTCTGGAGATGGACCACTTACCCAATTGCTCTTTGAGTTCTTAGGAACTTCAGTCTTCTCTTGAATAAAGTAGTGATAAGATGCATCTTTATGAAGTAGGCTTAGGCCCTTCCTTAGATTGCAATTAATTAACTACCACTTAATTAGCTGCCCATATTGGGAAGCAAGCTGGTCCTGCAGCAAGTGGCTTCCATCTCAGCCACAATAGCCTAGGTCCGTTTGGGGCATGTTGCCACAGCAATGCCCATTCATTCCTGATGGTATGATACAGCTCTTTACAGGGCCCTGTGCAAGTTTTGAGGTTTTGAATATTCACAGAGCAACTGCACATAGCAGCATTTCTGCTGCTGTTTCCCCAGGAGTCTTCTGCAGCCTCTTAGACTTAGACCTCATCATTGGGAAATCTCAGTTTCATTCCATGTTCTTGTATTAGATCTTCTCATGCAATGTCCACCCTTCTGCTTCCAAGTTGTGGCATCTCTAGGCTTCTTGGTCAGTAGGTGACAGGTTGTAGGACTTTTAATCTCTCTCATGTCAGATCAGCTTGAAAATCTGATGAAAGCCAGACCTGCCTCATGATAGAGAGGTGAGAGTCAGATGTTCTTAACAGAGTCCTGTCTCTTCCCAGGGCAGAATGAAAGGCTAGATGTGACAAATTCTTCAAGTGTCACTGCTACTCCTACAGTCCTGTGATTAAATCAGTCTATGTTTTTTTCAATTTGTTCCCTTGCTGTCCCTTTTCTGTGCAAAGAGCTGAAAAAAACAGGGAATGCAGCTGACTCTTTTAAGGGACTAAGGGGCTTATCTAACCATCCTCTCTTTGTTTTAAGATATCATTTAGGTTAGGAGTGTGCTTACAAAGCCACAGAAACATCAGACACTTAGCTGAGTGATGTTTTAGTCACATAAGAAGTGTGAACAAAAAAAAATTCCCATCACTAAGCTATCATACAATTACTGCTGAGCCACAGATTGTCACCAATCTACTAAGGGCTAATGATATCATAATTGTGAGGTTGTAAGACTTAGTAAAAAAACAGTAGTTCAAAATGTGTTGGTCTCAGAAGAAAACTACGATTCAGATGTAATATTTCCTGGAATTCTCACCTCCACATGCCTTGTTGTTTATCAGTATTACAAAGGCAATTTATACTTTGCAGTTCTCCAGTGCAGGCACCAGGCAGGTAAGATTAAAATGTCCATCACAACAAGCTGTCCTTTCCCTGGGTTTATATTAACAAACCCTACTGAGATTAAAGTCATAAGAAACTGGAGGAAGTGCATCCACTTGCTCCAAGTTCATGGGCTTCTGAAGTTAGATTCCTACACATCTGTAGCCATCTTCAATAGAAAAAGCAAAACTCTCCCCAATGGCAGAGAAAAACATTTGAGAAAGATGATATGCATTTGCAGAACTCACTCACAAACATCACAAAACAAGTTCCCAAGATGCCCTAAAACAGCAGTCAGGGAAGAAACATTTCAAGGGCTGGTCTGTTTAAAGAGGAAAACTACTTACTCCACTTTGCAAGATCTAAGAAAATGGCTTTGAGCTTTCTCTTCCTTGTGACTCTTACCCAAGCTGTTCCACACACAGTGGTCTGAAAGTGAGGGACATTTCAAAATGCTTCACTGCTCCACACACCATTCCCCAAAACACTCCACTTTTGACAAAGAGCCTTCACTACAGCTTTACTATTTTGGTTACACATAACCAGTCATACTGATCTCAATAGCAGATACGCAAGGTGCTTCTAGATTCATTATTGGTATGCATCTTCCTAGGTCTGTCCTAGGTCCTAGGACAAAGTCGCTGTATTATCCACGCACCTCATCTTTGTTCTACAGCCCAATATTCCTACTCTCCATTCACTTCATTGACACTCTTCACATTGCACCTATCATGCCAGCTGTAAATCCTCTAGGTCCAGGACACCTACTTTTTCTACACCATAACTCTCCTTGTTAGTGAGTTGATTTGGAAAAAAAGTCTTTGTGCTTTCTTTGGGGTTGAAGAGAGACCGTAAAGCCAGGGATGACAAGATTAGCATTCAAAAAAATAACTACATTAGGATTATCAGCTAGCTTAATGCAGCTATTACCTCTTCACAGGCAAGACCAAGTGCTCCAAAGGGGTCCAGAGACCAGCTTTAGTGACTTGGTTCCAAGTGGTGTTGAACACCTGGGTGTAAATCATCAACATCTGTGCCTCGGAGCAAGTCTGATAGCTGATACATAAGAGTAAGTTAGTCAGAAGCAGCTAACTGCAGTTGCAAAACTCCCTGGGATATCCTGACATCATGACAGTGGGAATAGTCTGAGTGACAAAGGAAAGAATAAATGGCTGCATGCAGAAAACTGCTGCTGGGAGCTCTCTGTGAAGCTCTGTGTGAGAGCCCAAGTACACCCCACAGTTTTATTTAGAGAGTAAATAAGATATCTCTCTTTCTGCAACCATGTTCAAATGCAGAGAATTGACCCTTCCAAGCTGAGAGCAGGAAGACCCTCTAGGATGTCCACATCTTTTTGTGCTGCCTCCACAGACCAAATTCTACCTTTGGAGGTTCATTGACACAAAGCTCTGTAAACACACAACTGAAGGAATTTAGGGAACTATTTTTCTTAAAGCCTTTACTAGATACCCTTCATCCTTCCTAGACAAAAACACCTTTCTTCTTCTCACTAAAGCCCCCTGCTACATACAAAGCAGAACAGCCTCAGGACAGATGTGTCCCTAACAAAGAAACAGCAGAACATAAACTTGTGTGTCCATCCCTTCACTGATGAGTCATGTCCTCAGGGGTGACAGTCAAATGCAGAGAAATCAACAGCTTTCACAGCTCGGAAAACAAAATGAAAGGGCAGAAGAGTGAAAGAGTAAAGGGCTAACAATACTTGCTCCTAAAAGTGTTGGTTTTAAAATACTTGCTTCTAAAAAGTGTTGGTTTTCCCTGCTTCACCTATATTAAGCAGCAGCACAAAAGTTTGTATATTCAGATGCAGCCTGATGTAGTTAAAGATGTCTCTGCTCGCTTCAGGGGGGGTTGGACAAGATAACCTTTGATGATCCCTTCTATTCTATGATTCTGTATTCCAGTCAAGAGGAACAGGTTCAGTAATCCAGTAATCAGGAAACTGTTGAGGACAGGGAGGCATAATTCCTTTGGGGCTTTCTGCCCCGTTTAACAAGGATAACACTAGCTACACATCCTTACTAAACCTGTCAGCAGCTTTAGGCTGCAGGGAGGGAAGCCAAACCTTTCTGTTTCATAAACAAATTGGAGCTGAGTGAGGATCTAACCCTCTGTTGTCATGGCTGTTGTTTTTCTAAGGCGAGACCTCTAGACAGCATTTAAATCTAGATGCTTCTGCTTCAGAAATAGTAAATGTTACTGAATACAGAAGGAAAAAAATACCCCAGGACCAGCGAGGTATTAGGAAGCAGCATTTTTTCATTTTGTTGCTGGACACACAGGGAATTGCTGCACCTAAAGGTACCAAAGCCAGCATAATTCAGAGAATATCTGCTTACATCTGACACAGAATCAGCATTTTACTAAGAAGTGGTTGGGATACTCATATTAGTCCATGGAACTCATTACATAGGTAAATTTCCTGCAGGAATGCTCAATATATACTGTGTACCACATCCACCCTCTTCCTCCCTATGGCGCTTAGCTGAACTTCTTTGTGCATGCTCTCTAGGCTGTCTGATACAGTTGACTGGCTGCAGAGTTGGTCTAAACTAGTTTGCTCTTCTTGATGACTTCTTTCTCAAGCCCACAGTTCCAATTTCTTACTGCTTCCACAGGTAATGATTCTTAGTTTACACTATAGATAAATTCAAGGAGGATTACATATTCCCAAATATCCCTAGGTTAGTACAGTACCATTATCCTTCCTTTTCTTTGGAAGATTTGTTGTTACTCCAAAGCTACAACCCTCATCAAATCAACTTATAGTGATTTTGCCATAGGGTGGTACAGCAATTACAACACTGGATCATTATACAAGCGATTATGCAAACTGTTATGACAAAAATTAACACCTGTAGTGGTTCATCAGTCCAGGATTTTGCATATAGAAAGTCTCTGGGCTAGAATAGATGAGCTGGGGAGTCCTGGTTACACTGAGGATTTGGAGAACCTTTCCTACCAATTGGAAAGTCCTATGCAGTGCATCCACTCAGAGGTGAGGCTTCCAAAGTCACTGCAAGAGGATCCAACTTCTATATTGTTGAATAAACAAGTTTACATGATTCCATGTGGCCATGAACTATCAGAAGAGACCTGTATGCCTATAACCTAAAAAGTATAATCTCAGCACTACTAAAACCAGTCTGTGTAGTCATACAAAAAAAAACCCAAACCCAAAACCTAGAAGTTTGTGAACCTTACTTTGACTGGAACCTGCCTTATAGAAAACTTCATGTGAGCTCTATAGCTACATATGGAAAACAAACCAGAATTCTGTACTAAGTGCAAAAGGATGACATCACCTAACGATTTCTGGAAGTCTGAAATTGAATTCTTTAAGCTCAAGGAACTAAATGTACTAATCCTCTTAAGTTTACTGTGTCCAGTTCTGGGCTTCTCAATTCAGAGATGTTGAGATACTGGGACACATCCAGAGAAGGGCAATGAAGCTGATGAGGGGCCTGGAACACAGCCCTGTGAGGAGACGCTGAGGGATCTGGGGTTGTTTAGCCTGGAAAAAAGGAGGCTCAGGGGTGACCTCATTCCTGCCTACAACTATCTGAAGAGACATTGTAGCCAGGTGGGGATAGTCTCTTCTCCCAGGCAACCAGCAACAGAACAATGGGACAGTCTCAAGTTGTGCAGAGCTGGATCTTAGGAGGAAGTTCTTGCCAGAGAGAGTGATAGCCATTGGAATGGGCTGCCCAGGGAGGTGGTGGAGTCGCCATCCCTGGAGGTGTTCAGCAAAAGCCTGGATGGGGCATTTAGTGCCATGGTCTAGTTGATTGGACAGGGCTGGATGCTAGGTTGGACTGGATGATCTCGGAGGTCTCTTCCAACCTGGCTGATTCTATGATTCTATGATATGTTATAATTCAGTGTATAATATTATTTTCTTTAGAAATGTACATAAATGTGATGCATAAAGTTAATTACTGCTTATGCTTGATCACTGCTTTAATAATTGTCTACTCCTCTAAATAATAGCATGAACCCCTGGATAGTGTTTCATTGAGAACCATTTTTATAAGTGCTTCAAATCACAGCCATGACCAATGAGCAGGAACTAACTGAAAGAGAAAAGGTGATGCCTTTACACCTAATATCTGTACTAATAAAATAAAGTTTTGTTGGACCCCTCTACAGGTCAAAGGAACCAAAGCTGACCTCTAGATGAACATCCCAAACAAACATTAGATATTGTTGGTATACGCTTATTAGTACAAAATCATAGCCTCTTAGAATGGCCTAGCCTGGAAGAGATAACTTGGCACCCATGATTCCAGTCAGAACGTTTCAGATCCTCCCATGTCTCAAGGCTCCTCACCAGGACTGAGCAGTTGATCTTCTTGGAGGCACCTGCTCTTACCTATATGATCTTGCCTCATGTGACTCTGAGGCCAGTAGGTCTCAGCTCTGGCGAATAGCCCCCATTTGGTTTATTCAATATTTGATTTTATAGTCAGGATAATTTGCACAATTAATTACATTCTCAAGCTTAAAATGACAGTCAGCATCTTTCACTGCAGTTGTAATAAGAGCAGCTTACTTACTATTGTTGCATATTGCAAACCTTGCTTTGGTGGCTTGTTTTATTGCCTGTGAGTATAGATTAAACGTTAAAATTACATTAAATGCATGTGTAGAGGTGATTTCTAGGTGTGATATGCACATAAACACAGCTGGATCCCACATTAGTGACCACAGGTCCACTAGGACATGTTTCATATTCACATCTGGCTGCATTTTGGTTTAAACTGACTGAACACTGATACCCTTTAGCATGCAAATTGCACAGTCCAGTGTCTCTTCCTTGCTGCTGAACTCCCAAGAAGGTGGTTGTACAGTTCTTTCCACTTTCCTCTGAGAGATTTGTTGCTCCAGGTCCAAGTATTTTGGATGACAGGAATGTGTTGCAATGCCTAAGGTTGCTGGAGAAGCTAAAACAACCAACTTATGCAAAGATGAGAGTACCTTTTCCAAATGGACTGCAGCAGACAGATTAATTTAGTCATGTAGCACCTACGAAACCAAATTCTCTACCATCTAGTTATTCTCCTAAATAGCATTTAGTTACAAGCAGGATATATTCCCACCTTTCTTGCCCAGGCTTCATGACCAGAACTGTATTGTTTTTTCCCATGGCTGTCATCTAGCCAGTTGAGGACAGCCACTGGATTGTTTGGCCTATATTTTTGCCTGACTGTTGGGGGTCATCTGGGTCTTTTAAGGGAGGAAAAATTTGGGCTGGAGGTGTGGAAGTTGATTTTCTTGCTGCATCAAACTTCAGACCACACAGTTGCCAGTTTCAACACCAACCACAAAGGCCACTATCAATACTGTTTGCACTCTGAATAACAGACTTTTTTCTTGGCAGGATTCAGCAAAGGGTGCCTGCCACAATCCATGTACCTGCTTACCCCAAGCACAAACAGAAACAAGGAGATAAAGTCAAGAAGAAACTCCAGTACAAAGGCATGGGGAGCTGTTAGAGAGCAGAGGAAATGCATGAGGTTAACAGAGAAGCCAATTAACAGTAAATCACTTTGCCAAACTCACAGAATGTCAAATTTGACCAGAAGAGGAATGCTGTAGCAGCAACCCACACCAAATCACAACAGCCAGAGTGCAGGATGCCAGGAAACACCGCAGACCTCAAGGGACACATGCTTAGGGTGCACTGAAACTTAACGCTAACCCTATCTGCTCATCCAGCAGCAATTACTTACAGTAGTCTACCTCTTAGAGTACACAGACAACAAGAGAACAAAGACAGGAAGATACATTCCTAAAAGAAACCCAGCAATAATAAAAACAATAACCATTCAGCCCTGCTGAGAACCAGTCTCCCTGCATAGCTGTTAATGGGCAATAATTAAGAATTTTCATTCCCACAGACTTCAGGTGTTCGACCTTAATCAAGTACACTTACAGCAACATATAGAACGGGAAAGAAAAACAAACCCTGGTTTGTGACAGACATCCACAGCACTTTCCCAGTTAGGTTAACAGCTGGACAAACAGCAGAGAAACCAGCTGGGAGGTAGCCAGGCTTGTTATCCAGCAAAGCTGCTGTAATTTAGCAGGCACTGAGATAAATCAGCAAGATCTGAGACACCTGAGAGACCACAGATATTTTGTGACAAAGGAGGAGAAAAATCCTAATTTCTCAGGTGATGAATGGGAGGGGTAGAAGAGTGGTGCAAACACCTGCAGACATCAGCAGCTCTGCAGTCAGTAGCCCTTCATGCCATTTGTGGGAGTCACAAATTAATCCACAAGGAACTGATATGCAGGAGCAGTGAATCCACCCTGAGCTCTCCAGCCCTGAAATGAACTGTAAATGACTCATTAAAGGCCAAATACTGTTATCCTTCCTCACATTGCCTGGGATCTTACCCCACGAGTGGTCCCTTTGGCTCCAATTAGCTGCTATCCTGATAGGTGCTGACTAAATAACAGATAAATGCCCAACCTTGGCAAATTCTGAAATACTGCTTTACTGAGTGAGGTTTTCAACTAGATGACTCCCTACTTTTTGCTTTGAAGCCAGTTCATTTACTCAAGGTGAGAGCTTTCAAAGCTCCTTGATTGTTCAACACCACCCTTCTTTGTGGGAGAAATTTTTGGTTTCCATACTGCCCAGTGACAGGACAAGAAGCAATGTGCACAAGCAGGAACACAAGAAGTTCTGTTGGAATTTCACATTGAGGATTTCTGGAACTGCCCAGAAAGGCTGTGGAGTCTCTTCTATGGAGAGAATCAAAGCTTGCCTGGATGAGATCCTGTGCAACCTGCTCCAAGTGAACCTGCTTTAGCAGGAGAGGTTGGACAAGGTATCTCCAGAGGTTCCTTCCAACCCCTAGCATTCTGCAAAGTCTCCCAATTTCCTGCAGACCAATGCCATAAGCTGTACCTGCACAAGTCTCAGCAGAAGGTGGAAGAGCAGCTGGCTCAGGGGCAACCTCAGCAGAGGGGATGCAGGGAGGGCCTTCCCTCACCTTCTGGCAAGGTGATTTTTAATTTTTTTTTTTTTTCTTAAGCTCACATTGCTAACAAAGAGCAGCATTTGAACTGTGACCTGGGGGAGCACAATAGAGAAATCACTTTTTTGCATTTCAATTTTATCTTTTAAGAGAGGTAAGACAGCTGCCCTAATGTCAACTCTGCCTCAGCTCAGAGCCTGCTCAGAAGCTTCAAAAATGTTCCAAAGAGGCCCTTTAAAGCTACTTGTCTTATATATACCTTCTGCACTGGGCTATGTGAACATCAAAGTCCAAAACAAAAGCATCCAAGGTATTTATAACCCCCCAGGAAGCAAAATTCATAAGAATTAGCTGTTATTTTTAATTTTATAGCTTTTTGACTAACTTCAGTAAAAGAGGGAGGTTTAAAAAAAAAAACAAACTATTACTTCTTTATGGCTTCTTGCAGTGGGTTAAACACAGCCTGATTATCTCATATTTATTGTGGAGCCATTCAAACTTGCAAAAGAATATGACAATGGCTTGCATCAATATTTTTTTCCCTAGTATCTGTATTTATACATGACAGTGATCTTGCTCCATAGGAAGTTTAGATTGATGTGGTGTTCTAGAAAACATAATGCCTTTCAATTTCAGGAAACAAACTTTTATTATCATTATTATTTCTTTCAGTTTCTCTTCCTCTACCCACTCCTCAAAAGCCAGAGAGGTTTTCCTATGATACCTGTGAGCACAGGCCAACAGAAGGTCGTCAGGAGAGCAAGCCTGAGGGCAGCAGCATTACAGGAAGAGCTGAATTATTTGATTAAAAGTTCCCCTTTTCATCTGTAACTTCAAACTGTATTATCTGCTCAAAGTGCTTTTGTCACCTCAGATGACTTTAAGTGGACATCTTCAGTGCCAAAGTGCCCAAGATGACCCCAGAGGCCCCCATAAAGTTCCAGGCAGCACCTCTTAAGGCAGGAGAGGGCCAAAGATGCTCCTGGGAGCCACTGCAGAGACCAAGCAGTCACATGCAGCTTGTTTCATCATTTCCAGCTTTGCCACTGGGCTTATTTGACAGTTGGGTAAGAGGATTTGTCTGCTCGGTGGTAAGTAGGGAAACTACATAGGAGATCAAATTACAGAAGTTTTAAATATCTCATGAGCTTTTTTCCAGCTTGATCCTTAGCCATTGTCAGACAAGCAGCAGGTGCCTTTGCTAGCAAGACACACAGGAAAGGAAAGCAGTTGAGTGAAATAAGGACAAATAAATAAATAAAAGTAAGCCTACCATGTGAGGAAAGGCTGAGGCAATTGGGCTTGTTCAGCCTCGAGTAAAGAAGGCTCTGGGGACACCCTATCACCATGTTCCAGTATTTAAAGGGTGGCTTCACAGAACATGAAGACTCCGTTTTTACAAGGAGTCCCACGGAAAAGATGAAGGGTAATGGGTTCAGGTTACTCCTAAGAAGGTTCTGACTGGACATGAAGTAAATTTTTCATAACAAGAACTATCAGCCATTGGAATGGTCTCCCCAGGGACACACTGGATACTCAGATTCAGCTGCACAGGGTGCTGGGCCATCATGTTTACACTGTGCTTTTCCTAAGAAAGGTTGGATCATATGATCCCTGAGGTCCCTTCCAACTTGGGATTCTACAATTCAAACCAGACTTGCCTTACTCTTCTCTACATTTCCCTTCCTCAGATCTTACCTGACTGCAAGCTCACCATTAGAGGCCAGACTGGAAATAAACTAGGGACAGCAGCCCTGGTAACCAGCTTCACCTTGAACCCAGAAGCTTTTCTTTTTATTTGATCCAGCAGACAAGAAATCTGCCAGTGGGGATCTAAAGGTCCACCACCTGGAGCAAGGGAATGCACCTGATTAAATCATTAAATGTGCAGGTACATCTGCAAAAGACTATCAGAATTTGGGAGCACGGTGGAGAAAAAAAAAACCAAATTATTCAAAGTACAAACCAGACACTTCCTAAGCAGCCAGTCATGGAAACAAATGCATCCATTTCAACTCTCAGCCATTTATAATCAAAGAAAAGAATCATTCTTACTACTTTTGAAACCTGAAGACATTTAATCATCCCAAAACTCATCATTCTTAAAAAAAAAGGAGGGGGGGGGGGGAAGGGGGGAGAATAAAAGAAAGAAATCAAACCCCACAAAACTAAAAAACTAGCTCCTTTCCTCAGCTGATTTCTCCTCAAAGCCTGAAACTTGGGCTGTGCACACACAGCCTGCTTTAGAGCAGTAAGGCCTGAAGAGCCTGAGCAACAACAAAGCATCCTCCTTATTCGCAGAGGACTTAAGATGACCCAGGAAAGCTCATAAAACAAGACAGACATAGCAAAGTTTACTAATTAAATGGAAGCCATCAAAACTAACTTAAGTTTTTAAAGAAATGTCACAGTGTTTATAAAGGGAAGTTGATGCTGTTCAAACAGCTCCTGAGAGGATCATACAACAGCAAGTTTGCAGCATCCAGACCACGTTTGCCTACAAGACACTTCATAATATATCTATGTACACTTATTAAAAGTGAAAACATACCCAAGCCTTGGCAGTCTAGGCAACTGCTGTGGGTTTAACACATACTGGCCCTAAGTCTATTTATTTTCTCACATGCCTTGAGCACCCTCAGCAAAGCCCAGAAGGCTTCAAGCAAAAACTCCTAGGGGGCAATACCACTGCCACAGGCAGAGGTAGAAAATAAATGACTTCAGGTGCTTTGGGAACATTAGTGGTGCTGCAGGCAGAGAGGCAGGCAATAGAAAATAAATACAGCTAAACAGCAGGAAATATATTACTTTTGCTCCTTCAGGCTTCCTACTGGGGAAATAGATGGCAAATGCAATGTTGGAAAGGGCTCCTAGAATTACCAGCACCCCTAAATGAGAAAACTATCCCTTTCCCTTTTAAATTCTTCAGCTCACCCTGCTAACACTGTGAAAACTGAACAGCTGCAGTGGAACCCTATGCTGCTGCTGTGGTCAGCACCCAGACTCCCTGAGGATAACCAGCAACAAGGCCAAGACAGCTTAGTCACCAAGGGAAAGTAAGGCACCAAGTTAATACTACCTTGAGTTACAAAGTAAATGCAAGAGGACGGGGTACTTACAGATGATTTGTAAGCAGACAGCCTTACAGGCACTGTCACTGTAAGCAAAAGAGACAAAGCACCACCCACTCCCTCCTGTTCTACAGGGACTTCTGGACCATTCTCAGAACTTGTTAGATTTCATTCACAGAGACTCTCTTGAGAGAGCTTGTGAATTTAGCTAATCTTGACCGCTAGCAGTACAATACTTGCTTGCTATTTCAGCCTAAGCAGCACATGGCTTTCAGAGGGCGAGGCAGCTTCTGTGTAAATGCACTGCACAGCCTAAGGCCAGCAGAGCAAGCAGGCTAGCAGAAACCATGGAGGCACAGCAGTGCAAATCCTAGGAAAAAAAAGCCTCACAAGACCATCTCTTTGGTCAGATTTTCCCCCTGCCATGTGAAATATGTGACCTTTCTTTGATTTGTTTACAAAGGCCTGTAGTGATAGGATGAGGGGCAATGGCTTCAAAATGGAAAAGAGCAGACTTAGATTGGATGTTAGGAACAAGTTCATTACCATGAGGGTGGTGGAACAGTGGACCAGGTTGACCAGGGAGGTGGTTGGGGCCCCACGCCTGGAGATACTCCAAGTGAGGCTCAACAGGACTCTGGGCAATCTGATCTGGTTGAGGATGTCCCTGATTGTTGCAGAAGGGGTTGGATTAGATGACCTCTGGAGGTCCCTTCCAACCCAGACCATTCTATGATTTCTTCACATGCTCCCAAGGTCTTTGGGTGAATCACAGAACCAATGGGTACCAGCATTACAAGGAACTTTAAAAGCTATGAGTGGGTTTTGATTTTTAACCTCCTTTATGAAGAGACTTTTGAAATAACACTGTGAAAAAATATAGCAAGGATTTTCTAAAAGCAGCAGTTTGCATTATTAATATGAATGAATTCTAAAGCTCCAGATTTACTTTTAACTACTTTGCTTTTCCATTATTAACTTTCCTCTATGCTGTACTCAGTGTAACCTTATGTAGAAACATGCTGAAGTAATTTAATATGACGGTGGAAAAGGCTTGGATAGTTAGAGCAAGTTCACAGCCATCTGTAGAAAAAAATGGCTTGCAATCTTTTTGACAACTAGAAAAGAAAGAACACCCCTGTATCTATTCTTATCTGGAGATTTTGGAGCAACTGAAGATATAGCAGGGTTGAGGAGAAACTGTCATAATGACTCAAAAGGCAGAGAAGTGCAGTGCAGTACAGTCCATACTCCCAGGAGCAGCAAGGCCAATCTTACTCAGAATAAGGTACATCACCTTGTGCAGCAGGACAGGCTTGGGAAATGGCTGTCTGCAATGGAGAAGACATATGGAAAGTGCTGTGCTTGGCGTTACTTCTTCTCTGGGAGAACTCAGTGTTCTTCTGTCCCAAACTGACTCCAACTCCAGTTGTCCCTTGCCAGTGGAAGGTGTCAGGCTGGCACCCTCCAAAGCCTTGAGGGTCACATTAGTGCAGTGGTACAAGCCCTGGGGCAAATCAGACTGGGCATCATGTAATTGGTGCCCACCATTTTCAGTTTAAAAGCTGCCACCAACTCTGGAGCAAGGTGGGCTGCTGGAAGGTTTGGACTTCTAACAGGCAGTGTGCCAACACAGCACAGGCAGGGGGGGGAAAGGGAGTAGGTGGACAACCAGCAGGGTGCAAGTGGAGAAGATCTTCTCTAACTCAGAAAAATAAGGTTTCTTTGTGCCATGCTGCTAGCACTTAGCAGCAGCAGGGCTGTAACAAGCTGTAAGTGTTTAGAGATGAAAGAGGTTTTATTTTGTTATGAAATAGAGAGGAAATAATCAATTATTAAAATTTTACTTTTAAAACTGCCTCTTATCTAGGAGTGGAATATTTAGCAAGCTAAGAGATAGCTATATTGAAACAACATGGCCAAGAGTAGGTTGAATTTCTCTGCAGCAGCCAAAAATTGTTTGGTTTCTGGATAAGAGAAGCTTAAAAAAAACCCTTCATGTGGAAGCTGGAAGATTTTATGACATTAACAGAATTAGCACAGAAGCCTATGGTTGACAATATTTCTGGCACAAAGCACAGCAGAACTGCAGAGAAAAAGGAAAAATAAAACAAAAGCATCAAAATAAATATATAATTAAGCTACCTGAACAGTGAAAAAACAAAACACTTGGAAGGTGTAAAACTCTCCACATTGCAATAGCTTTAAACAAAAACACTTAAAAAGAGATTTTATGCTGGTACTATGCCAAAACAGAGCAAACATTAATTAGTGGTTATTCAAGAAGGGTACTCTGAAAATGTTAATTAAAAGGGGCTTTCAATTAACAGAACACAATTTATAGGGAGATGCCTAGGAAAAAGGCTAAGCCTTTGCTTTTGGGTTTATTGAAACAGTCATGAGGTCTAGCTTCAAAACCGTAATCAGATCATGTTGCTCACTCCTGATCTGGTGGAGGTCTTCTGGGTAGAAAAGGTGACCCAAGCCTTCTATCACTGGAGAGCTCCTGAAGATCCCTGTTCCCAGCAATAAGACACTGCTCAGCTGAACCTGCAGCCTAAATGAGTCCCAGAAGACAGAGATCAACATTGACTAGTTTGACTATTTCATCTGAGACAGAAGAGTCATTTGGTTCATGAGGGGCTGACTCTGAACTGGAATACAACTCTGCTCTTCTGCAAAATACATTCTCCATTCAGCTCTGATGTGACTACATCATGGTGGTGTTCAGATATACTGTAAGACTTCACTTAAAAGTCTATTTGCAGGTGAGATGTTGTTTGAGAAGCCTCTCATTTGCTGTACACAATGTCTTAGAGAAAAATACTTTGCAGAGCTCAAGTTCAGGCACTGTGAACCATGTATCTCTAATATGAGGGAAAACAGGGCAGAGGAAAAGAGCATCTCCTCTCGTGGGAAAAGCAGTCTCACTGATGAATAAGATGATTAATAGCTAAAGGAGAGAAGATCAAAGGCTGAACAGTAAAATCAAAGTACTCATACAAGCTTCCCAGGCAGGTGTCAACAGCCTGGAGCTGTGGTACACAGAGCAGGGCAAACAGGAAAGCAAGCAGCTTGCTTTTGACTTCTCTTTAACATGGGAAAAGAAAGAAACCTGGTCAGGCTGCCATGCCGGAGGGTGCAGGAAGAATCACTGGCCACAACGTCTAACCTAAGCCTGTTGCATGCGGGTAGTGATAGATCCTGTCTCTGCCAACTCAGAAGAGTGCCCTGACTTCTCTAGTAAAAGCATTTCATGACGTGTCTTCAGGACAAAGAACACTTGAGCCTCAGGACACAGGCACGCACGTGCCATGTGCGCAATGCTGTGACTTAGAGCTGATGATCTCCTGAAGTAGGCTTTAGAAAGCCTGAAGACTCACTGAAGAAGGGCAGGAAGCTGTCAGCAGAGTTGGCAGTGGAGGACACAAATATCCTTTAAACAGTAAAACCAACATGCACTGGACTGATAGAGAACACATGTCAGTGCTGCTGGGGCAAAAGGCTCTATGCATGCCATCAGATGCAACAACACAGGTTACAATGAAGTATGCACCTCAGCAAGGACAAAGTGCAGCAGTATCTTCAAGGAGAAGCATGTTCACACATCTTTGATGCGTGAAATGAAACTCCCAATAGGTCGTGGTGCTGAAGTTTTCGCAGCGCTGTTGGTGCCAGATGCAGCTGCTCATTGGCCTTGACTTTTGTACACAAGAGACACACAAGCAAGAGAATTTCCTTGCCAGGTAAGCATCCCTGCTAAGCAACCCTGATTAATCCATCAAATTATGACAGTGTTCTGAAAGGATGAGCAATGCTGCAAACTTCACGGTTCAAGGCTTCACAGTTGAAAGAAATCATCTCTTGTCAGCTTTCTGCAGGCTCAGTCAGCTCCACAGGTACTGCATCACACAGGGTGAAATCCCCTCTCAGCTAACAAATGCCCTTGCAGGCTGGGTCTAGAAAAGTGCCTAGGAAATTTATGAATGAGGTACTGTGTGCTGAATGATGCCCTTGTGCACAGTACTGCCTTTGAGAGACGCACAGAGAACATAAGAAAAATATTCTAACTGTTGCAGAAACAGGAGGTGAAGCTGAAAGGTCTTGGATGTGGTCTAAAATCAGAAGTGCATGTTATGGGAATCAAAATGGCTACTCGAGGGGATTAGAGAATGAAGCAACATGATATGTGGAACATGCTTGCAGAGCAGCCATCAAGTGCCACCTCAGTTTTTCCAGGTTCCTGGATTTCCTCAACACTGTTGATACAGCCCAGAGTAGTAGAACTGCCACTTGAGCTGGCAGTTTCAGACTGGGACTGGATATCCAGAGCAGGGAAAGAACTAAGGAAGTCAGCAGGGAAATGTATGAACAGAGACTTTCTAGCTGGACTATGCAAACTACAGAGTTTTGAACACACTGATCCAGTCACAGAAACAGTTTCTGTTTGCTTCTCACTTCCCCTGTAACCTACACACTTTTTCATGAAGGTATTAGGCACAGCTCATTACAACAGTGGCACAATGTTTGAGCATCAGTGTTTACTGCATGGGAAGAGGACTAACAAGAAAATGGGAGGTTCTTTTTTGACAACACAATAATCAATAAATTGTTGAAACTTGCACTCTGAAAAAGGCTTTGTTTTCCACAGAGGGAACAACATGACCCCATTGTGACAATATCAGTATTTCCTCATTTTGTCTGGACTGCAGACACCAGAACAGCTTCCAGTGCAACAGTGGTTATCTGGGTATCTTTTAGTCCAGTGAAGCAAGAGCATCCCAGATTTGTCAGATTCACTGAAGTTCATGCTGAACAGTCAACAAACCTTGGAGACAAACAAAACTTTTTTTTTTTTCCCCTGGCAAAGCAGTGGGGTCAAGTTCTCAAACCAACATCTTGGAACTAAAGTCACAGAAGAAAGGCATGACATAAGTAAAGGCAGACTTGACCTGTACTTGAAATTTAATTTTCTGACAAGGGGATATTTAAGGTTTCTCCAGGACACTGTTTAGCAAAGATATTAATAAGATATTGCTAGAAGTATAAGACACATCAAGGTGTTCCCACTAGCTGTACCCTTCGGACATCCCTTAACTGCAAGAGGTGAGTGCTGGCCCACCCAAAGAGAGCTGTCTGACAAAGAGGACCACACTCAAGACTCTCCCCCACACTGGTGATACCTGCAGTTTAGCAAGGTGACACACTGAAGAGTCAAAGAAGGTCTTGAGTCCTCATTTTTCCTTCTTTCTTGCTGTTTAGTTTACAGAGGCTGATTGCATTTACAGCTTTGATGAGCTCTGTGCTTTTGTAGGAGCACAAATTAAATATTGCTTCAGCCCATGAGGTAATATAAGAAGCCGGTTTGGCACTTTGGTATTTCACACCCACTCTAGCTGGAGGATCACCTTTCCACCCCTCAGATTATTTTCTTCCCCAGATCACATTAGGAGCTCGCTCCCAAATCTGTAGTAACTTGTAACTTGCACATAATGAGAGACATCTGCTCTGACAGCTCTCAGACTGAATCTGCTTAAGCCCCCTGCCCATCAGTGATCCCTCCACAGTGATCATGGGACAAAGTGCTACTGGTCCTGTATTAGGCCATACGTGCTCCCCTCAGGTAGAACACAAAGGATATTACTTACCTTCCTACCTTATTCTGCTGCTGCAGCTCCATACCCCTTCTCTGCAGTTTGTCCCACTCACCCCCTACCCTCTTAGCAACATGCAGAGACCTACCTGAACCAGAGCACCATACACCTTGGCAGCAATATTCCCACCCCCAGCTGGCTCACCGGCAGCACTTGTTCATGTGGAGAGCCTCTTCCCGTAGCCTGACAGCCTCAGATGGCTGGAAACTACTTTCCCTTGCATTGTGAGGAGGTCTAATTGTTGTTCTTGTGCTGCAGGGCAGCTGACAAATGGACACTGAAACAAGGAATAAGACATCCACAACCTTTCAGGGGTCTATGTGAGATACCGGAGGCATTGTCTAGGATGCAATACGTTGGCTGAGGAGAACCTCTTCTAACACAAAAGCTACATCAAAAAAACCAAACTGTTAAAATAGGCAAAGGATCTGAAAAGCGCAGAAAAGGAGGTGCAAAAAGAGATCTCTGGGGAAAATGAGATACCAAAGAACAGAGCGAGTCTGTAAGCTCAGCAGAGTTTGGTTCTCTTATCACACATGTGCCTCTCATGTTTTGTCTGTAGAACCTGTACCTGCAGCCAGGCACAAAGCAAACCCCCAGAAATCACCTGCAGTGACACTAAGTAACTTCATCACTTGAGTCTAGGCTGAAAGATGCTTCATAGGAAGAAAAAAATAAAATAAGGAAAAACAAAGAAAGGGGGGCGGGGGGGGAAAGAGAGATGTACTTTTGTCACAGCACACCAATGCACTCACAGGTCTTGCCTGAAGCCAAAGCATCAAGCAAGACTACAGAAGGCAACCTTTTAGATAACCTTGGCTGGAAATCTGGTTTCCTGAAAAGGACCCATAGTGCTCTGGAGAGGACAGAGTTTACAAGCAACATCATTGGAAAGTTGCTAAAAACCATCTCACAGAACTGTCAACTGCTCACAGCAAGCAGCCAACTCGGCCAGCTATACTGAGGATTTTACTGGGTTTTGCATGACCTTGTCCCATGCAATGTAGGGCTCTGCTTAAGTTTGGAAAGAGATGAAAGCATTATTCTTCTATGTGGAAGACCCTGAAGCAGTGACACTGCATTTTGCTTACCTTTAATCTCTGAATCTACCTCTGAGGACCATGAAGTTTGTGCTGAGAAATAAAAACAGCAGAAGAATAAAAGCTTCTGAAGCCACATCTAAATGGCTTCTAATGGCTTCAAATTTTCTATTTGAAAATTTTGACTGGGAGGTGGAGAGTACAGGAGCCCACAGGGCAGCCCTCTTGTCAGAAGTCTTTCAGAGAGGCAGATTAATGTTACTTGAATATTACTGCGCAGGAAAGGGGAACAGCCCAGCAGCAAAAACAGAGATGGGAAAAGATGTTAAGAATTCTTCACTGCAACACTTCACCTTCTTGTAATGTTTTCCCCACATCTCCATGTCTTTTGATCTCGATGTCATCTTCTGTGTCAGTTCACAGTGGGCTGTAAGGAGACATGCAGTGCAGAGCAAACCGAGGAGCTCACATGCAGACTGCAAGGAGACAGAGATTCAGACTCCAGGGGCCAACACAGCTGGAGTAAAAGGTGCCTTGGCCTTTGCCTACTGGTATCTTGATGTTGTCCTTAGCATGAAAACTTCAAAGCAAAAAGTATTTTCATCTGCATTTCAGAAATGCTTTTGCTATTGATTTGCCCAGCTTGGAAAGCACTGAGTAAACTGATCAGGTATTCACATCAGCTACTGAAAGGCATGTTTGCCAAAAAGACAGAGCAGAACCTAAAAGTGGGGATGTTTCAGTGCAGACAGAACAGCAACAACCCACTGATACTATAAGGCCATCTGGCGAGAAGAAAAGGTGCTCCAAAATCCACCAATGCTCAGCCATCAGTGGGTACTATGTTTCCACTTAGTAATTTTTGCTCAACCCCTGATTCTCCCAACTGGCTGTGGCTTTAGTCCTACAGGAGCATGACTGGCAGCAGCAGTCACTGGGCCCCCTTCACAGCTCAAGCCCTATAAGCACTTTGTTGCAAGAGTGCACAAGAGAGGAAGGATAGACTCTGTCCAAAATTAACTTATTTTCTTTAGGAATAAGCTAGTCACTTCCATCGAGGAGTACTGAGCATTTTTGTAGTCAGTAACAAAGGCATTTGAAATCTCACTGCAGATTTAAGTGTTTTAGCATCTTGAAGGTTAGTTCAGTGTGTTCCTCCAAAGGCTTGCTGGTGCAGAATTAACCAGAGCATACATCATCTCTTCTACAGGCAGCATCACTTCTGACATCTTCAAAGATAACCACATGGATCAGGAGGATTATTGTGGCATTAACTGCTCTGATTACATGCCTTACAGTTTAATAACAAGAGCAGTGAGACTGTAGGTGCATCAACAGAGTTTTGGGTTGGTGAGCAAAAGAAGTTGGGGGTTATTAGCAGAATGTGAGAAAAGAAAAGGTCACACACTCAAATGTGTCTCTGAGGACGCAGTTGACATATTCTGTGGGGCATGAAAAGTGATTTGTCACTATAGCATCGTGAGTTTTCTGATAAGAAGCAATAGGGGCTTTGCTATGAAAGCTGTAGATCCGTCTTGTCACATAAAGAGTGTTTTGGCTGTGAACTTAACCCATAAAAAATAAGACAACCACTTTTTGTCATATCTGTCTTTTAAAGACATTAGCTACGGTGTGTGCCTACTTAACACTCCTATTTATCTGCTGTTGCCTACAGTGCTGGGTTTGGCTGGGCTAGAGTTTATTTGCTTTGTAGTTGCTGGTGTGGAGCTATGTTTTGGATTTGTGCTGAAAAGAGTGCTGAAAACACAAGGATGTTTTAGTTAGTGCTGAGCGGTGCTTACACAGGGTCAAGGCCCTTTTTACTTCCCACACCATCCCACTTGCAAGTAAGGCTGATGGTGCATAAGATTCTGGGAGTTGGGACACCTGACCAAAGGGATATTCCATACCTCCTGATGTCATGCTCAGTATGTAAAGCTGAGGGAAGAAGGAAGAAACAGATTGTGGTGGAAATTATGGCGTTTGTTACCCATTAGGCTGATGGAGCCCTGCTCTCCTGAAGAGGGCTGAACACCTGCCTGCTGATGGGAAGTGGTGAATTGATTCCTTGGTTTGTTTTGGTTATGTGTGTGGCTTTTACTTAACCTCTTAAATGGTCTTTATCTCCACCCATGACTTTTCTCACCTTTACCTTTCCTATTCTCTTCTCCACCTCACCGGGAGAGTGTAAGTGAGCAGCAGTATGGGGCAGAGTTGCCAGCAGGGGTTAAATCACAATATAACTGCACTATGTCCTGGATCAATAAGAAAAACTTCATTTCATTGTAAATAAAAAGATATGAAATGGAGCATGAGCAAAATGGTGGCTCTTAAGTTCACTGTTGCTCCTTCTGTCTAATTGTTTTCTCCAAGGAAGTATACTGCCCTCTCCATGGCAAGTTTTTGGTTGGCTCTTTATGGAGGAAAACAGACACAGCTGGAGAACCTTACAGGTAAAATTACAAGCTACCAATGAGATTAAATATCTTTTTCCCAGGCACATTTATTGAAGATTATATGGAAGAAGTTTACAGTTCTATTGTTCCAGTTCCCTGTGCTTGCTAAAGTGCAGAAGACAATCTGTGGTTGCTTATTTTGTATCTAAGCAACTGTCAGACTCTATATCTACTAATAAGAAAGGGTATAATTATATGCTGCTACTTTAATTAGCAGCTGATGCCTATGTTTATGAAATAAAATGTAAGCTTTTCCGAAATGCAGAGTCTTGCCTACCTGCAAACTGCATAAGCAGTTTTGCAGGCTTTTAAAGGCTTTGCTTGGCTGTGGCAGCTTGCTCAGGGCAAGGTACCAGGCACACTCAGCCAGTTGCTGCTGCATGTTAGACCATGGCCTCAGAGCCCAGCTGTCCTCAGCACCAGTTCAGGAGGGCTGCAGGGCAAGGATAAATCAGTGTCTACAGTGCCTTTTTGACACTCCCAGTGCTGGCATGATGCATATTCTTGTCCCTGATCCAAAGACTAGGTGGGCACGGCCTGCTTTGGGCTGCCTATTTCAGTGCCCCAAGGGTGGCTTTCCGTGGGATGTGGTCACAGAGCAACTATAAGGGAAGAATCTTTAGCATGAATTTCGAATCTCATCATGCTCCAGCAGGACACAGTGATGCAATGCAGCATATTTCTTCAGAAAGAACAACAACAGGGGCTACTGCTGAGGGTCCTTTGTGTATGAGAAGAAAAGAGAACCAACAAAACAAAACAGAATCCACAGTCTTTCAGAAACTCATGAAGGCACATGTAGACAGAGAATATAGATGAGAATAACCTTGTCCAGAATAGAAAATACTTGTCAGATGAGTCTCTAATTTCCATTATTCAGTATTTTTAGCTTTGTTTCCATGGAAACAGCACTTGTGCGATGATGCTGTCCTGCAAGGGAGTGAGTGGATGCACACTTGTGTACGTACATCTGTGTATTCTTCTCCTGGCCTCCAGCAACTTTGAACAAATTTGCCAGCAAAGCTGAGGATATCTAGATGCAAACAGTTTTGTGCAAGCATCCAGGCAGGGGAGAAATGATCCTGTAAGTTCTCCAGCCAAAGAAAGTAGAGAACTTGCACAAGAGGAGAACATGGCCATCTCTGTACTGCTGCATCTCCAGAAGGTGCTTCAGTAGGAAATATCATTCTTGCTTAGACATCAAGCACCATGACACACTGCCTGCCACAAGGCACAGATTCGTGGGACACCAGTTCTTGGGTTTGGAAGGCAAGGCTCCTGTTTAGAAACTGTCAAAATGCAAGACATCCTGCCTGAAAGTTTCGGATGCTAACAGAATAACTAACATCTGTCTTGCCTATTTGCCCATCTTTCAGGCTGCCTTGCCTTGCCACCTGCCTCCTTCAGAAAACCAAAATTAAGTAATCAACCACATTTGGCCCATTTCTTCATTCCCTCAAAATGAGCTACCATGCTGCCTCTCACAGCTGATTAAAAAAAAAAAAAATAAAAATAAGGACAGGTCAAATCATTGAGCTAAATTGGAGGGGAATGCTGAGAATCCATCACTACAGTCCTCCTTTCAGAAAGATATGAAATCCTTCAGCATATCTTTATGTTCACTGATTCCATGCTCCCTCTCTCATTACTGGTAGCCCAATTAAGTTACACCAGAGTGCACCCTAGAAGGCTGCAAGAAGATGCAAACACACAACTTGAAACTTTCTCTTCTTTTACTAGAACTTCTCATCTCTAATCCGCTCCCTGCAAGAGCTGACAGACATTTCTCTGCTCGCTGTAGTAGAGGCTGTCAGCAGAGATACACACACCAGATGCTTTCCCACAGAGGCTGATTTTGCTCTCTGCCAGAGCTCAAGGTCATTTCGACTGAGACTCCTGTCTGTTGGTCTTCCACACACACAGTGTTAGTGCCCAGTATACAAAGCAATCCTTCCATCACAGGTATCACTCAAAGCACATGTGGAAGCAGGAGGATCTGGTTGAATGAGACAGAAACTATCTGGAGCAAAGATTTAAAGGTTAATTTATCATCTGTGATATTTCTGGCAAAGTCCCACCAGCCTCATCTTGAATATGCTTTAAGAAATCATCCATGCTTAAAGTTAGCTGCATAAAACCACTGTGACCTGTATTAATCAAAACTCTAGAAGAGGGAAACTGTTTACACCTGTGATCATTTTCAAAGCAACCTGCCTGACTTTTGAGAACTATTTCAGGATTATCCTCTTCTCAACAGGGGCTTTGTACCTCATGCTATGCACAAAGACAGTTTTATTAACCTATGCACAGGCAACACTCAGCACCAGGTAAAATTCTGAGTGTTCTCCAAACATCATCATGTTTTCTGTGCCATGTAGTATAAATATTATTGCAGATGTGCAGGGAACAGATCTATCTTCTCACACCACTCCAAACAGTAGCAAACACAGCTCCAGGGAACCATATACAGAGGCACAAGAGGCTGCTACTTACATATCTGTCTCACCTCTCCATGCTCCTTTCCACAGCAGGTGAGAGGCCACACAAAATACAACCACCACAAAGCCATAGGAGGTAAAATATTATCCCGGGTAAACTCACCCTGGGTGGATGCCCTTCCTTTGCCATAACTAGCCCATTATAGCATGTACAATATGCAGGATCCTACTGCCAGCTGTACCACAGGGTAGAAACCAGCAAGTCCCCAATAGCAGAGTCACATCACCTCAGGGACACTTTACTTTTGCTACCCAACAGCATAAGCAGTTATTCAAACTGCTGAGGAGAGGAGCTGGGGGGGAAGGCTCCTCTATCTGCTCTTACCTTCCTTTCACGATTAGGAGAAATAATAATAATAATATTGGCACAGAAGTTATTAACTGATAATGTAGGTCATTGCTATCAGTATTTCACATGACCTCCTGTCCCTCTGCCCCTTCATTAAAAATAATGGGCATGAGGTGTTATTATACAGAAAATTGGGGCAGGGGTGGAGGGAGTTGAGTGGTAAACCCCACTGACAACCCTGTGGTGATGTGCCACATGTTCAACACAGCCAAAGGCACAGGGGACAAAAAGAAATATAAATCTCTAAATCCAGAAAAATGTCTTCTAGGGACTTCAGGTATCATTCCAACTTCCCTGCTATCGTCACAACAATCTCTTTTTGTAGCACAGCAAAACTTTTTCTTCCATCAGCCTGCAGCATTTCGTCTTGACCCTTAACGGTGCTGTTCAAAATTTTCCACACCAAGCTGATGATGCCGTTGAGACGCAGAGATTCAGCAGCAGTGTTAGATGGGTCGGGTTTATGTCTTTCCATGTAATGCCACCTAGCGGTAAGAAACTGCCAGTCACTCTCGATTAATTGTTTTCCTTACATTTGAGGACTGGAAGTGCACTGCTAAGTTTTGTTTACTTCGAAGCAACAAGCAAAAGTGTTTCAGTGCTGCCATATGACAACACTGGAAGGCAGCAATGCACCAGGCTGGGTTTTCTCACCAAATCTACATCTGTTTGAGTGCTAGATCACGTACTCCTTTCCTGCTTGTGGAAACCACTGACTAAATGGCACATTCACTGACAACACATTAAGTGCCTCCACACTAATAAAATATAACTTGTGGCAGCAAGAGGCTGAAGTCAATCGGCTTCCTTGCACTGCTTTGAGATAACTCCTATCTACCACCACTTCTTCGGCTCTTCCACCCTGACCTGATGGCTTTTCTTCACAGCATGTAGTATTCATGTTTTCTGGGTCTGCCTCCAGTGCTGGAGACTGGCCATGATTCCTCCTACCTCGATTACTCCACTCAGATCTGCCACTCCATTAAGGATTCTATTCATTTCCAAAACCTTGCTCCCCATTATAGCCAGCCTGTGCCAGTATTGTCAAACCCACTGATATGCTGTGTTTTTCCTCTTCCCTTCTAAAGACTCTCTCTGATCATCACCAATCTCTTTACCCTTCAGCTATCTCTCTAGAACTTCAGATTCACTGCAAATCATCTTCTGAATTAATTCCTTTCCTTAACACTTTCTCCCCTCACTTGAAGAGGGGAGAAAGTAATTATCTTATCTTTTAAATTCTTTTTCTGAACCCTTTCTTCATGTCTGTATAGCTAAAGGTCCTTTCCCTCCTTCCCTTTACTACCATTGCTCTTTCTGCTGTTTGTTAATTCTTAAGTGCTTCCATTTTTTTTTTCCTGGCGTTATCCAAAATGTTATGATCTATGACTTGATGCTGTCAAAGTCCTAAGGCCTTTATTCCATGCTTCCTCTTCTTCATAAACCCACTTGACAAGCTCCCTTTCCCAACCCACCAGCTGTCCCTCAGCTTTCCCTCCATTTTCTCTTTCTCCTTCTCCTCTCCGACCACTTTCACACCTTCCCTCCCTACGTGTTTTTCATCCCCCAGGTGCCACATCTGCTGTCACTGCCTCGCTGTGACAGAGCTGTGACTGCCGACAGGCTTTTCTCCTCCCAGCAACACGTGCCCCTCATCTCTACTCCCACTCGCAGAACAGGCCACGACAACACCTACCCATCCATTTTGCTTCAGTGTCACATCATCACAGCAGCATTTGAGGCCTAATCCAATCATTTCGCACAGGTCAGGAGCTATCTTATCCTCTCAGGTGAGGGAGGTGAGTTTAAACCATGCTGGGTAGATTCAGAAAGACTGTCCAGGTTATGCAGATTAAAGATAGAAAACACCCAAAAACTACATTCATTCTTGCAGAGCAATAAAGCAGTTTAGGTTGAGTGTGAAGTCTTACCTATCCCTTCACCTTTGCAGCACAGCACTCCAAGTCCAGTTGGCAGCTGGTCAGGATGGTGTATGTGGGCAGCTGATGTAGTTGTCCCTGCGTTTGGCTGGTTCTACAGTTCAGGCTCCAGGTCATCAACCACAGCGTGTTTGTGATAATCAACGTGCACTTAGAATTGGCAATGCTTAATTAAAAGCGCTTTGCCTGTCCTTCCACCAACAGGAAATGACCTTTAAAGGTCCTTTCCAACCCAAGCTAGTTTTTAATTCTGTAGTTCTATGAACTCAGGATCTCTTTGCAAACAGCCCGCACCGAAAAAGCTCTGCCGACAGTGCCCGCTTAGGCGATTCCAGGCTGCCCTCTGCTGCATGCTCAGCACACAGCACCGCGGCGCGGCCATTTCTCTGCCGTCACCAGCAGCACAGGGCAGCCACACCTGGCGCGGAAATACAGACACACAGAAAACATCCAGCTGGAAGAGACCTCAAAAATCCTCCAGTCCAACCTTCGACCCAGCACTGAAGGGTCAGAACTAAACCGTGTCCATAAGTGACAGGTCCACAGGCCGCTCGAACACCTTCAGAGACGCCGACTCCAGCACTGCCTTGGGCAGACCATTCCGAATTTCGAGAATGAGCTTTGTGGAGAAGTATTTCCTGAACCTCCTCGGGCACAGCTTGAGAGCGTTTCCTCTAGTCCTGGCCCTTGCCACCGAGGAGAAGAGCCTTCCCCCTCCTCACTCACACCTCCCTTCAGGTAGTTGTAGAGAGGTATGAGGTCTCCCCTCGGCCTCCTCTTCTCCAGCCTGAACGACCCCGGCTCCCTCAGGCGCTGTTCAAATCAGCAAAATTAAGAGGTCCAACAGGGTGTGAGGAGGAGGAGGAGGCTAGAAAACCGTTACTAGGAAATACAGAGCAGGGAAACCAGATTTTTAACTATCTGCAGGTACCTCTGCACACAAGTGGAACTTGCTCCTAGCACCCAGGCTAGACGGCACTGCCTCTGCTGGCCTGTGGGCCTGAGGCCAAGCAGGAGCCACACAGGAAGTCAGTCTGCTTTCTGAGGCCTGTTTCCAGAGTGAGCCCAGGCCAGCCTCTGTCACAGGACAGAGAGCACCTGAAGTCAAAGATGACTTGAGAACACACAGGGCAAGGTACCTGAAGTCTAACTTTACTCTAGATCACAGGATAGAAGTTGCTTGAGATCAAAGATCAAAGGAGAATTGAGGCATCCTTCACTCCAGGCCAAAGGTCAGAGGTTCTTCTAGGTCGACATTTACTTGAGGGCAGAGGCTGCTCAAGGGCAGAGGACAAAGGTTCATCTGCATCAAAGGTTATTCAGTGTCTGTGGACAGATGCCACCCGAGGTGAAATGTTACCTGAGGTCGATGGACAGTGATCCTCTGAAGTCCGAGGGCAGACACTACAGTGGCAAAAGTGATGTGAGGTCGCAGGGCAGAAGTATATGCAAGGTTAAAGGTTACTCTAAGACAAAAGTCACTTGAGGTCAAATCTGATTTTGGTGTAGCACCCACACTAGAGGCCAGAATCACATCTCTTTTGACACTCAAGTGGGTAAGCACTGGATAACAAGCATGTGTAAAGGGCACCCGAGGTGCAGGGCCCCTACCTTGGAACAGGCAACCTTTAAAGCAGTGAATGCTGCAGCAGCTCACTGGCACAGAGGATGGCACCCCCCTGCCCAAAGGACTTTTAAGGTGAAGCGTAGACACAGTCAGACATCACCACCCAGGAGCACTGAATGGGTTTAAGGTGAAAAAGCTGAAGAAACTGGCAGCACTGCTCGATGCTGAAGACCTGGTGTCAATTTCACAAGGACAGTTGCCATTTCTCTTCAATTCTGCCTAGTAGAAACTTTGTTTGCAAAGTGGTTAATAAAAATACTGACCAGCCTAGCCCAAGGATTTAGAAACACCACACTGTTGTATTAATTAGCAAAATCCAGAGTAACAACTGCCTCTCAGCTGTGTATGATGGAGTATTAGCCTCTGTTAGGGCTAGAGGACAGGCTGAGGGAACTGGGGTTGTTCCATCTGAAGAAGACTCTGAGGGGATCCAGTAGCTGCCTTCTACTAGCTGAAGGGATCCTACAGGAAGGTCAGAGAGGGACTTTTCATAAGGGTGTCTAGCAATAGGACAAGGGGGAATGGTTTGAAGCTGAGGGAGAGCAGATTTAGACTGGATCTTACAAAGAAAATCTTCAGGATGAGAGGGATGAGACTCTGGAATAACTGCCCAGTGGTTGTGGCTGTTGCCTTCCTGGAAGTGTCCAAGGCCAGGCTAGATGAATCTTTCAGCAAGAGAGTCTAATTCAAGCTTCCTGCCATGGGCAGTCACCTCTCAATTAGATGATCTCTAAGGTCCCTCCCAACTTAAGCCATGCTATGATCCCAGACTTTTCCAGCATGGCACAAACCCATTATACAGCATCATTTGGGATGAAAGTTGCCGTAGTTCCAAATGTGAGTCCAAACCATAACAATCTCAACCTCAGTGTAAAGTGTGTCTATTTTCAGAACATAAAAGCACAACAGAAACTACTTTGGACAGCTGAAAACAAATACTGTTACATTTTGAAAGTGACCATTTTTATTATGACAAAGAGGATGTCAGCTTCAAAAATAATTAGACTGCACACTTAATATAGCTTTCAAAAGTCATAAATCAAAGAAAGCTAAAACAAGTGGCGTATGCTAGTCATAAGTGACAAGAACAAAAAAAGCCCCAAATCCTCCCCCACAAACAAAAGAAAAAAGCACCTTTGAGTGTTGCTCTAGTGCAATAGTTCATCTTTTCAAGAGCTACAACTTCCAAAAGTTTCTTCACACTAAACTGTGTCAAGTCTTAAAAATTCAAGTTATCTTCATCCAATAGTACACAATCAAAACTTAAAACTACACTCAAGTTTCACCTACTTTAATGTTCTGTCAGGATAAGTGACAGAAAACTGCCCCTGAGATGCAAGAAAGAACTACTTCAGAACCCAACACATTCCAGCAACAAACAAATGCATCTCTCAGCTAATGTAAATAAAAATATTTGCTTCCCAAAGAATTTTCTTGCCATTCTCACCTACCTGGCAACAGGTGATGTTGCTTCAGAATGGCAAGGTCCAAACATGGCCCCAGCATACTTTGAAATAGCAAAGGCTTATGTACAGCATAATTTAGCTGGATGGCAGAGATCAGCCCTAAAAGGACTTGACTCTCCACCCTACTCAGGATGATAGTGAAGAACCACCATTAGCTGGCAATGTCGCATCAGCAGTCAAGGATGAGGGCACTGCTGTTTTCCCGCGGTAACTGACAGCTGAGCACCCTCACCACAACACAGACTTCATTCAGGCCCATAACTTGTTTCCATCCTTTCCAAACCATTGGTCTGAAGTGAAAGGACTCAAAAGAATAGCCATGAAATCAGGTTTTCTAACTGATTTTTTTTAATAAACTATAGAAGAACAAGGTAACATTTCAACTGAAGTCATGACAGCTGCAGGCTTAAAAGCAGACACATACATATCTCTGGATTTTCTGGTTTCTTTAGGAAAAAAGAGAAGAAAAGGTCATGTGAAAGCTGAACATAAATGCATAGATTTCTATACATACTTTAAAAGACAGACTAAAACAAGCAGTAACACAACTGGAAAAAAATATTTTAACAGCAATTCCACATCTATGAAATCGTTGAGGAGAAAATTTCAACTCCAGGAATCTTTATGCTGATGCAAGTTAATTTTTTACATAGCTTTAAAGTAAGTTTTATAAATTGAGGCACTAGGAAAAAAAAAAAAAAAAAAACACACTTACACAACAGCTCAAATACATCTAATGTGTGAACTGAAAAAAAAATCTCCAGGCCACAGCATACTAAAAATGTAGAACTTAAAAGAGGCTGCATTAGGCTTGCACTTGCTCACACTGACACAGTGAAGTTAGTGGAAAACTACTGCTTTTCCAGTTAGAGTGAAATCAGGTTCTGATTGTTGCTTCCAGTTACCTTCCTAGCTTTTTCTCATTGTCCTTGCTTGCTTCTTATGTATTCCCATCAGGGGGAACAAAAATGATGGAGATGTTCCTGAGCCATTCAGCAATGTTTATAAAGAAAACAAAGCCTCTGTCCTTCTCTAGGGTTGTATCTATGGTGCTGTATGGCCTGGCTTCATCCTGTTCCCCCACATCATTGAGCTGCTAGAGGGTTAACCAATTTGCTTAGAGACTTGTGTTCTACAAAAGTTTGTTTTTATCTTTCAATTTGCATTTTCTGTGGGGGTCAGAGAGTATTAAGGACAAGTAGTCTTCACAAAGTTGCTGGAGTGATCATATAGCAAGAAGAACTTGAGAGAGTAAGAAAGGAGCTCATAAGGATGTGTATGCTATTTTCCAGATGAGGAAGAGTATTTAAGATTCAGTGAGGTTTCCACCCATATGCTACAGTAACTGACACCCTTCTAAATCCCTAGCATTAAAATATCCCTCAATATTTTAATCAGGCACTTAAATAGAAATCAAAGCAGTAACATTTAACATTGGATTTAACATTGTGGTAACCATTCTGTAAGACCAGAATATCTTGGATGAAGCACTCAGGAAATTAACTGTCCCATGGAGTGAAGTAACTCATGCCAAGGGCTAAAGGAATGCAAAGTCCCTAAGTAGACAAGTATGTCTGNGGGGGCAGTATTTAAAAACAAAAAAAAGACGGAGAGATGGTTGGTAAATATTTGGTAGAAGCCATTAAGCATAAACTTACATTCTTCACTAGCAAATGTAAAATGTAGTGCAAGGTTATCAATCCCAAGAGAAGATGGATCCAAAAGTAAACATTCCACCTGTTTTAATTTACAAGGTATCATTTTTCCCCACCCCCACAAAACAACACACCAAAAAAGGTTTCTCTGCTGACAACCTCCCTGAGGGAATGCATTAGTTTTTTTCTAGGGAAAAAGCAATCATTTAAAAACAATCTGAAAATTTCCAGCAATCAACAGTTGCCCTATTTTGAGCCACAGCACATTTCTGATCAACATTTCTTTGGAAAACAAATGGCTTAGACCCATCAGCCTGAAAGGTCCTGAAAGAGGGATCTTGATCGCCCTTCTTTCCAGCTGTGTTCTGGAAATGAGAGCAACCATTCTTCTAGAACAGTCATGAGCATATTTCAGCCCAACACACTTGAGAGTTGAAAGAAAATTTTACTTGCAAGACTTCACTGCCAGCATTTAAGTGGTTAATTATAGATTCTGTCACAAAAATACAGAACTAAAGGAGAAAGAGTATGAATTCAGTTGTAAGGCTAACCACTTCATAAGTTATCTTTGTTATGCAAGTCAAGGGGCACATGAAAGAAACTAGACACGCAAACCCCAGATTTATGGTAAAGAGAATGCCAGGTATTTAAACCATTCTTAAGTCATTTATTTTTTTTAACTGATGATTTACAAGGCCTTGGTTATTAGACAAAATAGCATATTTTAACTAAACTCAAAAAAAAAAATACAAACCAATAGAGGATAGAAGGAGATGCTATGAGGTTCTGTAGAAGATATCACACCCAGTGCACGCACTGCTTCGTTTTTCTTGTCTGAACCCATTTGTTACTTAGAGGATTTTTGCAAAGAACTATTTTGGTCTAGCCAACATGTAGTGTGTACAGTTTCAGACCACTGACTTAGGCTCTAATTCTGGCATTAGTCTACAGTCTAAACCACTGCAGCAGATCTTTCGAAGTCTTTAGTGTAATCAAAAACTGATCTAGACATTTTGGAGCAGTTAACAACAAACAGGAGTTACAGACTGCATACAGTTCAGTATGGTACATTAACCAAAGCTAGAAGTTTTAGTATGCTTATTGCCAATTTCTCCCAAATTTTAACAAGCAGAGCTTCTTTGCAGATACATTATTGCTGAGGGTAGTAAGGCTGTTGAGGAAAAGGGTATCCAGGTTGCTGAGGTGGTGGATATGGTGCTTGTCCAGGGTTTGGATACACAGGTGAGGGGGCATATGGCAGATTATATTGACCGTACATGTATGGATTATACCCCATTGGCATTGGCATCTGGCAATACCTGTGGGGAGGTGGGAAAAAAGCATACGTTAGCTACAAAACACTGATGATGTTAATGTGCAAACAACTTGTTAATAGATACAGAAAGACATACAGTCACCACAAATGCTTTCCTTTTCTGTGCAGCAGGAAGTGTGGTAACGTTCAAGGATCAGACATCAACAAAAGAAAGATTATGACGTGTGGAACAAATGCAGACAGAAGGTAGAGTAAAAGCAACTTGCTTCAACTAGAACTGATCTAAATTGGTTCTCTTCGGTTTAATATTGTTGTGTGTATTTTAACAGTGATTGAACTTGCTACTGAAGTAAAGAGCAAGCTATCTTCAATTCCTGCTGACTCCAGAACCATGGAAAAAAGCACACAGTTCAACTGGAATTCATCTTTGGCAAGATACCAAGATTTGAAAAATGAGATACGCCCGCACTACTGAGATAAATAATACCAACTGATCATGCAAAGGCTGGCAATAGTCCACAAGGCACAGTTAGGAAACTGTAGCCTATCTTCCTTCTCCTTTAAAAAGGCCAAGCTACAAAAACTTAAAATGAATCCTCCCACAAATGGTACCAGCAAGTAATTTCAGTAAGAATTACATGATTAAAAGTTAAATAAAAAAACCTCACTAAGGACTACAACAATAACCAATTTCAAGATGTCACCACATGCAGCAAACAAGTGCTTTCAGGTAACAGGATAGCAAAGAACTGCTTAAGTACTCCCACAGCTTACCCTGGGTAACCTGGATAAGTTGGGTAAGGAGGTCCCTGGGCCTGTGAAGGTGCAGTGCTTGCTGCAGGTGCACTGGCTCCTGAAGCAGGAGCAGGAACAGCAGCAGGAGCCGCAGGTGTTCCAGAAGGTGTTGATGCTGAAGAGGGACTGCTTGCTGCAGAAATCACTGGTGGTGGTGGCCGTGCTGGTGGCTGTGGTTTAGTCCCCTAAAAAGAGAAAGTACATTTAAATAGTGCTTCTTTCTGGATGCCTTGGAATCAAAGGGTGTGGTTATATGATTAGTTGATCTTCCATTTAAAATGGACATTCTGTATTTAGTCTATACAGGAAATAATGCAAAGCATCTAAAAAGCAGTAAGTTTTCCTCTTCAAATCTATACACTATGAAAACATATAGTACCTAATACATCCCTGTGCAAAGTCTTTAGACATCACCTATTTCACTTCTAACATTTCCAACTAACCAGTATGTTAATGGAGTGACATAGACAAATTATGGATCAGTTTGAAGTTCTCAAGTATGGGCCTTCTATTTTCAACCCATTAGTTCCATAGCATATATTTACCACCATGGTTCTGGGTGCTGGAGTAGGAGTCGATGATGCAGCAGGCTTACTTCCTCCAGCTGTGGTCGTCTGATACGTAGGCAGAGGAATAGAGGGAGCACTGGGTTCCCTAGCAATGCTTTGCTGCAAATCTCTATGAAGAACAAACGAGCAAACATACAGCTGAATTTAAGAATTGCTTGGTTTACACTTCAGGAAGCTAAGCCAAAAAGATGCAACGGAGTAAAGCCAGTATTGAAAGCACGATTGCTGAGATAGCTCAAACTGAATGTGGATTACAAATCTCTTCCCCAGGAAACTACCCTCTAGCCAACTCTCTGATTAACTGTAGTGTTTATTTTCTAATGTCTTTTCTTTCCAACGCAGGTACAGAACACTGAACTAGCAAGAAGCTCTGGGATCAGCAATCAGACAAGAGTGAGAACACTTAGCAACTTGGAAGCTTTCCTGAGAACCTAAGGAAACCTCAAGGCTACGGAAAAGAATCACAGTAAATTCTGGTCATTTTGACATGTAAATACATGCAGAGAAAGAAAAGAAAACATCACATTGCTTATAGAGTGCCCTTAATTAAGTGTTACTGCATGTAAATTATAACTACCATAAAATCCCTGGCAAAAATCTGAATGGCTCAGGACAGCATCTTCCAGGTTCTCTATTTTGTTACCTCTGGGGTTGGAATTACTCTTGGTAAGATACTTTGATAAAACACAAGGTGGCTTTAGTGTCATATTGTACTACAAGTTCCATTAAACAGTGTAATTTTACAGTCAGCTTGCCATGAAAACCCCGAGGAAGCAGTTCTACACATTCAGAAGTATGTAGTGCATTTCTCAGCACAAAGATTCAGTATTTGAGACGAGGCAGCTTCTTTAGACAGACTTTAAGAAGCATTTAAAATTTCAGATAATTTTATGTAACAATGATAGATGACCAACATGTAACAGCTAGAAATTGATACCTGGCACTCTGAAACAAGACAGAGTCTGACATAGGTTAAGTAGTCCTAGGTAGCAACAAACTGCATCATGTAGCATGCAAAAGCAAGCTCCAAACAAGACCAAAACTAGCAACTTCTGTGTAGAAAAATCATGACTGGAATGGAACCTTCAAGAAAAAGTCCTCTGCAGTAACAAGCAGTGATGGAGGAAAAGGTGGAAATACTGTCTTGATGCTGTGTTACATATGCAAACATCTCTCTCAAACTACTTCCCGCAGATAGTGGAGTGACCACTCAACGCTGCCTTACATTATAACTAGCAAACCCAAAATTCAGCATCTTGAAAAACGACAAAAAAGGTGGAAGTAACAATTTTTCTTCTTAAAATCATGATGCAAAGACTGATGACTTCCAGAACAGTGGAACCACTCAGAGTGAAGTACATACAGTATACCAAGTGTACACAAAGTGACTGAACGCATTGAATGAGAAGTTTACAACACTACTAAAGCTAAATCCCCAAGTGGGCAATCATTATGTGGGGTGAAAAAAAAAAAAGGAAGAAAAATATATCTAGTTCTAAATGAGAAAACAACTCAACAAATTTATTTTCACTCAGTAAAGATGCAGCCCACAGTCGATATTTTTATTGTGGCTGGGGAAGGAAGAAGAAGGGACAAAACATACATTTTATTCACTCAAACTGTGGGTTGAGCATCACATATGCTAGAAACACCCAAAACTTGATCATTGCCCCTAACCCTGACATGGTTTTGTGCCAGTGAACAGCTGTCAGTAAGAGACCGCACAGCAAGATTTAGCTGAGTGTTTTATCAACATTAAATATTCTGTGTTAAAGCTGCAGGTTATCATCATAGAGAGATGAGATATTCAGATGCAGCCAAAGAGAAGTGTTCCACTAAGGATGAATTTAGGGAAGGTACAGTTTGAGGGCTGGGCATCCTTTTCATAATATGTTATGTGCACAGAACAACTGGAGTTTCACCAACTGAAACTTCAGTAACAACTCACCCTTTTTATACAAGGCTTTGTGCTCTGCTAGAGAACACCAGTACCAAGGCAAACCTTTTCACTTATGCTCAAGAGCAGAGCTAAACAATCACTTCTGAAGCATACTATATACTAGCCTGGTCACATCTGAGAGATAATGACAACGTCAGACATGTCCTTTCACACAAAGGACAAAAATCTGCTTCTCTCCTCAACACTGTAAGCAACCCACGTATCTAAACAATGATAAAGCCAGATCAGACTACGAAGGAGAGGTAGAACACCAACATTTTTCCCTGCCCCCACACTGGGCACACTGAAAGCAATCAGGTGCTAAAGCATTTACCCAGTTCCTCAAATCAAAATGACAACAGGAGCAAGTTACAGAAACAGAAGTTCCTCAAAAGAAAAAGAGTAAGAACATTAACGAACACATGTCAAAATAACTGAGAGGGAAATGATAACATGAAACAGATTCATGCTGAATGGAACAGCAGAGCAGGCTTCAAAGTGTTCTTCCATTTATTTCTCCTATCACTTTAGTCGTTTTTCAGGGGAGAGGAGAGTGAGGTTAATATTAAGGCAAAGAAGAGATTACAGTCTCAGCACACATCCTCTCCCTTTCTCGTTTCATCAAATACCATAATAAATGAAGATTAATTTCTCATAAATACTTCACCATTTCTACAATGCTTAAAGCACTGAAATCTTACTTGAGCAGTTCATCTCTTTCAGTCTTGCGAGCGAAGACAATATCACTGCATTTGTTTTGGAATTTCAGGAGGAATTCTGTCAGCTCGTTGTAAAACTAAGGAAGAAGTGAAACACAAATGTATTCAGTCAATTTCAGACTCAACGCTAGAATATTTTTACACAGTGATCCACTTACAGACATTGCATTATTACAGTGCCCAGAACTTGCCACTGCAGCCAAGTTTGCTAGTGCATTTTATTCTGCTTTTCAAAAATACGTAGTCAGCTGTTGTCCATCCCTCTAATATCATAGAATTGTGTGGGTTATTTCCCACACATACAGTTCAAGACAACTAGAAATGTAATGAAACAAGATTACTTCTGGTGATTAACTATTTTTATAGTGTTTTGTTTTTTTCTTTTCTGCATTGAAATGCAGTTCAATGCATTTCATTTGTATAAACACATGAGTTTTATTTTCTTTTTCCCCCTGGTGAGTTATCAGTGAACCAGCAAAAAGTACTTAATACATAAGCAGTGAGACACCTTCCAGATTAAAAAAAAAAATAAACAAGCTAAAATAAAGTCCTCCTTGACTCTCCATACATATGCAGTAGCAGTAAACTACAAATTTGCTTCTTCAACAGTTAGACTATCAAAACTGTGCCTCTTATCTAGCATGTCTGCAAAGTTGGATATGATTTTTGATTCACACCTCAGTGTGTAAATAAAAAAGCCTTCTCCCAGTCCCTTCCCAGCCTTACCATACCTTTGTGCCTTCTTTTAAATTGGATAGAAGTTCTACAAAGTTGTCATTTGCTACAGCTAAGTTCTTCAGAACTTCTTCTCTTAAATTAGATTCATTGTTCGATTGTTTCATCTTTGAGAAATCCTGATGTGCATTCTTAGAAGGAAGGAAGAAAGAAGCAGTGAAACAATGTAAACCAGTCCCATGTAAGATTCTCTGTTGTGGGAAATATTTTCCCCTCTTATGCATTGCTTCTCCTCACTTTTCCCAATACATACCTACCTTCACCTTACATCCATACTTTGTTACTGGCATTTGCTACCTGCCATGTGCAGTGCCCGTTTCAAAACTATACCAAGTGTAACTCACTGGCAGTAGATATCAGCTAACTGTTGTGGGCTACTCTGAGCTAACTGTCAAGCTCATACTGCACAATTTCAGAAGCTACACTGCTACACTAATTAAGCTCTCTTCTGTACTGTCATTTCAATAGGCATAAAATCACTGTTTGTATTTTTAAGAAGTAATACCTCAAATTTGGTTGACATTGGCAACCTATTAAAAGACAGGGAAGGGGAAAACTTAACAGAAGGATCACCTACATTTCATTTCCTTTGGGGAAATAAACAAACAAGCAAACTTAAAACCTTACATCAGCTGCCAGAAGCAGCCATAATTGAACTCCAGGACATTCTAAGTAATATCCATCAATGTTTTGAGAGGATATCATGATAAAAGAGATCCAAATAAGCTATATGGTCACAAAGAAACAGAATTTCCTTTTAGAAAAGGCTCTGACTCTTGCAGTCCAAGTTGCAGTCAGAAGCTGCAAGTAGTCCTGTACATGAACAGGTGGCATCATTACACTAAACTATTGTCTCTTGTCCAAGCACTGAGACTTCCTCATTTGCTAGATGTTTCAGGGACCTGTCTGTAGTGGTCCTGACAAACTAAGGCTGACTTTATAAACGAACTTTGGGATATTCTCATTAATTTTTACTTTGATAAGCTCTGCAAATGCTGAAAGTCAAGCACATGAATAAACCAAAATGCACTTTGAAGACCAGAGCACCTTCTAGTAGACAGTAAGGACACATCTCCTGTTATACCAGAAAGAAATATTAAAATGGGATGAGGAAAAAAATAACCACCCACAACAACTCCAAATACTTAGTAACTCCCTTTTAAGGGCAAAGCCATCTGCAGAATTTGGTCCAAGAAAAAGTCCACAAGAATTTACAGTGGAGCTCTGGCAGAGTCTGCTAAAAATGTATGTTTCTTTGCAGCGAACACAACAAGAACTCTTGTAATTTTCAGTGATCAGAACAGTAAAGAAGTCAACTGGCTTATGACAGTGTAACAAGCAAAAGAGAGTAGAAAATTAAGTGAGATCTCTAAAGCACTGGAAAGGCAGAGGAATCTTTGTTCCTCAGTTTAAGAGGAGGGAAGACATAGGTGGTATTTTACCTGAATGTCTTTGAGAAGTTCTTCCTGCTTTTTTAAGGACTCCTGCACTTTCTGGGTGTAACTTCCATAAATTCTGTCCAACTCAGTCACAGAGATCGCCTCCTCATTTATAGCACCATCCTGTGCAAGTGCAGTCAGGAATTTGCTTGTCATGTCAAAATTTACAGATTTCAAGTCATTTTCCAGCTGTTCTCTCTCCTTCTTAACTTCATCCAGATTGGCTAGCAAAGTTTTTAAAACATTAACAACCTAAGCAAGAAAAATTGTCAGAAGTTAGCACATGCAAAAGGAAGAAATGTGGCAGTACACACTATCATTTCCATCTTGCATTCCTCACTGATGCTGGCAAATCTACTGCATATTTGTTCATAAATGTGTTTAAGACGAGGAACCAGGACAAAAAGCAACACAACCAACACCTCTAAGTACTTCTCAAGCTCTATGCTTCTGTGAAGATTTGCTTTCATTAACAACATTGAATAGCTACAAAGATGTTTATATTTTTCTTTATTTTTTTAATAGATCAGTTACCTTCCCATAGGAAATTCTACAAATGGCAGTCAAAAAATACTGATTCAAATCAATTTTATGAGAAAAAGCAGCATATTGCTGTAGATGAGTCATGACTCGCTTGGAAAACAATTTGTTGTAATGGCCTAATAACTCAAAGTATTGGGCCATAGCATCAGCCAGGTTGGAAGAGACCTCCAAGATCATCCAGTCCATCCATATATTTTAAATTGTTTTGACTGTCCCAAGAACCTAAGCATGAGACTCCACCACCCTACATAACAAAAATACTCATCAAGAATTGCTCCTTTTATAACAGTCAATCAGTCCTGCTGCCTGTGGCAATTGAACTTGCTCACAAAACATAAGCAGGCAGATTTTAAAACAAAAAGACAGCTTATTTTCCAACTGTTATTTACCTCCTATATAAATTATGACAGAAACAAGATCACCTAAGCAAGGATCAGCTCTGACACCAATTCACTTGAGTTTACTTTGTGTGACAGTTTGGCAATTACCTGTGCCCACCCTAACCCCCCCGCCATGAAATCACCCAGACTAGAAACAGCCAGCNCCTGCCACAGGCAGGGACACCTCCCACTAGAGCAGCTCGCCCAAGGCCTCATCCAGCCTGACCTTAAACACCTCCAGGGAGGAAGCATCCACAACCTCCCTGGGCAACCCGTTCCAGTGCCTTACCACCCTCACTGTAAAGAGTTTACAGCTTAGCACAACGTACAAGCAGATATTTACAATATATGTAGCTATTTACAGAAATATACAAGTTCAAAGTAATACAGAAGCACTACACCTCACTGAGAAATCAAAGTCCCCAGGAGGGGCTCTCAACCACTCTTCCACCTCCTTTCCACTCCTCTACCTTATCTCAGAGTTTGCCTTATGTGCAGGGAGAGATGGGAGGATTGGCAAAGGGGGTTAGGAAAGCAGAAGGATTAGTTACACAGAAGCAGGGCAGGGAGAAAAGTACAGGCACCAGTGGCAACAGAGACCCACTCCCTATGTTTATGTTCTTGTTTTTTATACATCGCAGCAAGCCTGTGAGTGAAACAGACATCACTGTTTCCTTTTCACAACCTATTATCTAATTTCTCTAATGAAAACATTCCAATTTGCCTCAAACTAGCACACTTTGTTAGCCAAACAACACTTCTACGCAAAAGAGAGACAAAACTCAATGTTTCACCTCACTTCCTTGTAATGTTTTTGCCGGGTTGGCAGAAGGAATGGCTGCGTTGAGTTCCGACTCCGACTTGCAGAGAAGCGCAATGGTATCCCGGTGGGACTGATAACGCTCCTTCACCTGCCCATCGGCCTGCATAGCCTTATTCAATAGATTACGGCAACTGGCTCCCTCTGGTGACGGGAAGAGAAAAAACACCTCTTTCATTTCAAAACTCTCCAAGCTTGCAACAGTTTTCATGCTTTTCATATGATTTTATGCTCCTGCACATCACGAAGTTATTAAAACCTGTAAAACTTCAGCTATTAAGTTACGTTGCAAACAGTGGATAAACCAGGCAAAAAGGCAAACGGCAAATCAAAGAGAAAAGAATATCTTCATGCAAAATAATTTTACACTATTTGAGAGGTAACTGCAAAAAAATTCTTAGGAATGCAACTGATTTGCACTACATATGCTTTCTGAAACTTCTGCGTGCATGTACACTCCAGGGATCCAAAAGCAGCAGCAAATTCTCTATTGCATCTCTCAACCTCAAATACTGGCACGGGTTGTAAGAAGAATACTTTGGCATAACCTCTCTCGCAGTGAAATATGTATCTTTTCAAGACAACATCAGAGCACTGAAAGCTACTTTAATTTACATGATGAAAATGGATCTTTTCAGAGGATCTCCAGAATCCAAAGAATGGAATACAAAGCTTACCTGTCCTTAAAGGCTTATAGAGGTCACTGGATGGTGTTCGCTGCCAGCGCTCTTTGAATTTTGTTCGCAGGTCATTGTCTGTAGCTTCCTCTTCATCTAATAATCTAAGTGACTACAAGAGTAAATCATTAAGTGTATTATAAGCCTTTCCAAACATGAAACATCACATGGACTACAAGCCATTCCAAACATGAGACAGCTACAAAATACACAGCTAGTGTAGAGAACACAAGGAATGGTTATATGTTTTTCATGAATTTTACTTGGCAAACTGGCATAAAAAGCACAAATCACCCAGGTTTCTTTAGAATGCTTTCCCCCACAGCCCCCTAACAGTTTTAAAAGCAAAATACTTGTTAAGGGAACATCCACATGTGACAGCACAATTTTGCATAGAATAGTCTTAAGTTTGAAGAGACCCTTAAGATCAAATCCAACTGTTAAGCCAGCACTGCCAAATCCACCACTACACCACATCCCCTCAAACACTGTATCTACAGATGTGGTTGGATGGACTAATAAACACTTCAGTGGCATATTGATAAAGTGCCATTAAAGTTACAGACATTTTGGATATCTGTGTACTTCATCTATTGCCATTTCAGAAGTTCAGTGGTGGTGCTTCTTAGGAATGTTTTAGTGTTAGTGGTTGCTGAGCTTACTTCGTCCAGAATTTCTTTGTTCCTTTGTAGCAGTTCAGGCAGATCTTTGATCAACTGATCAATAGTCTGAACTCCTCCCTGTTCAATGACAGACTTCGACTTGTTCAAAATAGACTGAGGAACAGTATCACCAGACACATCTTCGATAGCAGCAGGAAGATTGAGGGAAGCCAACACACTGAAAAAGTCAAGGTGTTAAGGAGCAAGCTGCCTGTAGTATTAAATGGTTCTATCCTGCAAATCATACCACTATCCAAACTAACAATCACCCAGACAGTTGTAATAGAAACAGAGTACAAAGTACTCCTGGAAGGAAATTTCGAACTGAAATCTCCAAATTCAATCTTAGTGTGCACCTCACTTAAAATAAGTTTCAAAGCTCTTAAGTGCTAAACCAATTCTAGGCATTTAGCACTTACAAAATAGGGCAAACATTTTCAGCAGTAGCTATCTGCTAGACAGAGAGTCAAATGCTTTCAGTTACATTCCTGTCTTTCAGCTTGATACAAGTCTATCTTAAGCAAGAAGATTTGGGGGGAATAGTATCATGTATTGAGTCACTGGCACAATCATGCTGACCACTGGAATATGGAAACCCTTCTAGGTTAATGGAACGGGAACTTGTTCTGAGCAAGTGTCAGACTCCTAAAAAGTGAGGAACAACTTATGTAAAACGGTATTGGATTTTCTTAACACTTCTAGCATCTGCAGAAAAGTAGTTCTAAATACCCTTGCTACAGCTTAAGTTTGCCAGCCTAGCATGCAGTTACAAAATTCCACTGCCGTCATCTAGATGTCTGCAAGGCAACCACAGCATTTCTAGGGTGTTCCATAACTCCTCTTGGTAAGTCCAACAAGAAGCCATACTTACCCATTTGCCAGATTTGTGGCTTCCCTCATCTGGGCTATTGACCTGTTTACTAGATCTGCCTTTCTCTGGTTATACACACTGACAGACTGCTGAACTTGCAATGGAACCATCTTCTCAAACAGGTCTGCAATTACAGTGTAAGAAATCACTAAAGTTGCATTGTGAAGGTTAAAGGACACAAACATCTTCACAGCTCTTTAGTGCAGGTTGTACTACAGAGACCCATCTAAACAGCTTAAGGTGGCCTCCTCTGCTCCCCAAGATGTCTTAAAAAATAAATCTATTTCTACAGTGTCTTCAGATTAGATTCCTGTTTTTACAACTGAAATCAACTTAAAAATAACTTAAAGACACTATATTTAAAATAACTGCAGGATTACAAATCAGACTCTCCTTACAGTTTAAAATTTATGATTCTGCTTCTTTTGAAGGAAGAAAATGTAAAAAGGAAGAAAGGATCATTTTCAGAACACCTTTGTACAGCAAATAAACTGAAAATTTCCAGCCTCATGGAAGGTCAGCAACTCGGTTAGTTAAGGCTGTAAAATGTCATACTTGTCCCTCACATTAGTGTTTCCTTTGAAATTAAGAAGGTTGGATTTAATAAAAAAGAAAATGAAGAGTTGTTGAAAAAAAATCTTTAAGAGAAAGGTACATTACATATATTGAGTTTACACCTGTGGTTTATTCTTCTGCTACTTCTTATCATCAAGTAGTAGAACAATAAACTGGAAAAGACAAATGGTGCTTTTGAAGACACTGCTGTATACTTAGTACAAATCAAGAGCAAATGTTAACTTTCTCATGATGTGAACAAACTTTGGTGGCTGGGCTGTGTGTTTCACAAGGTAACAACTACCCTGTGAGCTTCACAATCAGCTTACCAGTGAATTTCTGACTGAGAGGAACCACAACTGGAGTAGACTTCACCAGACTGGCTTTTCCAATGGACTCTAAATCTTTCAGGTCAGGAACCCGGTCATGGTAAATGAAGTCATTGTCTTTTTTGGCAGCTGTAAGCGCACGGTTGATTTTGTCAACCAGATCTTTAACATTAATATACTCATCATAACGAGATGCCACTGTTTTCACCAGATCTGCTGCATGCTAAAACAGAAAGAAAAGAGTTAAAACACTAACTTTTCTCTCTTTGATGTATACTTAGAAAAACAGATGAGCTTTTCCATTAGCCAACTAACTACTGCCAATACATATTATTTCATCAAGAAAATATTCTTCCTTCCATGTACAAAGAAGCAAAAAAGAGATTTTTAATCATTAAAATAGTTTAAGCAGGGAAGTAACCAAGTTATTGTTTGGCAATAGTTTCTCTATGACTTCCCCAAAATCCACTAAGTATTAAAGGAAAAAAAATAATATCCAAAGGATACTAAATCTATAGTTTAACTATGGAAGCTGTATTTTAGTAACTTTGGAGAAACAATTTAAGTTTCATCTTACTGGGTGTATTAAAAACACCAAAACTTTATCTACACAGCATGAAAGGATACTCCCTTGTAACACACCACGAAGACAAGTCATGTACTCAAGCTAATTTCCTACCTTACTTAACAATGACAGTAAATTTGATACAGCTAGACCTGTCAAGGATGTACACTAAAAAGAGGACACTAATATTCTATTACAACAGAATGCTAGAAAAGGAGGTCTGCTAGGCAGATCTGAAACTCAAGAGAAGACAGGAGACATGCCTCTGCCTACCATTTAGTAATGTAGTCATAACACAACTTGCTATTAGAAGACCACATAGGTACTTCTCTGTCATGCAAGCATATTAAAAGTCAAAAAACTTAATCCCACTGCAAGTCAAGAAATGCATGAGAGAATCTTTCAAAATGTCAGCATGATCATAGAATCACAGAATGGTTTGGGTGGGAAGGGACCTTAAAGATCATCTAGTTGCAACCCTGCTGCCATGGGCAGGGACATTTTCTACTAGACCATGTTGTTCAAGGCCTCATTCAACATGGCCTTGAACACCTCCAGAAAAGAAGCATTCACAACTTCCCTGAGAAACTTGATCCAGCATCTCACCACTCTAATTTCTTCCTAATGTCTATGCTGAATCTGCTCTCCTCAAGCATAAAGCCATTCCCTCTTGTCCTATCACTACAAGCCTTTTTAAGAAATCCCTTCTCTCTTGTAGGTTGCCTTCAGGTACTAAAGACAAGTCTTTAGACATTACTAACATCCAAGACCCTTAGCAAACCAAACAAGAGGCAAAGAAAACTATGAAGGCTGGAAATACATCTGCTCGTATGTTTTTCAGGTACCATTTACATTTAAATCAGGACTGCAGGAAAGAAGTATAAACCAGGCAGAATTTTAGTATTTGGGGGTTGGCTTGTTGTTTCTATAAATTTTTGGTTTGTGTTTTGGTTTTTTATTTCATTTTCAGTAACATGACTCAGAAAAATGTTTAAAAAATCTGTTTTATTAGCTGTACTGGGATATGAAACCTATGCAAACAAAGATACAGAATTACAATGTCAAGTAGTAGCAAACTGCCTGAAAAATCATTAAAACACATCCCTACAAAAGCTTTGCAGTCACTAATAATTTGATTTGTGTGATAAACATCCTCTGTCATTTTTTAATACATTGCTTTCATAGTTACTTGCATTTTAAATCTCTTGACCTAGCCTTTTGGGACTTAAACTCTTCACATATTTTTCAGGAAAGAAAAAAAAAGTTACCAACCTGTAACCTCCCAATTTCTTCCCCAAATTTCTTCTGCTGTTTTGCCAGGATAGACTGATGATACTCTGCATTGGCCTGCATTATGCAGTGCTTTGCAGCCAGAACAGGAAACACCTCCTGGAAATAAAAATACTGACCAGGGGAAAGTCCAACCACATTAACCACCACAGACAACATGGGATGCAGGAAGAAAAAAGGAAGAAGAAAAGGAAATTAGAATCACCCAATTAATGGTTTAGACAGGTTACAGCATTAGAGGTAAATGTCAGACACCACATGACTTTGCATGGACTGAATCCACTCTTCCCTTTTTCGATTCATGGTTGGAAAATTCTTAAGTGTCCATTGTTAGATGATCTACAATTTAAATCCAAGCCATGAAGTCACGACATTTACTTCAAAGATTAGAAATGCATGCATATGTTAGAAAGGACAGTTGCAAGAACACACTCAAATGTCCTCAAGACACAGACAAGACAAAGTGTTCTTAAGTGGGGGGAAGACAGGCCTCTCTTATTTTAACAAAGTGATTACACTTAAAAACAGCAGAATATCAAGAAAGCAACTTTAAAATTATAGCAGCAAAGAATGAATAAAGAGGACCAATAACTGTTGAAAAGGAAAGCACTTTAAAAAGTTGGAAGAGTTATTTGTAGATCTTTATATAAATGCACTTGTCTTTGCAGGACTATCAACCAAGACATGAAGCAAACATCATGCTGCAACCCATAATGTATGCAAGGTATCTAATTTAACCTTAGTGTTTTGCCTCTTAAATGAAGAGGCATTGAAAAACAAGAGTGATGCTTTAAAGAACTCGGTATACAAAGACTGCTTCTTCATGGTTGTGCAGAACTGCTGCCCCCACAGAGATGGGAGCTAAAAAAAGAGGGTAAATTGTTGAGAAAAAGGTGTGTGAAAACTTTCCAACTGCAATCTGATACATGAAGTCAACCTGTTTCACACTCCTAAACTTCTAACTGTTCTTGGAAGTTGTGATAACTCTCACGAAACCATCAAACTTTTATTAGATTCTTACGGATAATCACATTACTGTGCAACTGGAACAGATCTATGGCTTCGAAAGGTCCACATCAGACAAAGCAATGCCTTTATTATATCTCACCACCCCTCTGAAATCAACCTCAAACAGAATACCCAAGTGGAAAGTTGGCCCAATCTGTACAATGCCACAGAATGCATGAAAGCAAATATATGCACACATGAAAGAATCTATTAAGTTGTAGCCAAGCACGATACCAATTTAGCTGTAAAAACTAATTCACCATCTGGCCTACAAAGGCATTTGTGCAAATTACTGCTTAAGAATGGATACTTTGGCTTTAGTATCACAGCCATGATGAGTATAGTACCTATCACTATCAAGATTCTATTCTGTATCAGAAAATAGAATGTGGGGGGCAATTAATTACCTGTTTTTCCCCCGAGGGAATAAAAGTGCCTTCAGCAGCTGCATTGGCAATTATTTGACTAAGACTGCATATGAAGTTATAGGACCAGACATCAACCACTTCCATTTGTCACTGGTAAAAAACATTTTCAGTAAGTTTTCTAGTGTATTTTCAGTAAATCCAGTTCATTTTGTGTTTTCTTTGTAACAAGAAGGACCACTGAAAGCTGGAATAGGTAAGAGTTTTGTGACTATTAATGGAAACCGGCAACGAGGGATGCCTCCCAGAGACAGTCGCAAAAGCAGCGCTATGGAAGACAATCTCCTACTTTGGCCAGCTATACATTTCAACCTTTACAGTTACAATACTACACAAAAGGTTTTCTGTTACTTTATGATTTGAACATAACTTGTACTTTCAAGACACTGAAAGCCTGCCCATTTTTCAAGTACTTGTTATATAGTACATATTCCAAGAGCATGAGAATGATTCTTCTGCAGCGAGATGAATAGCCAAGAGTGAAGGGATGTAGTTTATAAGTTGTCTCAGTTTACAAGACTGGGTTGGAACAGAGAAGGAAGAGAAGGCAAGCTGAAGAAGAGAGGACACACTGAATTCCAATCCTATTTCTCATAAATAGTTAAGTGAACAGTACCACTGTATTCATGCTGTCAACATTTCACAGGAAAACACTGAGGTTAGACACCAGTTAAATCCCAGTAGAAAGTGAAAAACAGACTGGGTAAAGCATTAAGAAGGCATCCCTAAATGCTATCATAAACATTTCGAGTTCACTTTAAATGAAATGTCAGCAAGTAAACATGCTTGGAGGAAAAAACTTCAAAGAGCCATATTGTCTTTTGCCTCCTATATTCTTCCCTGCTTTTCAAATTACAGGTTTTCCTTCACATGTAGCAGTGTCAGGTTCAACAAGTACAATGTAAATAATATCAGTTATTCACAGTAACAGTAGATCCAACATTATTTCCGTGAGAGTTACTAACCTTGGGCAAAGTATCTTTATACTGACACTGTTTGTAAGCATCGCCATAGTAATCTGCAGCTTGGTTAGCCAGTTTAGCTATGATACCATCTTTCATTTTATCTGGAGGGAAGGAGAGGAAAAAAAGAAAGAACAGTTTTAAGTATCGATAGTTTTTACAAGTGAACAAGTAAGTAACTTCCATCTTCTAAACAGCCACAACTGCATTCTCTGGCTATAGCTCCGCACTATAGCTCAAGGGTGGGATCCCATTCTTCTCTCCTAACATCCATCAGCCCTGTCCAGATTTTATACATCATTTGTGACCCTGAAGGTTCAGTCAGTTGTACAAAAAAATCTTTTGGTCACTTTTGGCATTTATGCAGGGTTAAGAGAGATGCTTTACCTTCTACCAATAAAAGCCACAGTCCCACATGAACTCTAGCAACTTATTTTCTAGCTCTTCCTGTATGCCAGCACATGCATTTCTGCAGCCATAGTCAAAGAACTCAGCTGAAATCTAATTATCTGAAAGTAGCTAATTCTCCACAAGATCTGTTCTCTAACCCAGCTCCACCTAAGGACTCACAAAAGTTTGCAGACATGCAACAAAAGGGACCTGGTCCTTTCTATGGCAGTCCATACCACTGTTAGCTTACAATGACTAACACCACTCCTAGACATACACAACTGTGGTTCCCCCAACTTGTGCCTGCTACTTTGTAACAGATGTTTGTAACAGATGAGCTGCCCAGGGAGGTGGTGGAGTCGCTGTCCCTGGAGCTGTTCAAGGCACGATTGGACGTGGCACTTGGTGCCATGGTCTAGCCTTGAGCTCTGTAGTAACGGCTTGGACTTGATGATCTCTGAGGTCTCTTCCAACCTTGGTAATACTGTGATAGATGTGCCTACGGGCAGCAGTATCCCCCACCCCATGTCCTCACCCTACTCCTGAAGCTGAAACTGTTCAAATAGGAACATGCTGCATCTAGCTTTATCCTCATTAATATTCGCCTCTGTCCAGAACTAGAAACTCAGTCCTCCTGCAGAGGGCAGGCAATCAATGCAAATATTGACCATCCACTCTAAACAAACAAGTACCCTGTTGACTCAGAGCTCTTGTGTACTGACAGACTGATAAATGTGAGTGGGAGAGGTGTCTGCAGAGTATGCTTCAGTGCCAAAACTAAAGCAAAAGTATTCCCAAGTGGTCTGCTCACTCCAGAATATTCACACACCTATTTGCAACACTTAAGATATGTGCTATGATATTTATCTTCTATGAGGTAAATGCATTTAAGGTATGCCAAAAAGATCACTTCGCTGTGGAACAGGATATAGATGAGAGACAGGAGCATAGGAAATCTAGGAAATTCCTTCTTGGATCAAATGTTTCTATCCAGAACACTACATATTTAATAAAACCAAAGTCTACTCTACCTAGACTGTCCTTCTAGCCCCACCTAGTGTGTGGAGTTGCAGCTTCCTTTATTGAACTTGAGCTCCTAAGAGAAGAAAAAAATATTGGCTTCATTAACAAATGAGGTGTTAGAGGACACTCATTTGTACATGTGAACTGCCTAGAATAGATTTTTCACCATCACAAGCTTTACTTTTACTCACATATCTTTAAAATATTGCAGATACAATGCATGCCTTGAGGTGGAATAGCTACCATCTGCAGATTTAGAGACACTTAAAACACTAAGAAAGGCTATGCGGTGGAGTGAGATTGGACCAACCAGTTTGATTTTTGTCAAATGCTTCCACTTTCTTTCAACTCATGAATAAATGCAGTTCTATCAAAATACCATCATCAGCCAGTAAGCTGCTAAATGGCCTGTCTCACATGAGAAAAATGGAAACTAGAAGATTGCACTACTAGTTACTGCAGCAAGAACATAAATTTGAGTTTTGAAATCAAATTTTGAAGGATTCCCACTTCAAAAAATAGATTTTGGAAGTTAATAATGTTGTCCAACACGATTCTTCAAACATCTTTCCTTCAAAGGAAAGGAACCTCTTTTTAAATCTGGCAAAAACTACAGCCTCCAGAGTCAGATGATTTTTAACCTTACTCTTTTAACACTGCCAGACTTGTGATCTTGAGAGTAGGCACATGTGGGCCTGTGGGTTTTGGATCAGTCTTGCTTTATATTTTTCACATTTTGAGTAAGAAGAAATCAAGGTGACAGAAAGACCCATTTCCCATGCAAAGTGAGGTAAGTGCTTGCTCCTGCTTCAAAGAAGTTTTGGGTATTTGTTATACAAATTTGTTTCAAAGCAATGTCTGGATATCCAGAAACTAAAATACTGCTACCAGCATTATAAAGAACAAAAATATACTTTATCAGTTGTCTGAGGGACAATAGTTTCTTACTGAGATTCTCCTGAACATAGTAAGGCTACAAGGATTTTCAAGACTGACTCTTGTGAAGACAAGAAACAGCTCAGTTAAAACAATCTGTTTTCCAAACAACATGGGCAGAGGACCTGCTGAACAACCACATTATCTCTATGTCCTCAGTTCTTCTTTTACACATCTGTCATTTCTAGATGCACAACTTCTTGCAAATTCTGAGAAGAGCAGAATAGCAAAGAGTAAGAAATCTTGTAGTAAAGTGAGTACTGTTCCATAGGAAAGGTTTTTCAAGCTTATGCTCTTTAACAGTCATATTAAAATACACAGCCTCTGAATCAGTTTTTCACAATCGTCTAAGGACATCACTCTTTACCCACAGAACTTCACTTCCTGAGACAAACAGGACATCTGCAAAGTTCAAATGGCTCAAAGAAGTTCCTCTCTTAAAATTAGCAAGAATCAAACAGAATCTGTTTCCCCTAAAACAGCAGGAACAGGGAGGTCATTCTGCCCCTGTACTCTGCACTGGTTAGACCACACCTCGAGTACTGTGTTCAGTTCTGGGCCCCCCCAGTTTAGAAGGGACATTGAAATCCTTGAGCGTGTCCAGAGAAGGGCGACGAGGCTGGTGAGAGGCCTCGAGCACAGCCCTACGAGGAGAGGCTGAGGGAGCTGGGATTGTTTAGCCTGGAGAAGAGGAGGCTCAGGGGAGACCTTATTGCTGTCTACAACTACCTGAAGGGTGGTTGTGGCCAGAGGCAGGTTGCTCTCTTCTCTCAGGTGGCCAGCACCAGAACGAGAGGACACAGCCTCAGGCTGCACCAGGGGAAGTTTAGGCTCGAGGTGAGGAGAAAGTTCTTCACTGAGAGAGTCATTGGCCACTGGAATGGGCTGCCCAGGGAGGTGGTGGAGTCGCCATCCCTGGAGCTGTTCAAGGCAGGATTGGACATAGCACTTGGTGCCATGGTCTAGCCTTGAGCTCTGTGGTAAAAGGTTGGACTTGATGATCTGTGAGGTCTCTTCCAACCCTGATGATACTGTGATACTGTGAAAATCTTAGGGAATTTCTTTTGTTTCCTAATACAGTCATATCTATCTTTCTTAATTATCCTGAAATAGGTCACCAGAGAGAGGAGAGAAGTAGTGGTAAAACCCCTATGCACTATTTCTTGTACTCTCAGTTCTTTCAGAGAATGACTCTAGTTCTCAAGGAGAAAAAAATAAAATATAAACCAACAAAATCCTTTGTAAAGATGCAGACTAACTAATTTGGGCATAAAAAGAAAGACAAATAGCACAACTGCACTGTCAAGTATACCTTAGACAAATTCTTAAGCAGCATCTGTAGTTTTGTGTTTAATGACTTGTAAGGGGGGAGGGAATTGGTGAAGGCAAAAAAAACTTGTGGGAAGCCCTTTAGAAGCTCTCAGTAACTTCAACTTTCAGCTGAATTCTTTGACTATAGCTGCATTTATCAGTTTTTGTAGAAGTTGTCATGAGCACATAAATACATGAGCCAAAAATGAAGATATTACCTCTTGTAGCTTTCAGAAAGAAGACTTCTTGAGCTTGAGCCAACATAATCAGACTGAGAGTTCCCACTGTGTCGGGAGAGATGTCCACTGTAGGTTCTCGATTCAAGGCTGACAAAACAGTATCTTTGATGTGTTGGAAAGCACCACTTGCAAACTAAGAAAGAGAAAATAATCTATTATTGTTAATGTTTCCAAACAGATTTTCTTATGCATAATACATATAATAACTTTAATTAACAAGAAAAAGAAAGCTTTTTGGGCGTATTCTTTGAACCACTCACACTGAGGTGTTTATCAAGATGAACCGTAAATAAAGGTATATTGGCCACACAGTGTCATAACACAGAAATGTTAAACAAACAAAATAGGTCTTATTACTTTGTAACTTGTTAAAATCAAAATTTCTACCAGTTAAAATAATTAAAGCAAACTGAAGACAATCACCAACACATTTAGGGGCAGGGGTACAAGGAACTGCATGGAGTTAAATCCTTCAGAGCCAATCCACCTCTGCAGTTACGAGTGGGAAAATAACTATAGGCATTTATGTAAGTGAACATATGGCTCTAAAATTGAAAGATACTTATTTGACATTCCAAGATAATTAATTTTGACTTCCTAAGCATAAGCAGGAAGCCTCTCTACCTGATAGTGCTTAGCTGCGGCTTTTAGTCCTTCATCGTTATCTAGATTCTGTTCTGCTGCAATCTGGCTTGCCAGTGCTCCACAGTTGAACAAAACACAGGTCTTCTCATATCCCAAACTTGCCAGAGCTGCAATTAAGACAGACAGTTAACCACATTCTTAAGAAAAATTTCAGCACTCTAGCATCCCATAGATGAGGCCAACACTACTAAAGCTATCTACAGTTTCAAGTGAGGAAGACCCCCAAAATTCCAACCACGCTGAACTTCTGAAGTCAATGGCCTCTTCATTCTGAAGGCTTTACATAGTCTAATTTAACACTCCCTATAGTTTCTCACATAGAAGGATTTTGTGGGAGAGACATAATGCTTAAAACACACAAAATCATCTGAAAGTTTAACTGCAGTGCAGCTTTTTCGCTCCTGAAAATACAGCAACATACATTACCGAAAGATAACGTGAAATATGAACTTCCACGCATTAATCTCTTGGAAGAACTACACACTTACAAGCTCTTACTGCATCTTCAAGCCAAGATTAACTACCCTTCTCAGCTTGAGGCCAAAGATTTTACATACTCTGTTTCACCATCTATTGAAATACAGGGAATTTTTCTACTCTCAAAGCTGTTGCTTCAGAGTGAAAATGCTGACAGGTATCTTGGTTATATATGTACTGAGAACAAATAAGGATTTACTTCATTAAAACTTGGGCTCACTGGAAAGCACTATGGCTCATCCAGAGCCACTCCCATAGTACTTCCTAAGCCTTAGAGGATGCAGACCATACTTCCAGAAACAGTAACACCTGAATGTGAGCCATCCTGAACCTAATAATTGCTTTCAAAAGGTTACTGGCCACATGCAAGCACTGGAAAAATCTAGAGTCTGAAGATATTAGCATCCTACTACTGACAAAAAGGCTCTAGTCTAGACACTCCACCTGGAGAAAACTCAACTAGTGAAGCTTCAATTTCACAACCCCAGGTAGAACTTCTAAGATATGCTTAAAACATGAAGTGTCAGATTTGTTTAGTTTCCCTAACATCCAGCCTCCTTATACAGCCACATATTTACCCAATATCCCTCTAAAGTTCCTCTGTTGGCACTCCCTGGCCTGCACTCAATTTTCAGACTGCCATGAATCTGACATGCCACTGTACTTCTCCAGGTGAAAAGTGAGTTAGACAGTTGCTGTATTTCATCAAGATAATAGTCATTTATGTAGCTCATCCCCTGCAGTTCATTTTTGGGATTTTTTTTCTGAATATAGGATCTTGTACAACATTCAAAAGACTAAAACAAACTCAAGGAGGCAAAGAAAATATGGCTTTCAAGTGCAAAATTACTTTATACTCTGCACTACATCTCAAGTGTGATTTACTACAGTGAGAGCAGCACTTTAGCAATATAGACCTGCCTCTGACTCATCAGTTTACAGTTCTACCTATTAACTTAAACCAACATATTTCAGTTTACATGCCATGCAAAATGAGTATCTTTTCAAGCAGCCACAGTACCTGTCAGCTACCCCTGTGATGGGGACTTGGGATTCAGGGGAAGATAGAAAGATAAGTTTGTTAGCATGAGCAGGAGCCAGAACCCTGCACTTACGGCCTACAGAAGTCAAATAGGTGTTACACTGAATTTGCATCTGGAGAGAGGATCACCTTCTCTCCAAGGTTAACAGAAATTGTGCTCCCTTAGTAACTGAAAAGTTTGTTCTACATCAAGAAACCCCACTGCTAATTCTGATCTGCAGTGAAGAGATATACACACGCTATAGTTCATCTGGAGATCAGCATCTGGATAATCTGTGATAAAGCACACTAAGAGAGTTCTTTTGTTAATCTCTTTCCACTAAGATCTGCTTTCAAGTTTCAAAATAAAATCTACTGCACTGCTTATTAACTGAGGATTACTCACATTTCAGTTAAGAACTTCTTTGATATTTCACATGGACTGTTGCATAAATCTCTGGCCATCCACCTCACAGATTAGAGAAGCATGTAATTAACCTGCAGACTACTAAACTTTCTCAAGGTGCTGTAACATCACATCAATTTTCAGGGCAATCATCAATATTATGATGCCCAATTCTTTCTCTCACAATTACTCTACGTCTCTGACAACCCACAGACTGTGTTTAAATCATAAATATCATGAACTTTCCTAGGAAACTGCTTCAGTCAAAATGACATGCTAACTCCAAGATGACAGAACCAGCCAAATTCTGAGGAAAAAAATACAGTACCTTCGGGGAAGTCCCAAATTATCCATGAGTTGTTAGAACCATTGGAAAATAATGCACAGGAAAGCAGTGCACTGTTACACACAGCTCACACAAATACAACGTTAGCAGGTGTGCCCACAACACAGAGAACTGCAATGACTTTCAGGGGTTGCCAACAGAGAACTATGTGAAGGGTTAAAGGGTACAGAAACTTTTTTTTTTTTTAATGAACATTTTTTGAGGCTTGGTCTGGAACTTCAAGATTGCAATAGTCATTCTGCAGTGCTAGTCAGGATGACCACATCAGTATAAACGGAAACACAAAAGAACGATGAGATAAGACTGAGCAGTTCCTCAACTCCAAAGCACTTGGCCTCACTTCCTCTATTGGCAAATGTTACAAATCCATTTAATAACCCTGAACTTACAGTGCAGAATGGTCTCTACTCACCTAAAATAAATCATAGGGTCAAACTCCTTATGTTTGCAAGAAACACTTTTATTTCCCTTCTAATTGTTCAAAGCTTTAAAAACACTTTTTAAAGAAGCTTTAAGAAAATCACTTCAGGGCATGTACAGATCCCTCTATTCTCTTGGACAAAATGTGATAAAAGACTAGGTTACTGATGCCAGCTATCGTCACACCCCTTCTTCTGCACTGGACTCACTCACAAGAGCATCTCATAAGGACCTTATTCATTTAGAATAGTAAGAGCTGGATTACCAGAAAAACTATTGCTGAACCTTAAAAGTCACCTTGAACAATTCTGATTGATATCAGTTGGGCTTTCTCCCAGAAAAACTCTGAGAAGCACAACTATTTCCAGACTGCAAATCCATTTGCGCTTCTGGAAAATTAGCATTAAGTCTCAGTTTCATAGAAATTGTCTGTGTGATGCCCATTTATTCATTGCCAATCTTTAATTAATCAGTTACCAATGTAGCTGAGCTTCTCTGATAGCTATGTTGATAAAGAATCAGTTATACAACAATACTTTGAGAATTTAGTACCATTAGTACTCGCACTTTTGGTACATTCACATACCCAGTTTGGCCGATCCTCCAAAAAGTGACCCTTTATCAAAAGCATCTTTCCATGTAAATGTCACACAGACCTGAAAGTTGAGGAAAAGAAAAATAGAAAAATCTTTATCTCTAAAATGAAATTAGAAATCTTCAGAAAATATCTTGAATTCATATACTGACCCTTTAATACTCTAATTGTATGAGAGTGGTGGTGGAGTCACTGTCCCTGGAGGTGTTCAAGAAAAGCCTGGATGAGGCACTTAGTGGTATGGTCTAGTTGAGTGGATAGGGATGGGTGCTAGGTTGGACTGGATGATCTTGGAGGTCTCTTCCAACCTGGTTGATTCTATTCTATTCTAATTGCACAGAACACTTCATGCACTTGGAATATTGTGAACATTCCAGAGGTTTCAGGAACCGATCAAGAAATATTTAAAGACTAACAAAAAAAATATTCTATCTCTTTTCCTTCCTGTTAGTTTGCTCAAAACCTTCCAAGCAGACAAGACAGACACTCAAAATAATCTTTCAGCTCTGCTTATTTTAAGTAAGAGATAAATTTGTTTCCAAACAAAGACAGTCCTCCTACAAGAAGTCTGACAGTCTGGTATAGCCACAGTTAAAAGGAAAATCACCCAACCAGGCAGCTTCCACTACGATTTTTGGAACAGTTCTGCAGTACTAAAATTCAGTAATTTTTGTGAGTGACTTAAATACCATGATAATCAGCAAATGCACTCAGGAAAGAAACTGAACAACGTAGTGTGTTTTATACTACACTTTCAGCACGTATTTCATAGACAATGGAAATACTCAACAGAGTAAGTATGCTTTGAAGTTCCACAATTTGACTCCTAAAAACTGTTTGTAGGGAGCTGGTATCAAATCAGAAAAGACAGCAAAATTCCTCATTGTAAAGTGGTTGGGGAGAATGACTTCAGAAAATACACATTACTATTTGATAATGCCTCTTCCTCCAGCAGCAATGCTAGTTCAGGAAATTCAGGTCTCAAGCTGATCAGTGCTGCTTTCACTATTTCTTCCCTTTAACGGAAGAGTTCACAGATCTGCAGAACTTGCTCCTTATGTTTTCCCATTTTCCATGTCTCAGGTTTTGCAGATCACCTAATCAAAACACTTGTAGACTAGAAACCAAAATGCAGTTCTTGGCTACAAGTGAATGCAACTACAGGCAAAACTTCAATCAGTTGGAACTACATTAAAACTACTTGTAACCTGCAAGTCTGAAAGAAACATTTTCTTTTAATTATGAAATTATCATGTTCAGGATAAGAAACGGTCACGAAAGAAATGTACATTCTGCCCTATCTGTGTACATTCAAAGAAAACCAACATTTTTTAACACCGAAATACAGAAGCCTAAAGACCTATTTCAGGCTCTGCCTGAGGAAGAATTCAATTGTCAGAAGCTGAAGTGAATTCTTCCTGAAAGATTCTAAAGAAATATGGTAGGAAAAAAAAAACCACCTTAGCTAACACCATCAGTGTAAAAAAAATATGTAATTTGTAGATGCAGAGACAGGAATAAATTGTAAGCTCTCAAGTGGCTTATTCTGTTAGCTGTTCTGAATGAAATACCTGTTCTAAATCACGCAGCAAAAAGCATACTCCATCCACTCCTACTTGCTTTTCCATAAAAACTGTGTTTTAAACAGCCTTTAAAACACAGTGTGAAATAGACTTCTTGGAAAGAGGAGGAGGAATCAACACAACACAACTCTGTGACCTTGGCTAGTGGTTACGGCAGTCTAAGTCAATATTTCTGAAACAAATAGTTCTGTAAAACAAAGGCAATTATGGCCTAAGGTGAAGTTTCAGTATAGACTATATGTCAGCACTGACTAGAAAATAAACATAGATTAAGGAAAATAAGGCTCAAAGAGGTTAAATGTCTTGGCCAAGAGAAACAGTGTTTAGTGGATGAGATAGAAGATTGGAAGTCATACATGGTTGGTGCTACGATTCAGTTTAATAGTTTGGTAGATCCTCTTACCTGATTTTCAGAGAATGGAAACTTCGGCTCAATTGAACACAGCTGATCATAATATCTACAGGAAAAAAAAACCACCAACAACATCTATTAGATAAATCAAATTAAGATTTTTATTTCTTACAATGAGATGTAAAGAAAAAGGCACAAAATTCCACACAAAAATAAGCCATGAAACTGCTTCATATCTACAGAGGATTTGTGGGATGGACAGAAATTCTGCTTAAAGGTTTTGGGTTTTTTTTCACCAGAGAAACAATACAGTAGGAGGTAGCCTTCCACAGATAATCCAGAAATGTTGCCCCTTTCAGAAGTAAAAGAGTATGTATCAGAGAAGATGCTGATCCATTCCACTTTCTGAAGGAGGATGGATTAGAAAAGAATGCCATACAGAGGAGTCCCTGTATACACACACGAAGACAAGGAGTACATTAAGTCATGCTACAAAAGCGAATTAAGCACAGCATCTAACCTAACATTAACCAGCTACAATGCACTTACATCCCACTCCCTTGCTATTTCTGACTCATCTGTTGAAATCTCAGTATCTTGGAGATAGATGCCATTTGCCTTGCACAGCATCAACTGGACAACCTAACCCTTCACACAATTCTTCAGCTGTAAACTGCATTTTCATTTGAGTATATTGTAAACAGTTGCGTGAAATAAAACCAGGAGTTTCTCCCTGGCAGTATTTGGTCTACCCACAGTGAAAGATACTTAGGAAGGCATGTCAGAAAGCTAATAGAGCAAGCACAGCACAGTCCCTCCCACAACATATCCAAGCACCAGTTAGCAACTATTCCTGAGCTATACTCTACACCACACCACCTGACAGGCTGGACACAGAACAAAAAGCCTTTAACCTGCCAATAAAGCCTGTTTCCTATACTCTTTCTGTGGCACTTGCTGTATGGGCACACCCTCAACACTGTATTGGTCTAACTAGTTTTTAAGAATTTATATTCCAAATATACAAAATACCTTGTAGCAATGAGTTTCACAGCCTGTGAAACAGGACTAACATTGTTCCTGTTTCCTTACATTGCATTATTAAACACTAATTACTTGATTGAGATGTGAAGCAGATGTACATGACCCACATTATGCAGGCAGTAAAGGTTTAACAGTTCAAGAAGTATTTTAAAATCATATACAATAGCAAAAAAAAAAAAAATCAGTGTTAGCATATTCTTCTCTCTCTGCCACTGTACATAACACTACAGGTTTCTGTCTTCACATGAGCCACTGCAATTTAAGATGTGATATATTAAGCCATACCAAAAGCTACAATTATCTGCAACAGTGACCCAGCAGGACTTCGTTAGTACTTGAAAGAAATTGCTCTGAAGTTATAACAAAAAACTCTGCAGATACTTACCATGACAGCAGCTTAATAAGGATTTTTACTTCTGGTAACTTCTCAAGCATGTGAAAGGTATAGTTAAAACCAAAAGCCTCCAACATTGAAGATCATTGACACGTATTTCCCCCACTGCTTTCAGTTGTTTCCCACACAATCATTTCCATGCAGCACAACACAGAAAATGAGACTTTCCATGCCATCTCCTTCCACCTCAGTTTCATTTGCTAACCAAAAGCCAAGCTACCTTCCCACATTACACAATTACCCTGTCCTCATCTGCCATGAGGGTAGAGTCAAGAAGTAAAGCTTGTTAAATGCCCTAGTGAAGTTGTGTGTGCAAGGCCAAGCTGTTTGCAAGCAAACTTTTCCTTGTACATTAACAGAACCACCAAGAAAAATAAAATATGCCAAGGAGGTGTGTAATTCTTCCAAATAAGCACACTGCTGCTTTTAACATGGATGAATACCACACCACAGGGCTTTGGTTGGTTGGCTTAAACAAGCTTGGAACCTATGTTACTATTTTCTTCACAATTTTAAGCATGCAATGTCATCTCTTTATAATTAAAGAACCTGAAATTCTACTTGAGATTTAAGAGCGCTTTAAAACCCTGCAGAGCAGAAAACCCAACATGTACTATCATGAGTTCTATATAGCAGTAGCTACATATATTTATAAATACCATGGTATATATTAAATATATATATATAAATGGTAAACAAAGGCATTGACACCAGAACAGCTCCAAAGTAGCAACGCACAGACAGAAAATAACTATCCAAGTAAAGGCCACATCTGATGCGTGAGTCAGTTACACATTTAAGCATGAAGGTAAAATAGAGATTCAGCTGTGCCAGAGCAACGCACTACAGAAAACTGTGCAAACATCAACTGCCAGAGCTCCAACTAAAGCAATGGCAAAGGCAGTAGATGTCAACAGCTCAGACCTAGCCCTTTGAAGTGCAGCAATCTTTCATCAAAACACGTATCAGACACTCCTAAATGCTTGTAAAATGACTTACGGCAGTCATATGAGCTGGAACAGAAGGCTTAAATCAGAATTTTGTTGAAATATATGTATTGTACTAAGAACCTTAAATCTAGGTCCTCCTTCACAGAGTCATAAAGAATAACCTCCTTCACAAGAACATTAACTGCCCAGCATCAGCCTTCACTCTTCTGGGTGAGAACCAGAGGCCTGAAGTCACAGCTCACAACCAGAACTGCAACCTTCAGCTCCTAAAAAATTTGACTATTCAAAATGAAGTCACACACACATCTTACACCTCTCTTTTTACAAAGAAGTGTAAGAGTTGCTAGCAAAACTAAACCAATTCAACTTGCATTGCTATCCCACCCCTCCAGAAAATGGAAATGAAGTCCAGACTACCTTTGATACTAGGAGAGAAATCAAAGAACCTCTTGAAGTTATAGTTCGGGGGAGGATGGGGAGAAGGGGAAGGAACCACCCTCTCCCTCCAAAAAAATAAACACCACCCACAATAACCAACCTGCTATGACAGAACTCGAGGGGAATCATCTATAGCAAACTCACCTACATCACCTTCAAGCACTGAAATTCTAACAAAGAAAGCTGAGAACCAGACTTTTCAACTGGGAACCTCCAATACTTCTCCAAGAGAAGCACCTGAGTTGATGAGTCACACCTCACACAACCAAAGCTTTATAGGTCAGCATTTGTCTGGGAAGCAGGGCTGCAACTGACTTCATTTCTTCCAGAAAAGAAAAAATTCTGCCACTTGGCAAAGCAAGGCTTCTAAAGATTACAAAACCTTGAGTAAATCCCAACTTAATTAGTAGACAATTAAGCTCTGATTTCTTAACAGCTAAACTGTCCCCAGTGCTCTGCCAGGTATTATGGTCTATAAAAAGCCACAAGGAATTACATGTATGCAAAGGGTGTCCACACTGTAATTAGCTCTTTCAGCCTTACTTTACTAACAACCCCATTTTAAAATCCAACTTTAACAAAAGTTTTGCTGATATCATTACTAAAAGACTGAGTACAACTCTTAAATACCATGAGGAAAATACTGAAAGTTGGAGAGGAAAGGCAATTTTCAAAGGAAAGACAAGGCACTCAGATGCTTGTGCTCTTGCAATTATAACCTGAGATGGATACTCCAAACTTCTGGGTGTGTAGACAGTCCACACCTTACAGAATGTATGTCAGAATTCTTAGAGTAAGAATACAGAACAATATACTTATAGAATAAGAATGACTTCTTTTTCAGCAACTGCAATCAATAAAAATCATCAGTCAGGGACAAACCACTCAAAACTTGTTAGAGATAAGGGGAAACATACATTTAATTGCCTTTTTCCTAATTTACAGTTAATTCAGACCACCTTATCTTAGTTCCACTATAAAGAGAACAAGTAATCTTCAGATGATACAATTTAAAATGCAGGTGTTCTATGAAAGAAGGTGTGTAGTAGGGGTAACGTTTCATGTTCACATGTAAGGCAACAATGGTGTGAAACCTCATTAAGCACCTCTGACTACTCAACAGCCCCTGGGACAGCTCAAGTCATCTACAGATCCACAGTAGCTAACGTAGATTGCTGCCACACAAAATTGGCTCAAAAGGAAAACTGGTAATTATGCAATCACAAGTGGTTTTTCTTCATTATTTGGAGAGAAAACCTGCAGTGAAGTTGCATTCTATAACCTCATTTAATGACCTGCTGGCACTAGAAGGAGGTCCTGCTCAGCTCCCTGGTTTTCATCAATGCCACATCTATCCATCCACTTTTGTGGCATCTCTGATGTTCACTTGATCTTCCACTGAACTCCCTCAAGTTGCTCACCTGTTAAAACGCCACATATACCTTTTGCCTTCAGGAACTACATAAGAGAAAAACAAGAAATGAAGAGAGGGTTTTCTGCTTTTGGCAGTATAAAGCTGTCAGACAGGGTGAAGTCACGCAACGTGGCTGGGCCAAAAAGGGATTTCAGATAAAAATTACTGACAGACCTGATTGGTATAATCTGAAAATAAAGCTCACTTCCAGTGTTTGAAGGAAAATAATAACATGCCTTTCAGTCTGGCTAGCAGATTCCTACTTTCAGTTCACAGATGCTCATTATTTCCCTGATCTTCCAAACGCATCTTCAGAAGCATGAGCAGGAATAAGTAAGAACAGGAAAGTACAGAGACACTGTAAAACATCTCTAAGAACTCTTTCTTACAGCTTAAACATCCAGCAAAGGGTTGATAAGTTCAAACAACATTGGTAGCTGATTTTACAAATCTTGCCTTCTTTTAAGCCACTTGTTTCTCTTCCACTCCTCTTCATTTTTTTAAGCTTGTAGATAAGAAAACCTAGTGATCAAAGACATTTCTGCAATATCACGAACATGCTGACACGTTTCACTCCCTATAATAGAAATTTCCTCTTTTTATCTTCTTTAAAAAGTTGCTGGTACTATCTAAAACTCATCTGGAGCTGCAAGACTTTGGGCTCAACTTCACAAATAGATGTGCTACTTAGTACTAACCTAGTGAACAAATCACAGGGAACTCAGTGAGTAGATAAGCTACAAGTAACAGGACTCAAAATATTTCCAACATAGAGAAACAGCAATGGAATTACCAAAACAAGTGAATACTGCAATCCGTAAATGTTCTATGGAGACAGGAAAGAGTGAGTGCTTCTGTAGGTAATGGAGCAGTCAGTCTTTATGGACTTGGCAGTACTGGGTTAAGGGTCAATGATCTTCAAGGTCTTTTGCATCTTAAACGATTCTGAATCTAAATCAAGCTTACCAGGCAGAAGCCACAGACTAACCTATATTAATTCCAGCACACAGGCACTTTTTGATAACTCAATGCATTAAAGAGAAATCAGGGACGTGACTCTGCAAGTAACTTAAGCTCCTAAGCACAGAGTAAAAAACAGAAAACCAAACCAGAACTTAAAAACAAAGCTGTCAACTTCAACAGCAAAACGTAAGACTGAAACAAAAGACACACGCGCTCCGAGGCGCAAAACAGTCTGTTCTCTCTACCTAAATCCAACTGCGACTACCTCGTTACAAACACTCGGAGGGGGAAGTTGACGGAGCCAAGGCCTCCCCCGCCAGCCTGCCGCACCGCCGGCCCTGCACTGTGCTCATGCAACACCCGACCCGGTCCACCGACCGAGCCGCGCCGTGAGGGCAGGGGTCGCCAAGATGCTGCTGTAAAGCACCCCAGCGCCGGGGCGCCCGCCGCAGCCGCAAGCCCGAGACGGGGAGGCAAGCACGCAAGCCACAGGCCGCCGGAGCCGGCCCAGCCGCCCCAGCCGCATCCTCCCGGCGGAACCACCGGCAGCCCCGCCCCGCGCGGGCCGCCCACACCTGGGCCCGCCTGCACCTGGTTCCGGCTCCGCCGCACCCTGGGCCCGGGCCCGGGCCCGGGCCCGGAAATACCGCCAGGGCTCCTCGGTCGCAGAGGGCATCGGGGGAGATTAACGTGCGATAAAGCGGGAAGAGTGCAAAGGGACAGGGGGGATGGAAGGATATGGCGGCGGAGGGGTGCCCAGTCCGGCGACAGGCCGCTGAGGGGCCTGTGTCGGCCCGCCTAGGTCCAGCCTGCCTAGGTCCGGCCTTCCCGCCCCTACCTGAGAAGAGTTTCGAGCGCACTCTCATGCTTGTCGAGCGGGCGGCCGAGCGCGCTCTTGCGAAGCTTGCTGAGCTCCTCGGCGGCGCGGCAGTGCTCGGCCTGCGCGTCGCCGCCCGGGTAGCTCTGCTGAATGAACTTGCACAGCGGCTTGGCCAAGTCCACCTCCGAGGCCTTCTTCAGCTGCACCGAGATGAAGTTCGTCATGGTGGGAGGGAAGAAAGGACAGCGAGCGGGCAAACGCCGCCGTCACCGCAGCCCCACGCTCCCTTGCCCCACCGAGCGGCCCCGGCCCGCCGCCGTAGCGTCGCGCTTCCGGGATCGTCGCGGCGCGCCCCGCCCGGCGGCCGCGCCCCCTCTTCCCTCGCGCAGCCTCAGCGCCGCCGCCGCTGCCGCCGGAGGGTAGCGCTCCAGGCTGACTGCCTGAGGGGCTTAATGTCACCTTCTGTACGAGGGTCGGAGAGTTGGCCTGGGCTTCACGGAAGGAAGTGCAGCCCGGTGGTGCGGGTGGGTGCTGGAGTAGGTCGAGAGCTGGCAGAGAGTGCCTGTAAGGAAGCGCGGTTTAACCAGAGGTGACGGCGGAGCTCAGCTGTGGTGAGAAAAGCGTCGCCCGGCGGTAACGTAAACAGTGAGGCCTGTAAAAGTTCCGGGTGCTGGAAAGTTAGCGAGATGTCAGGCTTGTTAGAACGTTAAAGAGCAGCAAAGGGCCTCAGGCTCAAACCACCCTCAGAACTGGTATTAAGTAAAGTAACGTGGGACTTCCCCACAGCGAATGCTGAGATGTCTGCATTGGCAGTAGCTGGCGCAGGCTGACGTGATGCTGTAATTGGGATTCTCGGGTCCGCATCACGTCCACATCACGCTGACTTTTTGTTGACTTAGCACAGCTCAGACAGGCGAAGCAGGCAATCTGCTCGTCTGAAAATCAACAAGGAGTAGTCTACCCATGTTCTCATTTTACTTTCTTCTGCCACTTGCTCCTGACAGCTAGGCCTGTGAGCCTGCCATTTTCCTAGTGCATATGCCCTGAGGTGATGATACCTTAAAAAGGAGTGGTACAAGTGCCCTTAAAAATATGTTAAAAGGTTTGGTCTCATGTTGTAGCAGACCAGGAGTTTTGATGTAGAGCTCAGATGAAGTACTGGAAGTGTCCTGCACTGAGCAGAGCCATCTACTTTGTCATCTGATGAAAGTCTGAAGTGGAGGCAGAAGAGAAAAAGGCCAAATCTGGGAATTCTGTATTAACTGCCCCAGTAGCCACTGGGAGGGGCAGTTCCTCCAGTGTTTACCATCCCACTATACAATCCAGAGGTCCAGCGGCAACAGTTCCTGGCACAGGTGTGATGAAAGTGGTGGTGGAGTTGTCCTCATGCTACTGCTTCCAGTCATCCTCAGTGAGGACAAATTGTCTGGCCTCCAGAGCCTTGCCAACTTGCTTCCATTAGAAACCTTTTTTATCTTCAGGAAAGAAGATACTGGCTTTCCAGTATCTGAAGGGAGCCTACAGGAAAGCTGGGGAGGGACTATTTACGCAGTCTAGTAATGTTAGGACGAGGGGGAATGGGTTTAAGCTGGAAGAGGGGAGATTCCGACTGGATGTTAGGAGGAAGTTCTTTACAGTGAGGGTGGTAAGACACTGGAACGGATTGCCCAGGGAGGTTGTGGATGCTTCCTCCCTGGAGGTGTTTAAAGCCAGGCTGGATGAGGCCTTGAGCAGCCTGCTCTAGTGGGAGGTGTCCCTGCCTATGGCAGGGGGTTGGAGCTGGATGATCCTTGAGGTCCCTTCCAACCTAAACCATTCTATGATTCTATGAAAAAAAGTGTATGTATGTTTTAAGAGTTTTTTAGTGCCCTCCTGCCTCCCTGTACTGAGTAAACATCCAGCTCAATTTCTCATAGCTTAATCAAAACCAAACAGAATATGCCTTAGTTACACATCTTTTTTAATTAAAAAAAAAAAATAAACACACACAAAATAAACCACCAAGATTTTTATCGTGCAATGAATAGAGAAAGTAAGCAGTCCTTCTATGCTCATCTCTGAGCATGTGCATTCCTTACCACGTTGGGTTTTTTTTCCCCAGGTGCTATTGCACACATATACCTTTAAACATTTGGTCTCTAAGCCTGAGTCAGCCTTGCACTGACTGCGCTTCCCTGTCGCAAGGAAAAGCTCCACCCTCACAGGCTTAGATTCTGATCAGTCCAAAGATACAGTCGGCTGGGCAGTTGCCTCCCTTTGCTTCTAATGTCAAGGCCTTATGGGGTATAGTTAGCCTGCACATCACTACAAGATACATGACTGTCTATGTATGGAGGATGGAAGCCATCAATACCTTCCAGCTTAACAGTCATAAACATGGCAAGGGTGTGAACAAGGAAGGGCAAAAACTGCAGCTATGAGATCATAGTTCTACTTTGGAGCCATGGTGACCTTTAGATGGCTGTTGCTTAACAAATGCAACAACTGATACTTTGCATTCCTGAACCATCCACCACCACAGTGAAGAAGTTTCTCTGTGTGTCTGAAGTTACCAGAACTTCAAACATACAGGTGATTTGTTTCTTTCTCACAGATTCCTTTAAGACTTTGTTCTGATTATTACAATTATAGTATTATAAGCAGTAAGGACTTGTCTCCTTGTTACCTCTGACTAATTAAGTGCTATTTCCCAATTTAGAGATGAGGAAGCTGGGTAGTCAGTGGTTATCAGTGAAGGCATAATTTACATCTTCTGACTCAGAGTCTTGTGCTTCAAACAACAGACTATACTTCCTTCTTCAATAAATCTATGATAGAATCTAAGGAAAACACATGGTTTTCATAAAATGTTTGAAGTAATGCAGCATAAACAAGTTATAGTGATATTTAGGTATCACCAGTGCCTCTGATATCCACAACTTCAGTGGAGACAGATCATTATACATCCCAGATTCTCCTCTTTTTTTCCTAAACAACCATTATGTATATGTAGAGCACCAAAGTTGTGCTGAAGAATTTGCAAAGATTTTGCTTTCAGTATGCAGACTGGCTTTTTGGAATGCTTCATGGGTTTCATCTACCATTTGTCATTGAACTCTTATGTTCTGTTTTATGCTTGCTTGATGTTCATGACATCTCTTTGCAGATATTTCAAGGTTTTATTCTGTGTTTGCTATATTTTATTCTGTGGATTTACAGAATTCTGTGGATTCTGTGCTTTATCCATAGTGTAAGAGAGCATACAGATGCTGTACTAAACTCAAAAACCAGCAAAAGGGAGTGATAAGGGACCTAAGTATTTAGTTCATTAAATCTGATGGCCCTCTTGCCTAAAACTTCACTCGATCGCTCAGATTCAAACTCATTTGGGCTGCCCAGGTTGGTGGTGGAGTCGCCGTCCCTGGAGGTGTTCATGGAGAGACTGGATGAGGCACTTAGTGCCATGGTCTGGTTGATTGGACAGGGCTGGGTGATAGGATGGACTGGATGGTCTTGGAGGTCTCTTCCAACCTGGTTGATTCTATGATTTATCACCATTATCTTTTGATCATACGTTTCTGGACTGATTTTCATCAGTTACCAACATGAGGGAACATGGAAAGCAAGTTGTATGTCAGAAAAAGCTGACTGGATCAAAAAAAGTCCTCTAATCCTACTGCCCATTTAGGAGAAAGTATAAAATGCTTATGAGCCATGAACAAAATTTCTCCCTAACAGCCTACAATCAAAAGAACAAGGAAGAATTCCTACCATTTCTTTCAATTTAAACCATTTTGCTTCAAAATGTAGAGGAACTATTCATCCCATTTCTCTCAATTTTAAATTATGTTTGTTGGAATTTTATATTTCTCATAGGTGAGGAGGGACATGAAGCAGAAGTTTCATTGGTAGAGCAAATTTAGCCAGGCAAGGGCCATGCTTATCTGTGTGCTTGTAGAGCTGAGGTTGACACACTCTTGCTGTTCCAATACTAAACAAGAAAACAGATCTTCAATCTGAATTCCATGTTTGATAGAAGTCAAGATGAAGAAATGAGAGGCTAGAGAAAGGGAAAAACAGGTCTAAATCAGTATTATCAATGCACTTACTCAGAGTAGACACTTGGGTATAGTGGTAATCACAACAAAGTTGCCTTTCAACCACAAGCTAAATAAGAGTATGCCTGATGTTTACTTGAGACAGTGTTGGCAGACTGAGCTAGAATAAGAAGGGCATCACATGCATAGCTAGTGGCACAGAAAAACTGCTTGTAGATGAAATTAATGCCAAGCTGGAGAAGGCTAAAGAGATGACAGAGAAGAAGCAATGCAAACTTTGATGAGATATGAGACATTATGCAAGGCCTGGAAATTGTCAACCTAGGTAAATAATTGTATCTGCTCCATTGTAGATGGACTGGAGCAGAGCAGACAGGGATTAATTCAAACAGGGATTAATTCAGCCAGCATTAGTGCAATATTTTCCATAAGTAGTTACAAGAATAGTAGGCCAGTTAGTGTGGCCTAGAATTTTCCTCAAGTCTCAGCAGGCTTCAGAAATATGCCCTGTTACCAATGACATCAGGATAGTGCCTGTGCTTATTACTCAAATACACCATATCAGCAGGAAGAAACAGCTCTTCACTGTCCCACATCATGGCTAAACCATTTTCTTATGTCCTATTAAAAATCTGTGGTAAAATCATGTCCCACTCAAAAGGATTTATAAGATTTTTTTTTTTAATGTTATTATTTTGACTGATAATACTATTCATAGCACTGTGGTTCTTATAGAATCATAGACTCATAGAATGGTTTAGGTTGGAAGGGACCTCAAGGATCATCCAGCTCCACCCCCCTGCCATAGGCAGGGACACCTCCCACTAGAGCAGGCTGCTCAAGGCCTCATCCAGCCTGGCCTTAAACACCTCCAGGGAGGAAGCATCCACAACCTCCCCGGCCAACCCGTTCCAGTGTCTTACCACCCTCACTGTAAAGAACTTCCTCCTAATATCCAGTCTAAATCTCCCCTCTTCCAGCTTAAACCCATTCCCCCTCGTCCTGACATTCCCAGACCTTGTCAATAGTCCCTCCCCAGCCTTCCTGTAGGCTCCCTTCAGATACTGGAAAGCCATTATTCTTGAAGGTTTACGAAGCAGAAGAGCATCTAGAAGAGAGCAGCAACTTTCTGTTTGGTAAGGAAGAGGTGAGAGGCTATTAAAACACATTTCCCAAAAGCTGAAAGTCACAGTTAGTGCAGGATGTATAAATACAAACATATAAACCACCTTTTTTTATTCAACACATTGAATAAAACTGTTTGATATTTAGCTGTCTTACCACAGTTCTATCTACCATCTAGGAGGGTACAGTCACATTCTGTGTCCAGATAACGTAACTCTCTACTTAAAAAGAGGCAATGTTCCCATAGGTAATCATCCTGATGCCAAACAAAGCCTAAATGTGCACCAGGCAAATCAGGTGACCAAGACCCCCACATGGCCACTTCCAGTTGGCGTGAGTGTGTTTGTGAGGGTATAAATCTACACCCTGTTTCCCATCTATTGGTTAAAGAGAAGCTGTGCATAAAAAGGGGCAGACGTAATAAGTCATTGTCAGTTAATCCTGGGCAGATTGTGCAGCTGCTTGCTGAATCCAACCTTGCATAGAAGTTTCTGAAAAATCCAAAGTCATGCATGAGTATTTGACTTCCATTTCGGCATAAAAACTCTCCAAGTGACACGTTCTGGTTCAGCATTAATGGTGTGCAGTTTGAAAAACCTTCAGAGATTTCTTCTGAAAGTTTGTTGAAAGAGGGGAAGAGGTTTGTTGTACCTTTGCTCAGTTTTGAACCATTGATGTTACTTTGAAATCATTAATTCTACTTTGCATACATAAATTGTGGAGTTTTCAGTTATTTCACCCTTAGGAATGGAAAACAAAGCACCAGTCGTTTTGCATTAGAAGCAGATGAAAAAACAACCATCTGCTTTCTGTGATAATAGACTAAATTTGCCTTATACTCTGCTTATTCTTGCTAGGAACATTTCCTTGAACTGGCACAGGATTTCAGAAGCCCCAAGAGGGCTTGGGTAGTGTTCTAATGTTATCAGATCTTTAATTAAAAGTTAAAAGAAGAAAGGATTGACCTTGAAACATGAATGGTTTGCAGTGTATCCATCCCTTAGCTGTGCTGTGTTTTACTGCTTCTACTCTTAAAATAACAAATTGAAGCTTAAGTATGTGATTCCTTATTCATTCCAAAGGAGAAAAGAGGGGGGTTTTCCTATTTATTTTACAAATTGGTCTTACAAGCTTGGCTAATTAAGCTACCCTTTAAGATCTGAAAGTCAGGGATTTTTTACCTGTATCACTAAATAATGCAAATATATCAATAATGGAAAGTAACAAAATAGATGAAAGATAACTGGGTAACTTTGAATTTCTTCATAGCTACTGTATGGGGTATACTCACTTTAAAGCATTGCTTTCCTTATTTAGAGCATTGTATTTCACATTTTAGAAATCATTCTCTCCAAATATGTCATCAATTCAATCCAAGTACTTTTTGAACCAAAGCACAGAGTAACCATCAAAGCAAAAATTAATATTTGTCCTTTGTGTGTATTTTGCAATATGTAATTATTTTTTTTAATTGGTTTTGCCTGTATATCCAATGCAAGGAAAATATCTTTTCCTGTTCATCACATTACAATTACAAAGCTTCACTAGAAAACACCAGCTATGATTTGAAGACTACCAAGTTTATTGCATTAAAGATATGAAAGACATTAAATCTGGTTAACTGAGGAAGATCCTTCATAAGTCCTTGCTGACTTAGAATTTATTTCAGTAGTATTTTCTGTTTGGAGTGTTTTTTTTATCCTGAAATATTCCATAAAATATTCAAATGGAAATAATTTTCCATAGCTTGAATTAGGTCTGAATGGGAGTCTAGAATTAGGTAGTCAGTCATTATATGGCATAATGCTTGCTTTTATAGAGGCATTTCTTGCTGCTACATCGAACAAGCAGGATGGTAAATAAGGTCCCAAAAGAAACTTGGTAAAATTCACTTTAAAAAACTGCTGAAATTCAGATCTGTCACTCAACAGACTTCTTACAGCAAGTGAGAGGTTTGCACCTCTAAATAGTCCCTTCTATTGTCAGCAGAGTATTTTGTTTCCTTCTTTTCAGGTGGAAAGGGGCCTGTGGTGAGACACAGCTGAAATCTAGTCTAGAACTCCCTAACTGCACAAAGCAGTCTTATTTTTGAGAAGACAGTAGTAAACTTTGTCCCTGATGTGAGGTGTGTACCCAGCAGAGACAAGCTGGTTGCTTGTGTGTGAGGTGGGAAGCATCTGTCTGGGGAATATGTGCCCTCTACTCATGTGCCTATGGCTGCCCAAGTACACAGCTCAGCTTTTGTTTCACTGCTGGGTTCTCTGCCACCTACTGACTAGTTCACATAAACAGTGGGACATGCTTTGCCTACTCAGTGAAGCGACACCGAGGGGGGTTGAACCACGGTGAATCAAAAGCCAGATGTACTTCGGAGTGCTTCTGAGATCAGAGTTGTTTCTTGGTCTATCCAGGGAGGGGTTCCTGACTTTTCCCAGTTTAAAGCATCTCCTTAACGCTCGTACTGATGGGCTTACAAAGAGCCACCTCAAGTGACGATACAGGGAGCCCACTTCTGAAAACAGCAAAGATCCTCTTATGCTGCAACTTACCCATAACATGAGGGGTTTATACTGCATGTTCCAAACGTAATGAATCAGAAGAAAGTTTCTCTGTTACACAGTGTAACAAATGCTGGTATAAGAACTTTTTTTGCTAAGTCTGGTCCAACCACAAAAATGTGTGGGTAAAGACAGACAGGATTTGCCGACAGCAGACACCATCAGAGGGTTCCTCCTCAAAATGCTTGCTTTGCAATGTTCAAAGGCAAAATGATAGACAAATTTGCACTGAAGTAGTCTACAAAATGTGAGATGCAAAAAAAGTGGTTTAATCTTCTATTTCATCATTCTCCTGCCTGTATATGAGTGTACATTATGCAAGAAGGCAACAGAATCCAGCAGTGGCAGTGCAATTTTGCACAAAAAAGAGAAAGAGAGGATAATTTGTTCAGGGCCATTTTTACAATACATGCCTTTTTCTATTTTTTTTTGTCCTCATCAAAGGAGATAACTGTGGCTCAGCTTTCTTTTTAATTGTGGTAGGACATCTGTAGGACATCAGAGAGTCTGACTCAGACATTAAAGGGGAGAGTTTGGGAAACAGTTGATGAGCCAGTTTGTGTTATGAGTTGACACCTTTGCAAAAGTTACATAAATTAGGACAGATCTCAGTGCACTGTTTGTCATTTGTGATTCATGAAGTGTCCGGACATAGCTTGGCTAATGTCAGTACTTGAAATACTACTGTAAGGAATTTAACAGGCAAATGATGTACTGCAAGCTCAGCAGATTATCCCTAATACTTACTTCATGAATTCTCAGATTGCTCTGCCCAGTGCTGCCTCTGAAGTTCCAAGTAGTTCCTACTGTCATAATATAGACAGACATTTTTGTAACGAGTCACTCATAGAAGAAAATGAAATCCATTCGTAACTGATGTTTCATGCTGCAGAATCAGACATTCAGCTCATTTGTATGTGCAGCACTTCCTCCATTCCCACTGACTGCTCTAATCTCTCCTGTCTCGTTCCTTTCATGCTGGTACACCTAGCAACCTAACACTCTTTCCTCTCCTTTCAGATATAGAGATGTTGACATACACAAATGGGATATTTCAAGAGACACAAGATAGCATATTCCTGCTTCAAATGCTAGGTTTAAATGGGTGCTTAATTACTGCCCATTCTCCATGCAGGCATTGACAGACTTATCAGCACTCATTTTTGCAATCAGTTCACACAACCTACAAACTACTTAGCTAGGAGTTTGTCAGTAACTGAGCATAACTGACATTAAATTGTCCTTGGATTCACTCTAGGAAGCAAGCAAATTTCACAAAGTGAAAAGCAAAGACTACTGCTTCACAAGAAGGACATGGACCTGATGGAGCAGCTCCAGAGGAGGGCCATGAAATTGATCAAATTGCTGGAACACCTCTCCTACAAGGACAGGCTGAGGGAGCTGGAGTCAGAAAGAGAAAAGAGAAGACTGAGGACATGTAATAGCTGTCCTCCAATACCCAAATGGGGGCTACAGGAAGGCTGGAAAGGGATTGTTCACAAAGGATGAGGGGCAATGGCTTCAAACTAGAGAAGAGTAGGTTTAGACTGGATATTAGGAATAAGTTCTTTACTATGAAGATGGTGAAACACTGAACCAGGTTGCCCAGAGAGGTAGTTGGGGCCTCATCCTTGGAGATACTCAAGGTAAGGCTTGAAGGGGCATTGGGCAACCTGATCTAATGTAGGAAGTTCCTGCTCACTGCAGGGGAATTTGACTAGATGACCATTGGAGTTCCAACCCAAACCGTTCTATGATTGTAAGTTTCTATGATTACCTATCAAATCCTTTATGCTTCTGGGACTCTGGTAGCACCACTGTGTGTGTCTGCTCACTTTCAAGGCTTGTGGGTTTGTGTGTCCTTTCTGTACCCCTGTATCCACGTTTGCTTCTAGCTTCTGCTTCCTCCACTTTTCACAGGGTTCAATGAATGTGGTTCAGATTGGTTAGCTAGCTGGGAGTCATCATAGCAGGTCAATTCATTTTCCCATGGCATGTTTTGTTCCACCTCATGACTCTCATTTTTCCCATTTCAATCTTACCAGTAGTACCTGCTTGACATGGCAGTTTATCAGTGACTAAGGAGCTACCTATTTTCAGGGATGAAGCAGCTAAGGAATTTTTTTTCTTTACTATGGAGATGATTCCATATGACTTTTCATTCAGCATACCTACTGTTTATATGTTAATTATTCAAATGTTCTCTTTTATTGGCCAGAAATGTATGCAGTGATTCAATGGTAACCATCTCCGTTTGTATAAAACTCACATCAAGTCTAGATGCAATGCACATGAAAATGCATGCTTGAAAAACAGCTCAGTGAGAGAGGGGAAGTTCAGAGCAAAAATGAAAATTAGGGATGAAAACTTAAGGCTCACCAGGATTTTTTTGTCAGAAATGTGATATAGCTGTACCCTGTCACAGGATCACAAGATCACAGGATGTTAGGGGTTGGAAGGGACCCAAAAAGATCAAGTCCAACCCTCTGCCAGAGCAGGACCATACAGTCTAGCTTAGGTCACACAGGAACACATCCAGACAGGCCTTGAAAGTCTCCAGAGAAGGAGACTCCACAACCTCTCTGGAGACCCTGTTCCAGTGCTCTGTGACCATAACAGTAAAGAACTTCCCCCTTGTGTTGATGTAGAACCTCCTGTGCTGCAGCTTACATCCATTGCTCCTTGTCCTATCACAGGGAGCAAGTGGGCAGAGCCTGTCCCCCCCTCTCCTGACATACATCCCTCAGATATTTATAAATATCTCTAAGATCCCCTCGCAGTCTTCTCTTCTCCAGACTAGAAAAACCCAGGTCCCTCAGCCTCTCCTCGTAAGGCAATGTTCCAGTGCCCTAATCATCTTTGCAGCCCTCTGTTGGACTCTCTTGAGCAGATCCATGCCCCTTTTAAACTGGGAAGCCCAAAGTCCCAAAATGGAGTCTCATGAGGGGAGAGTAGAGGCAGGGGAGAACCATCCTTGATCTGCTGGACATGTTCTTCATAATGCACCCTAGGGTCCCATTGGCCCTCTTGGCCACAAAGACACATTGCTGTCCCATGGACAAGTTGTCCACACTACTGTTCTCTGCTACTCAAGGTAGGGTCTCACCAGTCATTTGCACACTTGGGTTGTGACAATGCCAACTCCATATCTCACCACTGAGAAACAAATAGTTTGCTACAACTCATTTTCCCTCCTGTTGTCTCATGTACTTAGATGCCATAATAAACCATGTTTGAGAATGGCAGATTAGCCAGGGAAATGGAGGAATTAAGAGCAGTGACTCTTCAGGAAATGGAAAAGGGAATGCTGTAAGGGATGGAGGACTGTGGGCAATTATTGCAAGCTGAGGTTATGACTCAGAATACTGGGGGAAAAGTGTCAAGCTCAGGGTCTCCTGATTTTAAGTGCAAACTTTTTGAGGGCTTTTACATGTTCAATGAGAAAGATAGGGAGTGAGGCATTATTGGGTATAATACCTAGTGATTAACTATCAGTGCATGCAAGGGCCTTTGCAAAGATTTAGTAACACTTTGTACATGTTAAGGAAGTTGGACAGTAATTGAAGGATTTATATATTTTTTTATTTGTGTACATATATATCTTAGATACAGGAGAGAAGCTTTTTGCCAGAAGAACTCTCATGCCAAGCCCAGGAGAAGTACCAAAGCTTTCTGTTTTAGTAGAATTCATTAGCAAGTTGTGGCCATTAGCTGTCTCTGTCTCCCCTTTCACTTGTCTTTACAGTTTCAGGACATGTGCACCAGAAGAGACCTTTCCAAAACATGAAGAATTTAGGAGGGTGGTAGCATTTGCTGAAGATCTTTCCTTGTGTGAACCAGCATGAAAGCAATCTGAGGTGTGGCCCAGGTGTTCTTCAGTACTTGTCATGCATGGTGCTGAGAAGTCCTATGGGAAACACAGCAATTATGGTACAAGTTAGGGCAACTCTTAGGGTAGCTGGAATTTTTCCAGGGACCAAGCTGGCCTGTGGCAACTTCAGAATGGAGATAAGTACATATTTCTTGCATTTATTTTCTGCTCTGTATGACACCTGAAAGGAGCTAAGCTCACCGTTTCCTTGTGTTGTCATCGTTGCTGTGCTGCAGAGGAAGAAGACAACCGCAAGAATTACTGTGCAAACAAACAGACAAAAAAAAAGCTGACTTGTCCAGGTCTGGTGAACAGAGATTAATGATATCTCTGTCCAGAGGAACAAAATCTGTTCTTAGAGATTTCTGTCTTGTGAAATTAAGGTGCAAGCGAGACCCACAATCACCACAAAACTATTTATTAAAGGATAAAGTGGAACAAAACAGAGGGAGAAAGAGAAGGGGAGAGAGAGGGAACAACAGAGAAAAAAGGAAAAGCAGGGAAGGAAAAGAGCAGGGATTCATATTACCATCAGCTGAAGATGGAGAGATGGGGGAGGGGGGGCAGAGAGGGAGAGTGTGCGCATGGCCCAGGGATGTTCTTCTGTGGAGTTCGTCAGGTGTTCTTCTTCTGGAGTTGTTCTGCAGGAGTTGGTCCTCGAATTCTTCTGGTGGAGGTGTTCTTCTTGGCCTTTATCCATTTTTTTTAGATTGATGGCCAGGTGCAGCTCCTCAGGGAATCTTTGTGTGTATTCCCCTGCATTTGCAGGGGTCCGCAGCAGCACCGGGGAGGGCCTCTTCTCCCTCCCTGTGCAGTTTACCTGTCCATACCCCAAACACACAAGCCTTTTCTAGCTGATGTAAGATGTACACATCCTGGGCATTCAAGCTGGGCTGAGTCCATGAAGGCCACAAAAGCATTGTATTTGCATGCCTGAGCGTTTGGCCAAGAACCTGGGCTACGTCCGGGAAGGCCACAAAGGCAATCTTTATCTTTGTTGATTTGAACAAGGGAGAGATGATTTAGACTCTCACATGACTGAAGCAGCATACAACTGTGAAGAGCTAACAGATGAAGACAGATGGAAACATACAAAGTTCCTTATCTAGCACACAATGCAGAGATTCCTGGTGTAGCCTCACCAGAACTCTGCAAAGCAGAAGCCTCTGGAAGCACTGCCCCAAGCTCCTTAACTCTGTATCAGAGCACAATGGTAGCTGTTACCTCATACTGTACAACACTCAATGTTATTACCATCAAAGAAAAAAAAAATGCACTTTCCCCCTTCTATCTTAAAAATTCACTTATAGAAGGGAATGAAAGAACCTTTAAAAACAATTACCATGTAAATCACATTTCCACCCTTACCCTCAGCACTGCCTAAATAAATAGGGAATGCTGATAAAAATGATGGGGAGATCATTTTTTCTAGCTACAAGATAAAGCTAAAAGTAATAATCTCCATGGCATGCTTTTGACTGATTTCCTGAGAGGAGTAGTGTATCTCTTGAATCTACTACTAACTGCAAATGCCACACTGACAAAATTCATCTCAGTGTCAAAAGATTACACTGCACAAAGCTATTATGTATTAATTTGATATTGGATTTGCTCCTTGTTGCAAGGTCAGCTCTCTGCTTTATGACTGCTGAGGGGTGATACAAAATACAGTGACCAGAATGCATGTGAAATTAAGTCAGATTTTATTGTATAATGGTCTTTTGTCAGAATGGGAGAAAAACAGGGCTCATAAAACCTACTGCTAGTTAGTGGTGGTGGAAATAAAGTCAATCTGCAATTAAACTATAGTGGTGATAAATTAAATAGGAGTGAGTAATGTAGTTAATTAAAACTGGAAATATTTAAAATGTCACTAAGAGTTGTACAGTGAAACCATCTGATGTTTTGGCTTGATTGCTCCTAGAAGACCCGCTACTGCACAACCCTTCAGGCAAAAGACCTGCTGAGAGCTATACAAGTGATTATAGACCCATTTTAAAGCTGATAAGGACTGTTTGGATTCAAGCAATGATTCCATGGCCATCTGTGAGATCCAGTTTATATTACCTTTAGATGAGATGTGTCTCTTTGAAGAAAAAAGACTTTTGGATGAAATATTCACTTACTTGGACTACTGGACACAGATACAGCTTGGGAAAACTTTTTTGTGATAATTTGGTTCTTAGATTTTCATGTAATGGTCATGCCTGAGCATGGAAGGTACAGAGTATACTTGAGACTGTGTGTTGTGATGCAGGTTCTGTGATCTCAGCTGTACTGCCTTGTTGGGCTGTATGCTGCTGGAGGCCAGAAACTCTGGCTGTCCACTTTTAATTATTTATGCACACTCCAAGGCACTGAGAGTGTAGCCTAGTTAAGCTAAAAGAGGAACCTCATGTGTCCACCAGTACGTGCAGTGAGGAGGTGAGGTATGGGTTGATGTGCTCTTAAGCACTGCTGCTAGGACAGCTAGAGGGCCACAGCACAGGCTGCACCACCAGCGTTGTGCTTCTTTGGATACTCTGCAGCACAGACAGGCCACTCAGCTGCCTTGTTTGCTGGGGTGACTACACCATCACACCGACACAGCACAAGAGAAAACGTCACACCACACTCTGGCTCCAGAAGGGCTAAATGCTAGGTGACTGAGCCAGAGACTGCCTTTCAACTAAAAGAACAAGCAAAATGCAGTGTTCAGAGCAGACAGGCACAGCCACAGCAGCTGTACTTACATTTTCGCTTCGGCTTTCACCTACAGCTGCAGACCTTCCTCCAGAAACACCACACAAACATCAAACCCTGGGATGCCAAGCACTGCCTGGCAAGATTTCCTGGAGCTGACTGTGACAGACTCTGGCTACAAATTGTGTTAGTATGAACAGCAAAGAAAAAAAAAAATCTTGTATTGAATAGCACTTCTTGAGTACAATTCCTTGCCTGGCCAGAAATATGGTCACATAACCATAAAAATACCATGCTTCCTGAAATGGTGCTTTGGAGGCACAAAGTCACATCTCCAGGCATATAAATATATACTGAAAATGTCTCTCCAAGACAAAAGTTCTAATTTCTTTTTCTGTAGTTCATAACTGTAGTTCATTCCTGTATATGGACATCACTGTAATAGCCTGGAAGCACCTCACAGTCTGCAGTGTGTAATCTCTGTAGAGTAATCTCAAATGCAGCAGAGACATAGTCATCATAGCTGCTTCACTCTCTAGGCTCAAGTTAGCATTTTTGAAGCTGCATCAAGGTATCAATTACATTGCACAGAGGAAGGAAAGCATCACCAGCTTCATCTGCCCAGTGAAACGCAGAGTCTTTGCAAAGCTTCCAGGGTCTCAGGGCAAGGAAAAGAGTGCTACAAAATGCCAGGAAGATTGCAGCTTCTCTAAAAGCTTCTTCTCAGCTAGCAAAATCTGATTGATCTGGAGAAATAAAATGGATGGTAGGGGAGCACTTTCCTTCCATCATGCACACTGCAGAAAAATGCGATTGGGAAAATAATATATTCTTACCCTCTGCTGAAGTATGTCTGAACAATTTCCTCCCAAAATACATATAACTGGGTGCTAGTTTTGAAAATTTCATCATGGCCCAGGATTGCTTTCATAAATAAGAGGCATTGCAGCCATTGCCAAGATGTGCTTCACTCCTATTTTTGGGCATACTTCGGAAGTTAAGCAACATTCACTGCACTCAAGGGAAGTTATGCTTAGGTAAGGACTGACACTAAGCCTCATCATAACAGGATTTTCTGGATTTCTGAATCCCAGCCCAAGTCTACAGCCAGAGTTTTGAAACTAGTCCTTATAATGGTCCACAGTAAAAACCACAGAGATGAATAAAAGTGAACTGTGGGTGGAAAGCCAAATTCTGTGTTGAAATTTTAGATGCTGTCTTTCAGGTCCATCTCAAATTTAAATCCGTAGATCAGATGGACTGGTTCTGCTGCTCTTACTGCTCCTTTAGCACGTAGCTTTGTGACAGAAGCAGGATAAAAGGTCTCCTGCATTCAGCACCAGACGTTTAAAGCATTTAAGAGAAATGAACACTGACATTCTCATACACATAAAAAACCCATGTATTTTACTTTTCAGCAAATGGGAGAGTCTATGGAAATTAATTGATTCTAGTTGCAACCAGATCACGAATATACCATTAAATCCACAGTATCAGTCCCTCAGCAGAGGTCTGAGAGCCTGTGCTGGAGGCCAGTATGGATGCAGTGTAGCTCTGTCACCTTGGATCAGATGCTTGCAAAAAGCTAGTGGGTGAGAAACATCTGCAAGAAGCCCTGCTGCATGTCCCCTCTGCTTTGCTTGGGAGCTGTGTTTGAGCTCCAGCTCTTGCCCTGGGCCCCTTCTTGAGGTACATTGTGGCTGTGCTTGTACCCAAGTCATGCCCCTCAGTCAAATGCCTGGCTTGACCTGGGATCAACCTTGTGACTGCAGACATGTCTGGCAGCCACTGAGCTGACCCTGGGCACTGCCAGGGGACCACTCTGCTCACCTTGCTCCAGAAAGTGCACAGGGCCCTGTCTTGTCTTGTCACTCTTGGCTGCTGGCCTTGCCACAGGAATTTCCCCATGGTTTACAGGATCCAATGTGAAGCTAGAAGAACATCTGCTTGATGCCAGGATCCCTGAATAAAAGTTACATTGTTGAGATCTAAGAATAAAGAATGCTGTTTTACAAACCCAAACAAGCTATTGGTCATTGAGTGGTTATTATTTTAGCGGAGGTTGCGCTGCCTTTTCCTTCCCAAAGGACTAGGCTATAGATTGGCATTTAAACTGGCTTAAAAGCAGCCAACATGTGTAACATAAGCAGGTATCTAAACTGAACACACCTAAATGCTACATCCTTGATTTCTAACGAGTGTCTGGCGTGACAGGCGTTGCTGTGAGGGGAGAGGAAGATTCAGACATCCACTGCAGAGATGGCCACACGCCTTGCTGGTGGTAGGGCTTGGCTTCTGTCCTCACCTGGAGCATCGACACGCTTGCTGGCTTCCGCTCGGGGTGGACGTTCTGCAAAATCCATAGAAATGTCCAATCTATCATAGAATCAGCCAGGTTGGAAGAGACCTCCAAGATCATCCAGTCCAACCTAGCACCCAGCCCTATCCAGTCAACTAGACCATGGCACTAAGTGCCTCATCCAGGCTTTTCTTGAACACCTCCAGGGATGGTGACTCCACCACCTCCCTGGGCAGCCCATTCCATGCCAGTCATTCTCTCTGCCAACAACTTCCTCCTAACATCCAGCCTAGATCTGCCCTGGCACAACTTGAGACTGTGTCCCCTTGTTCTGTTGCTGGTTGCCTGGGAGAAGAGACCAACCCTCACCTGGCTACAGCCTGCTTTCAGGTAGATGTAGACAGCAATGAGATCACAAATGAGCACAGGATATGGTTGTGTGCTCAAATGCCCATGTGCAGAAATTTTTATTCCAATAGGAATTTACTTCTAAATAGGCTGCTTATTGTCTTTACACGCTGGCAGTGAATACAAGGATGTTTCTCCTATGAGTCATGCAATAGTAAAGAAAAAACAGAGAATTCATAACTGAGGCATCACAGGCAGTACAGCTACTTGGTTAAAACAGATTATAAAATGCCCACTTCTGCTGCCACAAAGCTGCATGGTATTTCTTGGGGTTTTGTAGGGGGGGAAAAAAAGTGATGTTCTATTGCTGCCTATATTACAATTTATTTTCCTTCATTTGTCTATAGTGAAATAGTCCCTCAGACCTGCAGTGTGCCAAACTGAGTTCTCTGAGAGAAAAGACAGGGGCTCCAGGAGAACAAAGCCCCTCTTCATAATGTGACTCTGAAATTTTGTCTGTCCGAAGTGACATTTTGGCTGTTCAAAATGACCATTTACATCTCTGTTTCCATTATGGAATGTAGAGGTAGGTTGGACTGGATGATCTTGGAGGTCTCTTCCAACACAGTTGATTCTATGATTCTATTAAATGGTTAAGCAACTAAATTTTTTATTACTATACTGCTGAATTGGCACCTAAATGTTGTTTTATGAAAGTCCTCACTGCATCTTTGTGGATTAGAGTAGATGAATAGCAATTTCCTTATAAATGTGTGTCAAAAAGCAACTGCAAACGTCAATTAAATCAGTAGCTGTAGAATTTGCTGAGAAATAAAATGAAGATCTACAGAGGTTCAGCAAATACTAAAGAAAAATTAGAAGCTGTTCTGAATAAATATTTGAAGGAAGTTGGGGGTTTTAGATTAAATTTGTTCCTATGTGTTTAGATAGCAGTCATTTAAGTTCTGACAATTACATCTGGATTATAAGAAGCTTTTACTCATTTGTATTACTTCAGTTAATTATTGTTTCCACATACTTTCTTTGAAAGATCCCATCAGTACACCCTGTGCCAGTACCTCAACCTCTTCCTGCAATTACAAAAAACCATCAAAACAGCAAGCCCAGTTCCTGCCACTGGCCAGACCTATGGGTCTGAATCCAACCTTAGTTTAAAAAAACTGCTTGAACTTGAGTTGCTTGGATTCATGTGAGTTTGTTTCCTGTTTCCCAGTTAGATAACTATACATGACCAAATGCTTTATTTTGACAGCGAGCTATCTGTTGGATCATTAAAACAAAGTGAGTTCAGCTACACTGAATTTAAACACAGTCCATCTCAGAACCCACAATACACATACACAAAACCAACATCACTGCCTTCACCCATTGTATGTCTCCTTTTCCAGAGTTTTACTTGATTTACAGCAGTGCTATTTTCAGAGCTGTATTTATGACTATTATTTCATTTCAGTTTTCATTCTAAAAGCATTTCATTCATGGCTGGTTGGAAGATCTGGACAGGTCATCACTTCAGCCATAGGGAAACAGGAGAATCAGTGCATCCTCTGCTTCCTTAAAAGCAACCTTCATATTCTCTGCTGGAGCAGAGATAGCAAAAAGCATGACTCAGCGTCTCTCACAGGAGATGCAAAGAGCCAGTTGCAATGACTCCACAACGTTACACAAGAGGCTTGCAGTATTTGTGGCTGCTGCTTCAGTCCCTGATGCCCTGATGCTGCAGATGCAGGTCTTTTCCCAGGTGAGGTACAGGAGGTCAAGACTTTGGCTGGGGTGGGGGGGGAGAATGTTTGACCTTCTTTTTCCAAGCCATTGCTGGCACACCTTCACTGATCGGACAACAAACTGAGTTCTGAGTGGCAAAGCAAAATAAAACCACATCCTTCTAAAGCATTGACCCATAAGAGCAGGTACATAGTCAAAGCCACTGATGGCTGTAATAAGTGCAGTCTGTTTTAATCTACTGTTTAATTCAGGAGCACTAACCCAGATTCAAGAAACAGACAAGGACAGTATTTTCTTCTCTTTAGGGTTATATATATATATATATATATAGTTAAAAAGAATCATCCATGTCTTCCTGTTTACAAAAAATCCCCCAAAATACCAACTGGTATTTACGTCCATACCAAACAGTAGGTTACTATGTGAGAAGTGTGGTCAGCCAGGATAATAATATGATCTGCAACAACTGCGAGCTTGGCTTCGTTCTTTTGCTGCAGAGCGTTATCAAAAAGAGATAAGGTAGGGAAAGTTTACGCTACGTGCCCTTGGACAGGAATACTTGCGGAGCTGTGCCAGGGAAGCTTACCACGAGGGGGAGCTCTCCAGCAGCCAGACAAATTGCTCTCCCAGACAAGTGGGAAAGCACCTCAAAATTAAGCTACAGCCCCAAAACTCAGACAGCTCAAGTTAAGTACAAAATGTAAATGCATACAATTATTTTTCTGAGGGGGAAGGGGCATTTTAAACTATATGTATGCAGCTTTATGCATGCATTAAAGTCTTTCAGGAAGAGCCTTGCAGCTGCTCCTTACCTGAGAAACCTTTCTTTATCAATACTGGTGGTGTAGGAGTTAAGCAATAAAGGATTTTTGACTCTGATCCTACTTATAGCAAGCTTTGCATTACAGAACAAAAAAAAAAGCAAGCCACACCAGACACCAGCAAATCAGATCCCACATGTTTTTCCCCTTCCCTTCTAATTCTCATGCAATAAGAAGTGGGTTACGTTATGCAAACGTGGGCAGAGCCTGCCACTGCACCACTGTTGCTGGGATGAGTATCAACACTGCACTTGGTCTGGAAGGCTGTTCCTGTGGGATGAGACCTCTGCTGCACTGCATGGGCTGCCACATTCTTTGGAGGATTCACTGCAAGCTGCCTGTGGATAATGGAAATGCCCTGACTTGTTTTGCAAGAACAGAGATTTTGCCAGTCCAAGGCCAAAATACACGTCCCTTGATACTGCTGTGCAGTACACTGCGTGCTCACTAGTTTTTACTTCTCAGGTCAGATGAATCAAGTATTTTGGAACCTGTTCCAGTCCTTCCTTACTGCTTTTACCAACAGCAGCATGACAATACACAGATAATTGCATCTGTACTGTAATAATTCCTGTAGGTATTTTAACTAAAAGTGTAATCAGTTTCTTTAGCTTAGCCGTTTAGAAAACGTTGTCCTGATGGACTGTTAGGAGAAGCTTACCCTGAGCTGGCAGTGTGCTCACGCAGCCCAGAAGGCAAACTGTGTCCTAGGCTGCAGCCAGAGGAGTGTGGCCATCAGGGCAAGAGAAGGGATTCTGCCCCTTTGCTCTGCTAAGACCCATCTCCAATACTGCATCCAGTTCTGGTGTGCCCATCATAAGAAGGACACAGAGCTGTTGCAGCAAGTCCAGAGGAGGGCTACAAAGATGATCCAAGGGCTGGAACCACCTCTGCCATGAGGACAGGCTGAGGGAGCTGGGGATGTTCAGCCTAGAGAAAACTCCAGGGAGACCTTAGAGCTGTCTTCAAATAAGCTCATAAGGCTGTCTAGCAATAGAACAAGGGTGAATGGTTTGAAGCTGAGGGAGAGTAGGTTTAGACTGGATCTTAGGAAGAAGCTCTTCAGTCTAAGGGTGGAGAGACTCTGGAATAGGCTGCCAAGGGAGGTTGTGGATGCCTTCTCCCTAGTGCTGTTCAAGGCCTGGTTGGCTAAGGCCTTAAGCATCTGACTCTAGTTCAGAGGCAGCCCTGCCCATGGCGGGGAGGTTGGAGTTGGGATCTCACAGGTCCCTTCCAACCTAAGCCATTCTTTGATGCTATGATCTCAAACTTCTCCAGCATGGCACAAAACATGATACATAAACATTATATAAAGGTTTTACACAGAACACCAGCCCCTGACATTCTATGATTCTATATCATGTTCCAGCACAGAAATTTAAAGGTAGAACAGCATAATTGATCAAAGGCTGGCAAACTTAACCTGCTGCACAAAACAGATGCAATCATTCACTTAGCAAACAACAGTTAAGTACTTCTGCCACTGGGGACAAACATCTCTGCTGCCCTATAGAAATGGCAGAATGGATACTAAGGTATGTAGCAGAGCTTTGAGTAACTACGGATGTGACAGAGTAATGTGATAAAAGAAAGTGACTACTTACATGCTAATTCTGACACTATTTTCCTGACCAGTTGATGCTATTTTTCATTACCCATAGCTTTTGGTTTTCTCCACTGTATGACATGTATCAAGAAAACTAATCATTAAAGGCATACCAGGATGAATTATTTAATTGTAGTACCTACACAATTTGACAAAAAGGAACAAATTAACACCTTGGAGGAACCCAATAATTGGGCATCAGTCTGACCCCCTTCACATCCCATTTTGGTAATCAAATTGGCTCAGTGTGTACAACAAAAATACCAGACTACTTGCTTCAACTTCTGACTGCTTTACAAACAAGATCTACATTAAGTGTACAATTTCAAGAACATCCATGGCAAGAGCCAAAATGCAGCAGTGTTGACTGAAGGCATCTTTAATAATTACAGTTACATCTGATTTCATCTTTAAGGCCTTGTGTGGAAAATGGACAACGTCAACTAGCTTGCTACATATATTGCAACATCATCAGAACTTTCCTTTGTGAATTAATTGCTTCATATTCAGAAGAGATTACTCCATTATTCTGATAATCTTCACCTCAGAGGAATTAAAATTATTCTTATATATCAACTATCAACAGTGACACATTCAGCTTGAAAAGCTTTTACAATATAATATGTGAAATAAACATCTAAATGGATAAAAAGGTCAGATTTCTGCTTAAAACACCACACTATGAGAGTGTTCTACCTCCTGACAGTATTACAGAAAAACTTTGATGTACTGATCTCCACCTCATAAATGCATAAAAGGCTCTGCTTATTCCAGAATCCATTAAAAGGGAATGGTATGTGATTGAAGGACACCACATCCCAGAACACAGTCTGAACATTTGCTTCAAGCCACCCAGGGTAGAACTCAATCGCAGCCCCAGCTGCTGAGGAATCCAACAGGAATGTAAGGACAACTTTCTCATAGATTTCTTTAGTGTCAGCTTAGGCTACGTCCAGTGTCATTTACAAGAACTTTTTGAGTGACTCATGTTTAAATTCACTCTGTTTTTATTAATATGGCCTGTGCTTGCTATTTGTGACAGAGACCTTTTTATCAGAGGGTTTTAAAGGGACTTTTATGGTTCTTTCACTGATGGGATACACCCTCTTTATAGAAAGGATTTTTCAGAAGGGGAAATCAGCCTGTGGAAGCAACGTTTCTGATGGAATGTCTGACAGACCCACTACAGAAGATCAGTAAGTGGACTCTGTGAGTTCTCAACCTGTTGAAGCTACTGCTGGGAAAGGGAAGAGGGTAGAAACAGAGCCTGAAACACAGCATGTGTTTTCCCATCAGCTAAAGGAGCGGAGAGCAGAGAGTTCTCCCTCCCTGGCCCACTTCTCTGTACGTCCGTCGCCTGTTTCTGACCAGAATGCTCCATGTGACAGCTGTGGAGCACAGGATGGGGGCGTAGAAACAGGTTTGGTGTGCAGCTCAGGTTGGAAAGGTGCCTGGCTGAATTAGTGTCATTTACCTCAGCTCCTGCTGTAATCACCCTACTTGCTAACAAGTCATATTCAGAGGGTGGAAGAAATTTGGATTCTGTGTTCATTTACCAGGCTTAATTGCTCTACAAAATATTATGCATTGTACAAATACACAAGAGTAGTGGATTTGTGCTCACATGCTTGCATATCAAACAGAAGACTGCATTCCAAAGGAAGCAATCTCCTTAACTGAGAATAAGAGGCTTTAGAAGATATTCAGCTTGAATGAAAATGCCTTCTTTTTGGAGCCTAGTCAGTGTCCCTAGGTATAAAGTCTGGTAGGACTCGGTGAGAATGTCTAACAACAAAACTGTGTCCTTTGTCCAAGCTGGGGGACTGCTCCAGATTCAAAGTTACTGTGCTGCTCCTGCCTTGCTGAAGAAAAAAAAACAGTATCCAGGAGCTCTCTTTACCAAATCAAAATGCTTTTGTTAGCAGAGGAAGAAATGAACCAACACCAAAAGCAAATTCTTTAGACTGCCAGGATTTCAAAGGAAATAGCCTTGATCTTATCAGAACACCTCAGTGATGAAAACTATCAATTTTCTAGTGTTCTATCCATGTCCATACAGTACAGAGGCACTGGTGCTGGCAGGTAGTAACAGGGTGACATACATTAATCTAACCCTCTGATTTTACAGGGAGGCAATCATTTTCTCCTGTGTTTTCTAAGAACACATTACATGAAATAGAAGGGGGGGGGGGGGGGAAGGCAACCCATTTATCCCAGCATGCTTTTTGCCCTTAACATAGCTTTGTGATGTCGTCTTTGGGTTGACAAAATAGTTTCAGCATTTCAAGTGTGTATCTTATTGTTCTTCACCCTTCTCCTCAGCGTCAGTGCTATCACAGCAGTCAGGTTACCTCATCAGTGTATTTACTTTGAATCAAGAGAAATTCAGAAAAGCTTGTGCCACAAGCTTCAGCCTCTCTTTTGGCTTAGGGTTTCCTCCCTTAAGAAACTGACATTAATTTGGACTACAACGAAAGGGGAATTCAAAATTAGTTGGGTTTTCTTGGTGTTGGGTCGTGGGGGTGGTATGTTTTTTTGTTGTTGTTTTGGGTTTTTTTTCTTCAGAAAGATTGGTAGATTAAAACTGATTACAGTTCTTGATATTCCAAGTCTCATCTACTCAGTTCTTTTTTTTTATTTGACCACAGTTATTTTTAAAACTATCACATCAAGAAATCGACTTGCAACAGCAGTGGATCAGATTCTAGCCCACTGAAAAAAATATAGCAGTGCTGATATTTTTACATATATGTAATCTATATACACACTATATAGTATACATTGACTATAGTGTATATATGTAACAATTCTGAGGTTTTATTCCATTTCCATCAGTTTCTTCAGTCCTAATTTAAGTAATTCCCTACCAAGATTTTATAATCTGTCTTCATAAATGACATTGCACACACAGGAGAGTAACTATTCAGCTCCACCCAAAACACACAAGTTTATAATACTTCTGTAAAATGTCACTAAACTCAAAGTAGAATGCATACATTTCTGGTTTAAAGGCATCTACATCTTTTTTTTTCACTCATCTTATTATTGGAATGCCCAGGAGCTGATCAAGCATGGGATCTCATATTTACCACATTATACTCAAACCAACAAAAGGCTGTTTGTGGTTTTGCTCTCTCCTATGCCTCTGGATGGAGATCTCTTTTTAAGCCAGATCCATTCACTGAACTAGCCCTCTGCAAGGACATACAAATGTCAGTGCATGGGACAGAAAGGCCAGAATTCCTGAAAATGAGATTTGTGGGATGCAAGCAAGTAGGACCACCACAGTGCCAATTTGATGTGCTTTACATTGCTGTGAAGCTGCAACTGACAGGTGTAATTCCTCAGGTCAGATTATACCTAAATACCAGTCTAAATCCTGCAGCCAAATGAAGGGAGTACCTCACTTTCCTGCAGACTAACCCTTCCTCGGTGGTAGGACTAATGAGGCAAGGAGGACAGGCAGCCTCTGCTGTCTTGAAACTAACTTCAGCTTTCATGACATAGCAGCTCCCAAGAGGTTCCACCAGCCCTATCTCGTCTCCTCTCCTCCATCTAGCTTCTGGCTGGCTGCTTCCACTTTCCCTGCTCCAACTTTGGCATTTGCTTAACCCGAGTGAGGCAGTTCCGCAATTTTAATCAGCAAAAAGCTAATTTGGAGGGGAGAGGGGAGGTGGTGCTTAAAGAGATAGAAAAAAAAGGAAAAATAAAAGTGGATTCTTTACATGAAGTCAAATAAACTGTCTCTGGTATAGGAAAAGGAAGGATTGCAGAGGAAGAAAAAGACTGCCTGTGTCAACAATAGCTTGCAGTTCAGCGTAACATGAATCCTTCCAGCACCCCAGAAGGAAAGCAGAACAACTTCACCACTACATTGACAGGGGAAGTTACACTACCCACCTCCCGAGTCCTGTGCTCCTTGTCCTTAGCATCTGTGAGCCAGCCCAACTCACCGACACCCACTCTGAGATTCAGCCCATTGTATCAACCCTCACTGGTCGGTGAGTGCAAGACCTGACACACGGGACAAGACCTGGCACAAGCAGAGGAGCTTGGGCAACAGGAGAGAGGAAATGAACTCTTCTCCTTTCCCAAGTCTGCTCTCAGAGGCCTGAGAGGCCACACAAACACCCTGCTGTGACATGGTGAAGAAAGAGAACAGGACAGAGACGCTTTTCTCCCATTTCAATGTCCAGAGGATTTGGAACAGTTTAAACGCACCATAAAACACCTCCTCAAGTCGCGGCTCCAGCACTAAAAAAGTCTCCCTTTAAAACCAAGTCTGTTCCTGGTAGACTACACGTGGGTTAGCTATGCTGCAGTAAACAGCACCCCGCGTACCGAGCTGGCTCCCCGGGAGAGCTCTCCACCCTAAACCAGGGCAGAGGGCAGGGCGAAGTCGAGCCCCGCTCGACCAAGTCGGGACAGCCCTGGGATGGCAGCAGCTTCATTTCCCGCCTGTGCAGCAAGGCGCAGCGTTTTACCGTCCTACAGAACTCTGCCCCTCGCACCGCTCACTCTCACACACCTCCCTTCCCCCTACCCTTCAACGAGGAGAGGCTCCCTGAACCCTGCCGCAGGAGGAACACAGCACGTCCAGCCACAGAAGGCATCCCGGGACGCCCTCCGGGACGCCCTCCGGGGCAGCTCCGGGCTCCCGTCCCCTCATCGCCCCCAGGGCCGGGGGAGCGGGAAGCCGCTCCGCGCCGCCTTCCCTCTGCGGGCCACGCGGGGCGCACTGCGCACGCGCCTCCCCCTGCCACGGGCCACTGCCCACGGGCGGGGGGGACCGGCGGCGGCGCGCGCCGACAGCCTGCCCGCCGCAGCGCGGGGCGGGGCCTCGCGGGAGCGCACTGCTAGGGGCGGGGGGAACGCGGCGGGCGGGGGCGTGGCCGCCGGGAGCCACGCCCAGTCTCGCTGGCGCCGGGCGGGGAGGCCCACGGTGGGGCGGGGGAGCAACTTCCACGGGACGGAGCCGGGCGGAGGAAGAGGTGGAGGAGCGTGAGCGATTCCGTTCGGGGCTCGGTTGATCCGGCCCTACCGTGTAAGCCGACGGGAAAAGAGAGAGAGTGGTGCCGAGACTCATTGAGACGAAGTTTTCGAAGCTGCCCTGCGGGCGACCTGAGGAGGGGCCGGAGGCCTCGGTATCAGGAGCATGAAAGGTCCGGCCCGGCCTTAGCACTGCTGTGTCCGTGGGAGGAAGGATTGTTGCCTACGGTGGTGAAAGGCGGCCAAGGGATCGATCCTCGGCGCCCTGCAGGCGGGAGGAGAGCGAGAGGAAGCGACGGTAGTTCCCGTGGGGACCTCCTTCAGCCCACGGCTGCTCGTCCTCCGCTGAGGTGCCAGCGAGCTCCCACCGTCCCTCAAGGAGAGCTTTAACGTTTGTTTTCGTTTTCAATTTTCTTTCTGTCGGCGGGGAAAGAGGAGGGGCGGCGGCGAGGTGCCCTCCCGGGATCCCCGGGGACCACGCAGCGGCGCCTGGAAAGCCCCGAGCCCGGGAAGGAGGAGGCGGCGGCGGCGGCTCCCTCTTGACCCCTCCGCTCGCTGCAGTATCCAAGCTTCGCGTGTGAGCCCGCGTCTTCCGTTCGTACCTGCGGCTTCACCTCGGGGAGGAGGCCGGAGGCGTGCAGAGCGTGTGCGCATGGAGGAGGCAGGCGCGGGGCCGGGGCGGAGAGGGCGAGGAGAGGCTTCATGAGGGCAGCGGCCCTGCCGGGGACCGTCGCCTCGCCGGGCGTTTCCCTCCTGCTACCGTCCCCCGCCTTGCCCTGGCTGCGCTCCCGGTCCTGAGCCGGTCGATTCTTCTCCGAAAAAACTTTGGTGTAGCGGCCGAGGATGGAGCTTGCCGGTATGGATTATTTCTGCGACCAGGTGCAGCAGAAGGACGTGGGCCGCAGGATGCAGGTCGGCCAGGAGCTGCTGGAATACCTGGGTGACCCGGCGAGGTCCACCGATCTGGAGCAGGACCAGCAGCGCCTTGATAAAGTGATCGATGAATTGACGGCATGGGTCAACTCTAGTAATTTTAAGGTAAGGCTGGGCGGCGAGGCTTGCTACATGAAGACCATGATTCATCATAGTAGGGAGGTACGGAACGCAGGATTACTTTTTAATCAGATGCGAGCAGAAAGGAAACTGTATTTAGATCAGTTTGTATCCTTCCCACCCGCAAAGGGAACTTCGGTAATTTGGGGAGGCATTGGTTAAACGTTATCTTCTTTCTATTCCTTTGCCCTTAAAAGAAGCAGTAATAGGGTACCTCGTTTTGCCTTTATCATTGGTTAAGGAGTTTTGTACATGATACCAAGAAGAAAACGCACAGTAATATTTAACAGACTTGGTTTGTGCTTCTTATTCTGAAACAAGATAGGTAGTGATTTTTTTTCTTTCTTTCTGATTTTATTTAACTACCATTCCCATGCTATGGTCCGTACTGGGGTGTAATGCTTCATGGGGTTGCCGTTACGGTCTGTAGGCCTTAAGGAGTGCGGCTTCACCAGGTCTGTAGCACACCGACTCTGTTTTATGTGATTTAATGAATAATTTGCTTCTTGGGGCTCCCATTGTAAGTTTAAAGTTGTTTATGTCGTCTTTGGGTGACACTGCTGTAGGTGGGAAGTTAGTTACAGCAGCCCAGTGATGACTCACGTTTGGTGGGGCTTTTTTTTGGTGCACCTTAGGCATTGCTACAGGGAAGCAGTGATTGCTTTTGCTCACACCTCGTTGTAATAGTTGTACGCTTTTCAGGCGCTGGTCAGCCGATAACACGATGACAGCGTAGCTTTATGACCAAGGACAATCGTATTTGCATTAGCGATTTTGTTTTTTTAATCAATTTCTTTCCGGTGTGTAGCCGGGACAGGTCCGCGCTGCCGTCGTGCGGTGGCGGTGTGGGTCTGCGGTGCTGAGATCCGCCCTTCGTCTGCGCTTTTTCCTTTACCTCCCCGTCATGCCTGGTCAGAGGCTTGGCTTGCACTTCGGGCCTTTAAACTTGGTGTAGTGAGGTTACCGTAGTTTTTTTCCTGTTTGCTTACACTCAAGATGCGGGCACAGGAGTACCTCGTAAGGGCACTATGTTTGGGGTTTTTTTCACCTTGGAGTGCTGTTTGCCAGTGTTGGCACTTAGCACTTCTGAGTTTGAGATCTGAAAATAATAAGGCTTAGCTTATTTGTGTGTGTGTGTTTTCTTTTTTGGAGGCATATTTGTCATCAAAGCTCAAACTAACGTTGGACAAGTGCAGTTTATTTGCCTTTATATTCCTCATCTGAGGGCTGTTGATAGTGATGCAGTGTGCCCAGGTGGCAAAGAAAGCCAATGGCTTCCTGACTTGGATTAGAAATGCTGTGTCCAGCAGGAGCAGGGAGGTGATTGTCCCCTTCTGCTGGGCTCTGATGAGGCCACACCTCGAGTGTTGTGTTCAGTTTTGGGCACCTCATCACAAGAAGGATGTGGAGGTGCTGGAGTAAGTGCAGGGGAGGGCAATGAAGCTGAGGGAGGGCCTGGAGAATAAATCTAATGAAGAGCAACTGAGAGAGCTGGGGATGATTAGTGTGAAACAAGGGAGGCTGAGGGCAGACTGCATTGCCATCTACAGTTACCTGAAAGGATGTCGTAGAGAGGTTGCTGCTGGTCTCGTCTCACATGTAAATAGTGATAGAACAAGAGGGAATTGCCTCAAGTTGTGACAGGGTAGGTTTAGACTGGACATTAGGAAAAAAAGCTTTTCACAGCCAGAGTGGTCAGGCATTGGCATGAGCTGCCCAGGGAGGTGGTTGAGTCACCAACCCTGGATGCATTTAAAGGTAGTTTGGATGTGGTACTTCAGAATGTGGTTTAGCATGCACCTTGTAGAGTAGGGTTATCGGTTGGACTTGATAATCATAGAATCATAGAATGGTTTAGGTTGGAAGGGACCTCAAGGATCATCCAGCTCCAGCCCCCTGCCACAGGCAGGGACACCTCCCACTAGAGCAGCTCGCCCAAGGCCTCATCCAGCCTGACCTTAAACACCTCCAGGGAGGAAGCATCCACAACCTCCCTGGGCAACCCGTTCCAGTGCCTTACCACCCTCACTGTAAAGAACTTCCTCCTAACATCCAGTCTAAATCTCCCCTCTTCCAGCTTAAACCCATTCCCCCTCGTCCTAACATTACTAGACCGTGTAAATAGTCCCTCCCCAGCTTTCCTGTAGGCTCCCTTCAAATACTGGAAGGCCACTATAAGGTCTCCTCGAAGCCTTCTCCTCTCCAGGCTGAAGAGCCCCAACTCTCTCAGCCTGTCCTCATAGCAGAGGTGCTCCAGCCCTCTGATCATCTTCGTGGCTCTCCTTTGGACCCGCTCCAGCAGTTCCTGAGGGTCTTTTCCAACCTGAATGTTTCTGTGATTCTGTGATAATTGATTACTGTGAAATCCAGGCAGGTAGCCTTTTGGGTGAAGAGAGCTAGGTACTTGTGTATCTTTGCAGGGCAATGTAAAGTTTCTTCCTGGACTTTTAAGTTGTCAAATTTGGGCGTTAATACTTGAAATTTGGTTTTCAGGGTGCATTTTTCCTGCTATTGATCTAAGGTAACAGAACTTCTTGGCTGTCAAAACTGCAGGATGAATGACGAATATGTAGTACTCCTGGTCACAAGTCACACAAGGCAACACTAAGAGTATTACAAATACTAAGCTTTTAAAATAGCTTGCATAATAATTAAAATATATCTGCTACACCTTCCCTGCATCCGCTTACTGGTAGCTATTTATACACACAACATTCTTGTAAAAGTAATTTCACTGTTGTGTTTGTAGTAATTTGTTGGTTCCCCTTTCCTCTGCTGAGGAATGGATGTGTAGAGTGCTTGAACAGTTCTCTTTATCTCTTATTGCTTCCTACTAAAGGTCTTGGAGGCCTTCAGCGTCCCAGAGTAGTGAATCCCTCCCTGCTGACATGGCTATTTAATTGAGGAGTGATAATGACTGGCAGCTTATGAGAACTCCTGAGCTAGATAAATGGGAGTGACAAGTGGGGAATACTAGAGAAGATTTCAGGGAGAGCATTATTTCCAGTGCAGGTGACTGATGTGGATAATGAATTGATGTAATTTGCCCTGAGTCTTTCTTTTTGTGTGAAAACTCAGTTCTTGTTTGCAGTGCACTTTCCTGACCGTAGTGGAAGATTCATGATCTGGAAGTTCTGTGATCAATTCTCTAAAGATAAAACTTGCCATAAAATGCCACCTTAGAAAGTTTCTTCCTTATACAACCAGAAGGGAAGGAATCTGTAGGGAATAGGAGATTTTAGTTTGATAGCCTTGGTAATGAGTAGGGGGGGAAATGGATATTTAGTAAACAAGTTTTCATTTGCTATGGGCAAGGTTGAATTATCTCTAAGATTTTGACCATCTAAGTAATGCTTTTGCTTTTCTGAAATTTGCAACAATTTATAGTGTCTTAATAAACAGTTTGGCAGTTCCTAACTAAGAAAATAAATAGGAACATTTTTTAGTTCGTTTAGCTTATTGAAGTGGAAAATGCAATTGCCAGTTTTAGTTACTGATAAATCAAAAAGATGAGATGAAGAATGTGTTGAGTCATCTGTAAATGGTACAGCGCTGTAGTGAAAGTTGGTTGCAGAACACTGGGAATGACCTAAAGAGAGAGCTAAGTCATCTTTCGAGGCTGACTTCAGTGGTGTTATCAGGGAAACATCATTGACAATGCAGTCAGTGATTAATTGGCTACCAAAGACCATGGCAAACTTTGCAACAGCAGGGAGTACCCAGAAGATGTAAATGATCGAAGCTTTTATTTTGCATTTTATTAGAGTGAGAGTTGCTTATTGTAGTGAAAGTTGAGTACTTGGTCTCCCAGTACCATGGTCTGATCCATTTCATGGTTTTGGGACTGAGCTATCTTCCCACACTATGAAGTCTTGGGTTTTGGTTTGTGGGTTTTGTGTGTGTGTGTGTTTTTGCTTTTTGGATCTTTTTGTGTGTTGTTGTGGGTTTTAATGGGGGGAGGAGGGTGTGGATTCTGTATTTTTTATTATTATTGTTACTACTATTATTCTTTCCCCAAAATTATGCTTTTCTCAAGGCTGTAAGGGATAATGGATTAAAAAATGAGGGCAGTGAATCGATTTTTTTATTTTTTTTTAAGGAGGGGATAAATTAGATACAAAGATAAGTAAGTTAGATGCAACTAAAGAGTTGAGTGATGGCATTAGCCTGCTGATATTTGTTCACCTCGAAGTGAAGTATTTGGCAGTCTCAGTAAATTGGAACAGTGCTAATGTTTGCCTTCAGTCTCTCAGGTGACCTTCAAACAGTGAATTAATTCCCCATTCTGAGAGTATCACTGTTGATAGATGGCATTCTGTGATTCGGTGGCCTTGCTGGGTTTACATGAGTTTTAATTAACACCTCTTATGTCTCCCTTGTACTCAACAGTCACTTGAAGTAATTACAAGATTAACTTTGTGCAGGCTGGTGGCTCAAACTCTTCTATGTCTGACTTCAAAGCAGATTTGCAGATTACTTATCAAACTTCTGCTAAAGAGATGTGGGAGGCAGAAATGCTACTTTTCAAGTAGAGCTTTTCAAGACTGCCCTTGACTGTTAGCATGTTGAGGTTTGTTGGTTTGTTTTGTTTTGTTCTGTTTTCTTAAAACCCACCAAAATAGAGTAACTATCCTCATGAAATGTGTTAGGGGTCTTTATTGGCAGCAAAGCTATCTCATGTTTTTCTGTGAACTGCACCTGATCAGAAGTAATAAAAACCTTGGACTGAAGTTCTCATGGTTTCTAAATGCAGTTTTATGAGAAGTAATCAGTAATGTTTGTGACTGAGCCATCTTTGTATTTCTTACCTTTATAATTGATATATTAGCATGTTTTGTTCTTGAACTGCAGTAGGAAAATAATGCTAGCTGTCTGTCACAGAAGCAGCAGATTGTCACAGGAGGAATCAGAGTGTTAAGGGTTATAAGGGACCACTAGAGATGGAGTCCGACTCGCCTGCCAAAGCAGAGTTACCTAGGGCAGGCTACACAGGAACACATCCAGGTGGACTTGAAAGTTTCCAAACAAGGAGACTCCACAGCCTCTCTGGGCTGCCTGTTCCAGTGCTCACTATCACCATGAAGAATCATAGAATCATAGAATGGTTTAGGTTGGAAGGGCCCTCAAGGATCATCCAGCTCCAACCCCCTGCCATAGGCAGGGACACCTCCCACTAGAGCAGGCTGCTCAAGGCCTCATCCAGCCTGGCCTTAAACACCTCCAGGGAGGAAGCATCCACAGCCTCCCTGGGCAACCTGTTCCAGTGCCTTACCACCCTCACTGTAAAGAACTTCCTCCTAACATCCAGTCGGAATCTCCCCTCAGAAGAAGTCTCTCCTTACGTGGAGGTTGAACCTCCTGTGTCCTAGCTTGTACCCATTGTTCCTTGTCCTATCACTAGGCATCATCAGAAAGAGCCTGGCAACTGCATCTTCACACCACCCCCCCATATTTATAGATGTTGATAAGATCACCCCTCAGCCTTCTTCTCTCAAGAGTAAACAGCCCAGGTCTCACAGTCTTTCCTCACAGGAGAGATGTTCAAGTCCCAAAGTCATCCTTGTAGCTCTCTGTTGGGCTCTTTCCAGCAAACATGTATCTCACTTGAACTGGGGAGCCCAAAACTGGACATGCTGTTCCAGGTGTGGTCTCACCAGGATAGAGGGGGAAGATGATCAGTTTATCACTGATTCCAGATGGGGTGGATAGGCAAATCTGGAGTTCTGTTTTTAATCTGTGCTTCCTGAAGAGTGATTTTTTCCCTTAGCTTTGTTTCCACACCAAATACTGAAAGATACTGAAATACCAGTGAAGTTATTGTTGCATTTTTGTGTTTCCTAGGTTTGACAAGTATTTATTTTGGTTTGTCTTGAGTTCAGCAGAAGGCCAGCAGGAGGAGCTTTCAGTTTCCAGAATGGAAGGGAAGACTTCAACTGTAAATTTGCAAATAAAGACAAGTGGCTAGGATCTCAGCCTGAGGCCCTTGCAGAGTGATAGCAGCAGTTATAATCTTGGTGACATGTCAGTGTGTGAAGTGGAAGCTGGAATTTAAACTTACTTAAACAAAGTGGAGATACTGTAATCTGGAAACTAAAGGAAGTTCAGAAACAAAACATGTGAAGCCTTGCAGCTCAGTAAGAATAACTGAATGCACAAGTAGGACGTTCAATTAAGTGGCAGAGCCTAGGAAGAAAATGTGGGGGGTAGCTTGGGTCTGAAGTTGAACACAAGCCAACATGAATGCCATCCAGAGGGACCTGGACAGGCTGGAGAGGTTGGCCCAGGCCAAACTCATGATACTCAACAAGGCCAAGTGTAAGGTCCTGCACCCGGGTGGGCACAATCCCGGGCACAACTCCAGGCTAGGTGGTGAATGGCTGAGAGCAGCCCTGAGGAAAAGGCCCTGGGGGTGTGGGGTGACGAAAAGCTCAACGTGAGCCTGCAGTGTGAGTGCAGCCCAGACAGCAACCCTGTGCTGGGCTGCAGCAGGGCAAGGGAGGGGATTCTGCCCCTTGGCTCTGCTCTCCTCAGACCCCACCTGGAGTACTGTGTGCAGTTCTGGAGCTCCCAACACAAGAAGGACATGGAAGTGTTGGAGGCAGTCCAGAGGAGGCCACCAAGATGCTGGGAGGGCTGCAGCAGCTCTGCTATGAGGACAGGCTGAGAGAGTTAGGGCTTTTCAGCCTGGAGAAGAGAAGGCTTCAAGGAGACCTTATAGTAGTCTTTTAGTATCTGAAGGGGCCCTACAGGAAGGCTGGGGAGGGACTATTTACAAGATTCTGTAATGACAGGGCAAGGGGTAATGGGTTTAAACTTGAAGAGGGGAGATAGAAACTGAATGTTAGGAAAGGGTTCTTTCCAATGAGGGTGGTGAGACACTGGCACAGGTTGCCCAGGGAGGCTGTGGATGCTCCCTCACTGTAAGTGTTCGAGACCAGGCTGAGTGAGGCCTTGAGCAACCTGTTCTAAGTGGGAGGTGTCCCTGCCTATGGCAGGGGGTTGGAGCTGGATGATCCTTGAGGTCCTTTCCGACCTAAGCCATTCCATGTGCTACATAAGGCAAATGCTGTAGTGAGTTGTAGGACTAACTTGCAGCAGAGTGGAAGGAGAAAAGGCTCACCTCTGCCTTTGGTTTTCAGTTTCTCTATGGGTTTTGGTATTTTCTTAGTCTCTGTTAGCAAACAGCGGTAATTTAAATGTCTAAATTTCATTATTGCTTTCTTTGAGTTGTTTCATCTTGGCTGTGTGGGAGCTACTTTCCTTTATGTGTAATGAGAACGTGGCTCAACCTGTCCATATATGAATCCAGTTTCAGTTTTCAAGCTCAGTTGTTTGATTTTTTCCCCCCCTTGATTAATAATTGCTATTTTTTTCATGTATTATTTATGTTCTGTTGACAGAATGTGAAATAAACTGTAGAATGTTAGCCAAACAATCAAACAGAACTCCAGACATGTAGGGAAGCTTGCAAGAAGTTTTAATTATTTCAAGTTTAATTAAATCTAATTTTGTCCAGCCTTTAATTAGGAATGTGGAATATATAGTTTCAACAAGGCATCTCCTTCAGAATTGGGATCAACAGTTCTCAACTGTTTTGAAGCTTCAGTTTGTGTAATCCAGCCTAGCTGTGGTCCTTGTATAAACAGCAGCTCAGCTTCTCCTCTGGCCAAGCGTTCTCACTGTTGCTCTTGAGTCAGTTACCTTCTGTTGATGTTGAATTAATTTTCCATTGTTTCATCAAGCTGGTTTGACTGACAGGAGATTGAAATGCACCAAATGCAGTACACCTGCCAAGAGATAGAACTTCTTAGCCTGCAATTTGATTGATTTGGATGCGAATGGAGGCCCTTCCAAGCTGTGTGCAGTGTGGAGAGCAGTGAGGCATCCTTCAGAAGTCACAGCAGCCAAGGCATGTGAGCCATATCAGGCGTTTTAGCAGCCTTGCTGATGGAAGCAGTTTCTCTCCCTGGCTGCTGGATTGGGGTGGTGCGACGTGACATCCCTGCTCTGGTGAGAGGGCTTGTGGGGCTGCACAGCAAACAGGCTGGGGGAGGACAGCTGGCTCAGAAAATGCTTTGGCTTCTTTGTTTTTTGGACTCATTTCCTTAAGTGGGTTACTACTTGGCTGCATGAATGCTTGTCTCCTTGCAGCAGTGCAGCTGGTGCAGCAGTAGGAGTAAGTCGCAGAGAACAGGAGTCGCTGTGTATTTAATACAATATAAGGGGAAATGGGGAAGAGAATAAGAGACCTTGGGCACTAGAAGAACTACATTCTTTTGGCAGCACTAAGTTCTAAAGTAAAGCATTTCTTTGTTTTGCTCCATCAACATGCTTAGAAAGGCTTTCAAGTGTGGTTTTGCTATTTTCCCCCAGTTTACTGCTTTTTTTAATTACATACTCCAAAGAGAAATACCATACAAGTCATTGTCTTCCCACAGAGTCCTGCTTTTAAAGAGACTCTCTTCAGACTCATTCTATTGCAGCACATGAAGTTTAAGCCAGACAATCTCAAAGAAAATGGCTTAAAATTTGTTAGGTGTTGCTGTATCATAGAGGTTTGTTTTATGCTCACTGTCTTGGTAACAGCATCTATGAAAAATTCGTGGCAGTGGTCAAGGGAGGAACGTTTAATGTGCCATATGATTCAAACTTTAGATACTCCTGTAATGGCTCAAGCTGAAGGCAGTATGTGACACATTCTAGAGCAGTGTGACACATTCTAGAGCAGTGGTTACTGGATTGTCCAGAGAGTCCAAAACAATTTGGAGATTGCACTTTCAGTCTGAACTTGCATCAGTTTGAAGATCATGAAATGTTTTTGTTTCATGTTCAGCTACTTCAAAGGTACTTGAGACTGAGTGTTGAGAAAGTACACCTTTGGGCTTGGATGACAATACTTAAGCCCAACAAAACTCACATGATGCTCTTGCTTGTGTCCTGTTCCAGCACTGCAGTGCGGGGACAACACTTGTTGTAGCAGGGTGGGGTTCTTTGGAATGATGTTTCTCTGTTTGCTGGTTGATTGTTAGTGATACCGTAGCTGTCCCCATGGTGACAGGAAGTCCAGTGACTTAACTTCATTTTTTTTGGCTGTTCCAGATAGTGACCTCCATAATTCTCCCTTGAGGTTCTCATGACTGGTTTGCAGATTGGGATCTGCAGAATCCATATTGCCATAGGCAGTTCAGAGCTCCTATGACCAAATCAACAACTTTCATATTAAATTTGTTTGGCAACTTATGTAACTGGAGATGGATTCCTGTTCCTAGATGTCCCCTACAGGGGTGGGAAATTACACAATCACAGTGAGAATAATAGTAAGCATGCATGGTTAGCCAGGTGTGGTTTGAAGAACAGTTTGTATATACCTGGATACCCGGAAGGTGCCCACAGTGGAGCAGTAGTAGTGCTGGAAAGAGCAGGCAGAAGGAGAGCTGGTGAAGGAGCACTGTAGAGCAAGAAACAGGCTCAGTTCTTCATCACTTGGTCAGTTTGTAACTACATTTTGGTTGGAACAGCTTGAATCCATTAAAGAGTCTGGTCCTTTCTGGAACAGATAAGTATTTCTCTGTTAGGCTGGCAGTTCTGTTGTGATCCAAGAAGTCAGGAATGCTGCTGAATACTAGGTTGTTGAAAAGTACCTCACCAGCTAACCAGCCTCGGTTCTAATAAGCTGAAATTTCCACTGCAAACCTCAAAAAAGCAGCATTTAAATGCATCAAACAATAGTGAGCTGATGACTCAGTCTCAATATACAAAGGCTCTTTCTAGGCAAGAGGCAAAAGGCTTAATGAATGCAGAATAAGAAACAGATCCAACGATTTTAATCCCATAAGAAATACATCCCTCACTGAAGCTGATGAGGAAAGAGCTGTAATGCTAGCAAGAGAAAAGGTTTGTCTGTTGATGAAGAAGAGCCTGTGTTGCTGCTGTCCAGACAGTGTCTGAGAGTCCAGAACCTGTTTTTTTGCAGATCAAATCTGCCTTTATTTGTGATTTGTTTTTTTGAAGTTTGTTTGTTTGCTTTCAGTGCTGCTCTTGTGACTCCATATCAGTTTGATACATGCTAGGAGGTGCTGAAACTCAGAACACTGTGTATGAAAGCAGAGAAGTGTTAAAACTGATGTGCAGAAACAAAGGTGTTTATTTGGTATACTCTGCGGAGATGTACTTCTGGCTTGATTTGAAATGTAGCCTGAGAATCAATTTTGTAGGTAGAGCAACTTCCCATGACCTCCAGCCTGTGGTCACATCATACTTTCTCACTCTGCAGATACCATGACATTTCATACCTGTTATATTTTCAAGGTTGTAGACCACGAAGGACTTCGTATGAGCTAAAGAATAACCATCATGATGTAGGTAGAGGATTGCTACTTTAAGACTATAGTAAGCTGTTCCCTTACCTCATACCTATAAAGCTTCTAGCTTAGGACCTGTTAAAGAGGAGAATTTCACAACAATAGGTGTTGCTTTGGCATTTCTTAAATGCAGGGTTAGTCTCATGTCTTTATTACATACAGTAGGAACCACACTACACATTTTCATACAGTAAGGACACAAGACAAAGCTACTCATCAGGATATTCAAATTCATTGTATTTATAGCCACTGTTGTGGCTTTTGTACACTAATTATTTGAACAGAACCCTTACTGTATTCATTAAGCAAATGTTTGTTGGACAGCTGCAAAGAGTCAGCACCACACTGCCAACTGGTTGAGCGGCGAATCAAGATAAATGTGTCTTGCATCATCAGAGGTGGTTAAACTTCACCCATTCTCAGGCAGTGATAGAAAAATATGGAATCTGCAGGCATTATGTCAGTGAGTACTCCCACACAAATGAAATGCAGATGATCAGATTTTGCTGACAATGACAGTCATGGTAGAATGATTAGCTGGTAGGTATCAAGCCTCTGATCCTTAAGTATGTGGACGTTCAGGTATTCCATATGGCCACTGTTTTTACCCAGCTAAGACTTCAAAAACAAGCAATCCTCACCCTTTCCCAATCAAAATCAACCAAACAAGGCAAAGTAAGTGCCACAAAAAAAACCCAAACCAAACCTCTGAAGACTAGAGGCTAAGCACTGGAGAAAATAATCAAGGGGAAGCTAATCAAGAAATACTTTATCTTACTCAGAATGCTTCTTTGAGATTAGTAAAGAATAGATCTGGAGAGAAAAAAACAACCATGTGTGCTTCACTTTTTAAATCCCTGAGCTCAGTCTTGTTCAGAATCTCTCTTCAGGGCAGACTTTTGAAAGATAAAATCCTCATAAAGGTTTTGGAGGAGAGACTCTCTGTTAGGTTTACAGAGCTGGACAGGCTGTAGTTTGTGCATTAGGCTCAGAAACAATAGAATGTTCCGTGTTGAAAGGGACCTCCAGAGATCAGTCCAACTCTCTTGCAAAGCAGGATCACCTAGGGCAGGCTGCACAAGAAAGCATTCAGGTGGGGTTTGAAAGTCTCCAGGGAAGGAGACTCCACGACTTCTCTGGGCAGCCTGTTCTAGTGCTGTGTCACCCTCACAGTAAAGAAGTGTCTCTTTGTGTTGAGGTGGAACCTCTTGTGTTGTAGTTTGTACCTGATGTTCCTCTTTAGGCATTGGAAGGGTATTTTAAAAGTTGTCACTAGAAAGACAAGTCTAAGGTAGGACTGCCAGTCTGGAAACAGAAGCATCAAAAGAACATATGTATATCCCAAATAAATGATTTTTTCAGGCATCACTTGTTCTTATTTCTTCCTGAATGAATTTCTGATTTCTTTCAGGCATCACTTTTTTAGACTGAGATTTTGTCTTAAGCAGTTTGGCAATCTGGTAAAAACATTCCCAGCAAGAGCTTTTGGGAAGCCTTGATATTGCTGTAAAAGCTGGCTTTTTTTTGGCCTAAGTTATCAATTCCTGTATTCTGTTTCCTCATCTTCAGCTGTAGATGCACTCACTCACTTGTTGGCAATACATTAAGTCAGTGAGGCCATCCACTTAAATTTGCTATTTGGTTTTAGTATGTCATAAAATTCTGTAAGCCTTCCAGGTAAGTTGTGCTAACTTGTAACTAAGTTTGGTACCTCCAGTTTAAAAGGAGATCTCTTGTATGAATACTGAATTTACTACAATCTGGTTAATTATGCAGCTGCTTCACATTGTGGAGTTTATGGGGACCCTACTCATTTAGTTCCCAGTGGGAAGCAAGGCTCATGTGTGCCTGTGCACATGGGCGTTGTGTATTCACATTCATCTCCAGTCTGCTTTCTTTGCTCTCTTGTCTGGTGTGGACAATTGTGACAGATAAGGATCTGAAGGAAGTGGAATCGTCCAAGGAAATGTTGTTCCAAGCTTTATGAAAATGAATAGCTCATAGAGGGCAGTAATTCTCCTCATGCCTTAATGGGGAAAAAATTGCAAGGCATGTGTTACTAGAAAGTGAGAGCAGGAAAAACTTACAAATTCCCAAGCTTCAGGAAGTCCTAAAAGGGCTCTTACAGGAAGTGAAGATTGAAGTCTTGGAACAGTATGCAGGATAGTTAAGGGTAGAAACACAGTCCTGACTTGTCAAAATAATTTAGTTTGATCATATTTGACCATAGAATCAGTCAGGGTTGGAAGGGACCACAAGAATCATCTAGTTCAAACCTCCCTGTCACGGGCAGTGATACCCTACCCTAGATCAGGCTGGCCACAGCCTCATCCAGCCTGGCCTTAAACACCTTCAGGGACGGGGCCTCAACCACCTCCCTGGGCAACTCATTCCAGGCTCTCACTGCTCTCATGCTGAAGAACTTCCTCCTCACATCCAGTCAGAAACTACCCACCTCCAGCTTTGCTCCATTCCCCCTAGTCCTGTCACTACTTGATAGCCTACAAAGTCCCTCCCCAGCATTTTTGAATGATTTTGATTCTATATTAGCAGATATTTTCAGGTTCTAGAACTTCCTCACAATCCCAGGAGTATTTGGAACTTCCATTTTTCTGATTATTTATTGTTATTGTTGCTTTATATTTGTTTTTAAGAAGAGCTAACAAAGAGAAATAAAACTTGTCCAGTTTCACAAGCAGGTGGACAAATACTGTGGGCTGAACTCCTGGGGAAAACCATATTAACTTCTCTGAGTTGTTTTCTTTTGGGTGTTTGGAAAACGATGTAATAACCTTAGTGGATGAGCCAAGTAGGCAGATTGAAGTAAGCTCTTAGCATCTGGGAAATAGCTTAAATCATGTTGTGGTGGGTTTTTTTTTCTTCCAGTCTGTGTTAGTGCTTAAGTTTAGAGGCTTAGCTAGTTTGGCATTTCAAGTTGTTTGCTTTTTCTGAGTCTGTTAACTGTGTGTTTTTTTTGTTGTTGTTAATGAATTCTCTTGTTTCTTTCATTAGTTTAGAAACTTGGTAGAGGAGGTAAAGCCTAAAGCCCTACAAAAATCTGTTTCAATGGAAATTTTATTTTCAGTTAATGCTGACTTAGCTCTAGACTCATCTTTTAAAGAAAATGAAGGACAGAACTGCAGTGCTACCATATGATCGGGAGAGGAAAGAAATACATGATCCAGACAGGAGCTTCTTCCAGCTCCTTAGTACTCCCAATTATTAATTAGCATCATTTGTAGTTGGAAACACTAAAACATTGGATTTCTAAAGTTTATTTCTTTAAGTACTGAAAAATCTGAAGTGCTCTGGTATGTGTAAATATACTTAATCTGTTCCAAACGTTCTGGTAACTTTGACTTAATGAAAGCTTTCAAGTCCTCCTTAACTGTCCGAGTGGAACTTCACTTCATCTTGAGGTTAAGATACATGTAAGCATGATGAAGTACTTTATGTGCTTAATTTCTTTAAAATACATTCTAAAGAATTCTTCACTGATCCATTTTGTACATCTAATGCTTTTGTTTCAACAGGTAGCATTACTGGGATTAGATGTTTTAGGTGCCTTTGTCGACCGACTATCAGGACGCTTTAAATCCTATATAGGAACTGGTAAGTGAAATGTAATTTTCTTTCTCTTAAGACCAAAATGAAAAAGATATTTCTTCCTTCCAGCAGCTGAAGTGGAATATGTTGAAAGCTTTATGAACTAATTATAATACGTGAGTAAGGCATCTCAATGCTGTTGTTAGAGTTGAAATAATTCTATATTAACTTCATCATGAGATCGCTGGATGGTGGCTGGGATTTTTTTTCAAGGTTCCAGGAAGATCTTTTCAGTAATTAGTTTTGTGCTGTATAGTGATTTCCACTCCCATGCTGTGTATGAGTTGGAAGGGACCCCTAAAGGTCATCTGCTCCAACCCCCTCTGCAGTAAGCAGGGACATCCTCAACCAGATCAGGTTGCCCAGAGCCCTGTCAAGCCTCACTTTGAATATCTCCAGGCATGGGTCTCAACCACTTCTCCAGTCAATACACTTTCACTGGCCTCACGGTGAAGAACTTGTTCCTGACATCTAATCTAAACTTCTCTAGTTTGAATCCATTGCCCCTCGTCCTATCACTGCAGGCCTTTGTCGACAGTCTGTCTCCATCCTTCGTGTAGCCCTCTTCGGGTACTGGAAAGCTGCTATTAGGTCTCCCTGGAGTTTCCTCTTCTTCAGGCTGAATAACCACAGCTCCCTCTGCCTGTCCTTGTAGCAGAGGTGCTCCAACATCCTGATCATTTTCTTGGCCCTCCTGGACCTGCTCCATCAGGTCCATGTCCTTCCTATATTGAGGGCTCCAGACCTGAATGCAATACTCCAGGTGAGATCTCACCAGAGCAGAGCAAAATGACAGAATCACCTCTCTGGATCTGCTAGCCACATTTCTTTTGGTGCAGCCCAGGATGTGATTTGCCTTCTAGGCTACAAGCACATACTGTTGGCTCATGTCCAGCTTCTTTTCTGTCATCACCCCCAGGTCCTTTTCCCCAGGGCAACTTTCTACCACCTCATCCCCTAGTCTGTTTTAATAATGAGGATTGTTCCAGCCCAGGTGCAGAGGCCTGCACTTGCTCTTGTTGAACCTCATGAGGTTCACCTGGGCCCATGTTTCCAGCTTGTCCAGGTCCCTCTGCCTTACCACTTCCAAAGACTGTCAGCTAAAAACTATGTTGGAATGTGTTACCTTTGAACTCGTGTTAAAGAGAGGATGTTTTATGTGCAGATGAATTCAATTAAAACCCTATGTTGGCTGATAGCTGTGGTCTGAGAGCTGTGTGCTCCACCTCCTGTTAGATAACTGGGTTTTGTAGCTTTTAGTTGTCTGATTTTTTTTATGAGATTAAAAAAAAGGTACTGTCACTGTTGTGTGAAATGTTTACTCAGATGAATTTTGGATCAGTAGATCTGTGTGTGCCTGAGTATGAAACAGTTTTCTGGGAGGTACAAGCAAACTGTACTGCTGAGCTAATTTTGCTGCTGCCCTTGAGAAGAGATAGTGATCCCAGGGCATTAACAGTGGTGTTACATCACTGGCTGTTTTTAACAGGAGTTTCTAGCGTTCCAAAAATGATGTGCAGTATTTTGCTTCTTGTTGCCACATCTCCAGCTATCTCAAATTGTCTGTCAGAATGCTGGGGTTTCTCTTCTCTACATGGCAGCTTTTGTATTGAAGAGATCAGTGGAACTTGCAAGTTTACAAATATGAAATGTAGTTTATAATAAGTTATAGAACTCATTGGAAACACGTTCCAGGATGCTGTGGAACCGCTGCAGGAGAAGGCTGCAGAGTGTAAAACTGCTTTTCTTTGGCTGGTTAGTTTTGTGTTGGAGCAGTGTAAGGGAACCAGAGGCATATTGTGCTATGCGGAATATTGATGTCTTAATAGCCTCTATATGCAGCTACAAACAGTGGCTAGGTTTCAAGAGTTTGATTTATGTTCTAGTGGTGTGGAGGACTTCAAAATTACAGTGGCTTTAAAAAGCTTTTTGAAGTTGTTCTTCTTCGCTTGCTTGTTTGTTTATAAAGTGTGAATTGTTTGAGAATAGAATCATAGAGTCATAGAATGGTTTGGGTTGGAAGAGACCTTCAAAGGTCATGTAGTCCATCAGGGACATCCTCCGCTAGAGAAGGTTGCTCAAAGCCTTGGCAAGCCTGATCTTAAGTATCTCCAGAGTTGGGGCCTCAGCTACTTCCCTGGGTAACCTGTTGTGGTGTTTCTTCACCCTCACAGTAAAGAATTTGCTCATTAACATCCAATTGAAATTACTCTTCTTGAATTTCAAACCGTTGCCCATCTTTCTATCACTGCAGTCCTTTGTAAACAGTCCCTCTGCAGCATTCTTGCAGGCCCACTTCAGGTCCTGGAAACCCTTTTTTTTTTTTTGTGGTCACAGTGTTTCAGTAGTTTGAGGTGATGAGGAAATCAAAATATGTCAGTTTCAGCAGTCAGTAATATTTATCCTGGGGAAAAAAAAAAGAGTACTGCCACTGTGTGCTTTAGCATCAGTGGACATCTCCAGAACTGCCTTTTAAAAAAAGCCTTCAGCTGAAATTGGTCTTCTGTTTGTCTCCAGAATGAAGGTCTGTAGAGAGAATTATGCTGGATATGCAGGTCACTGTTGTGCCTGATCAGCTTCAACATAAACTTAGCAGACGTTGAAATGTTAAGTCTCAGTAAAGACAGAAACCAGCTTAATTTTAAATGACTGGTTTAAGAGTAATTTATAGTATGAAATCTCTTCAGTTGGGAGCTGTCTCCCTGAGTCTTAAAATAAGATCTGGATTAATTTCAGTGTTCTTCAGTGAAGCAGTAATACAAGAACTTTATTGTAAATGTCTGGGAGTGTGGGTAGCCCAAGGTTTATGACAGTAATTAAAATCAAGAGCAAGAAAACAGCTTCCCTCAACAGAACATAAGGAACCAGCAGTTTCCCAAACCATGTTGTGTTGACTCTGCAGATTTGGCTTCTAATGTAATCTGAGAATGGTTCCACTAAGTCAGGGCAAAGACTCATATCTGACAGTGATCCCTTTGCAGATGGCTGAGAATAAAGCAAGGTCAGGACAGACAAGCAGTGATAACCCCTTCAGTATGACCCCCTAGCTGTCAGCAGGCTGGCACTGCAGGACCAGATGAGGCAGATTATGTCTTCAGTGTTTCCTCTGTCACTCACAGCTTTATCTGGTTAGTTTTTGAACCCACACAGACCTCTGGCTTTGAAGCATTCTGTAGCGAGGCTTAATTATGCAAAACTCTTCTTTTGTACCAGCTTCCAGATATCTTGATACTTGCTAGATCTGGTACTGGAGAGGTGAGCCATCATTTCTGACCTTCTTGACTGCCAGTCTTTGTGTTGCAGATCTTTTCTGTGCCTCTCCTCTGCTACCATTCCTCCCTCCCCATCCCGGGCAGGAGTCCCAGTTCCATTGTTTCTTGCATACACATGGTTCCACGGTTTTTATTGTTCTTGTTTCCCCTTTCAGTGCCTTTCTGTGTAATGCTTATGAGCTGAGGAAGCTGTAACAGCACAGATGCAGCATGTGTTTATAGTAGCGTAATTCTGTTTTGGTTGTATTATGCCATCTATTATTTTCATAATTACTGATCATCTATTTCTTTGTTCCATCACTGCATCCTGTAAATTGACCTAATATATTCATGAGACTGTCTACCATAACAACCTCTTTCCTGTGCAGTGATGGTATATGGGGTGGTGTCTCTTCCTTCATGCCTCTATCATTATGCTACCTTCATTTCTGTAAGACTTCTTGAACTATTGGAACCATTTCAGCTGCACTGAGTAAGCTGAATTACCTCCTAGGCAGCTGTTCTGCAGAGAACTCTTACAGCTTTCTGAGGTACCACTGCTTTTTATGAAAGCTCTATTGTCTCTTTGGTGCTGTGTACTAACTCTGATTAGAGTGAGTTCTTTGCAGGTGCCAGAAGAAAATAACATCATTTAGCTTGGAAAACAATCTTAAGATCATCAGGTCTAATTGTTAACCCAGCACTGCCAAGTCAACTGCTAAACCATGTCCTGGTTTACATCTCCATGTTTTTTATATCCCTTCAGGGGTGGTCACTCCACTATTTCCTGGGCAGCCTGTTCCATTGCTTTACTGGAGCAATGAATAACTGCTGTTTTCTAGGCAAAACCTCAGGTTTTTTTATAGCTGTAGTTTGTCATAAAATACCTGGAACCTTAAAAGTGTTTTTATCCTAATAAAGAGCACTCTGCTTTGGTGACTGGAGATGTTCTTATTTGTGATTCAGAACTTCATAAATGATGGCAGTATGATAGTGCATTCCCCAACTACAACATGGAAGAGCTTTTCTTTTTAAATACATTTTTCCTTCCTCTGTTTAATTTCTTGTGCACTGAAGATGGGGATAGATTTAAGGACAGAGGAAAATAACTGACTGAATATTTGTACCCATAAAGCATTATAGGCTTTTTGCAAAGAAATAAAAACCTTAAATGCTTTATTATTATTTCAGTCTTGACAGCCTACATATATGCCATAAATTAGATTTGGACAGCATCAGTGCAGTAGTTTTAGGACAGATGCTTTCCAGTGTTCTGATGAGCATGTTTGTGATCTTTGTATTGAAGTATAATGGCTGATAAGAGACTTAATTCAGTTTCCAAGGCAACAATCTAATGTTGCATTAACTTTCTTCCAAGGTGTTATCCTTTAGTGGTTAAACACAACGAATGTTCCCTGCAGCTGGGGACTTAAACACACAAATCTGGAATCTCTTTCTGGTATTTCCAGTGAAGATGCTTGGGAACACTTTACAAGCAATAAATATCAGGGTCTGTGTTAGCTTATAAAACTAGGTGGCTCTATACTGAAAAAAAGTAACTCAGATTAAGGAGAGCTTGAATGTTACATCTTTCAGTAATTAAAGTTGCTGCTTGTTCTGTGATTAAAAGAGATTATGTAACAGTAGATAATTACCCCGTCACAGTCTGTCTTCCTGGGTGATGGCATTAATTATTACAATATTAGATGTAAAAGTGTTTAGAATGATGAGCAGATATGTTTGATAGTTTCTGGGGAAGGTCTCTACTAATACGGTTTAGTTTTCTAAAAGAGTGAATGTTGTTTTGCCCTCTGAGTTATAGAATCACTTAAGTCTGGGAAGCACCTTTAAGATCATTGAGTCCATCTGTAGCCAACCACCATGGCTGCTAAACCATGTCCTGAAGCGCCACATCTACAGCTTCTTGAATGCCTCCAGGGGTGGTGACTGCACCACCTCCCTAAGCAGCCTCTTCTAATGCCTCACCACTCTCTCAGCAAAAAGGTTTTTACTAATGTCCAAGCTGTGCCTCCCCTGGCACAGGTTAAACCCATTTCCTCTCATCCTATCACTGGTTACTTGGGAGAAGAGACCAGCACCAGCCTCAGTATGACCTCCTTTCAAGTAGTTGTAGATAGAGAAATAAGATCTCCTTTAGCTTTCTCCATACTAAATAACCCAAGCTCCTCGCCAGAATTGTTACCCTTCCCTGGATGTGCTCCAGGGCCTCAATGTCTTCTATACTGTGGCACCTAGAACAGAACACAGTACTGAAGCTGTGGCTGTGGTCTCACCAGGGCTAAGTACAAGGAGCACAGTCACTTCCCCTACTCCTGGACACACTGGTTTTGATAACAGGCCAAGATGCCGTTGGTCTTCTTGGCCACCTGGGCACACTGCTGGCTGGTGTTCAGCTGGCCATCCAGCAGCACCCCACAAGGCTGCTTTCCAGCCACTCTGCCCCAAGCCTGTGGTGTTGCTTGGGGTCGTTGTGGCCAAAGTGCAGGACCTGGCCTTTGGTCTTGTTAATCCTTCTGTTGACCTCAGCCTGTCAATTTAAACCTATCCAGATCTCTTTGCAGTGCCTTTCTCTTGCTACTGTTCAAGGAATGAGAAAACAAAAAGTATGTTTTCATGTGATTTTTCTTCACATATCTGTCCATGGAACAATTAGACTCCCATATACAGCCATATAAAATATTGGAAAGTATATTTTAGTACCTGCAAGTTGAAGGAAAGGTACTTGACACGTGGAAAAGACCAAGCATAGACAGATGTTATATTTACATATGTACATACATGTAAAAGTCTGGATATAAATACTGTTACTACACACAACTCCCCCATGTGTAAATGTAACACCACTTTCAGATTCTTCTTGCTGTGAAAAGAAACCAGTGGGTAAAAACTAATTTTGGGAGGTAGTAGTAGTGCCATATGCTAGGATGTGAAACCAATTTGAAGTGTTTACATTCTTTCCCAGGTGGCTTCTGTAAGTGATGGAAGAACCTTTAAATGAGACTCTTCAGAATGTTTTAAATGCTCTTTCAAATTTGTTGTCATAATTATGCATGCAAATTGGTTGCATGATTTATTTTAAACCAGTTGTAAGGACTTGCAGTGTGCGTTTTTGGAGTGAATTTGAATTAAAAGCATTTGATATAAAAAAAAAATAGAAATATTTGATTAAAACTGCATTTAGTTAAGTGATACCCAAAGTCTTAGTTTTTGGCTTTTTTCTTTCCTCCTGCTTTAATGGTTCAAGTTTTGGATGGAGGAGGAGGACAGAAGTGCAGCTTAATTAAGATGTGATTCTTCAACAAGTGGTTTTAATGATGCAGGGAGAAATGCTTTCCTGAACACCATGAAATCCAAGCTACCACAGATATTTTGCTTGTAGAGAAACAGAGAAAGTTGAGGTTCTAGGGACTGATTTTTGTATTCATAATTTTTGATTTCATTAATTTTATGTACTCTGTGCTGGGTGAGGAACTGGCTGGAGGGCCGAGCCCAGAGAGTGGTGGTGAATGGTGCCACATCCAGCTGGTGGCCAGTCACTAGTGGTGTCCCTCAGGGATCAGTGCTGGGCCCCATCCTCTTTAACATCTTCATAGATGATCTGGACATGGGCATTGAGTCAGTCATCAGCAAGTTTGCAGATGACACCAAGCTGGGGGCTGATGTGGCTGGGTTGGAGGGCAGAAGGGCTCTGCAGCGGGACNTGAGATGCTTGAACGTGTCCAGAGAAGGGCAACGAGGCTGGTGAGAGGCCTCGAGCACAGCCCTACGAGGAGAGGCTGAGGGAGCTGGGATTGTTTAGCCTGGAGAAGAGGAGGCTCAGGGGTGACCTTATTGCTGTCTACAACTACCTGAGGGGTGGTTGTGGCCAGGGGGAGGTTGCTCTCTTCTCTCAGGTGGCCAGCACCAGAACGAGAGGACACAGCCTCAGGCTGCACCAGGGGAAGTTTAGGCTCGAGGTGAGGAGAAAGTTCTTCACTGAGAGAGTCATTGGCCACTGGAATGGGCTGCCCAGGGAGGTGGTGGATTCGCCGTCCCTGGAGCTGTTCAAGGCAAGATTGGACGTGGCACTTGGTGCCATGGTCTAGCCGTGAGCTCTGTGGTGAAGGGTTGGACTTGATGATCTGTGAGGTCTCTTCCAACCCTGATGATACTGTGATACTATGATTTCAATTTTTAGACTAATGATATGTCTTGCTGTAGGGTTCCAGATTAGACATGCTTGCAGAACATGTAAACACAAAATCTGGGGTAATTTGGGTTGGAAAGTCTTTCAAGATCTCTTGCCCCATATCTTTGCTTCAAGTATGGCCAACCTCAGGTGCTTGAAATTAAATCAAATCGTTTCAGAAACTGAATTGCTCAGAAAATGTAAAGCCAACTTTGCTAATTATGTGAGAGAAGTCTTGTCTCAAAGATACTTTGGTGAACCAAAAGTCAAGTATTTTGTCTGATTTTGGTTTTGCTGCCTAGTGACCTCAGGAAAAGCTGTGTTGGATATGTTGTGGCTTCTTAAACAACAAAATTCTGTCTGCTTTGGGCTGTTTTTTAGGAACAGTTTTCAGAGCAGACCCCATTACTTATGTTGTTTTCAGAATGGGTGTTTTGCTTTTGTGTTTTCAAATGCAACAAAATGATGAACTTCCTGCAACACCTCAAAATGCTTAAATTTTGTTTGGATCCTTCTGTAGTTCATTGCCACAGCTCACGGTCACAGCTGCAATGCTTTTCACCTTGGTGACAGGTTCTCTAGAGCTCTTAAAAGTATTACATACATAAAAATCTATGCAGCCTTTTAAAGCTTTTTTGTTCTGACTAACACTGGAATTTGTCAGTAGTTGGGATGAGTTCTACCCGAGTGATGGGCTATGATTTAGGGTGTCACCTGCTTGCTGTCTGTGGCCACTTCACTGTATGACACCTGGAAATGCAGTGCCATGAAGAGAAGAGAAATTCTGCCTTTCTTCGGTATCTGTTTGGTTCTTATCAGTCCTAGTTCTTTAGAAACCTACCCTGGAGCTAAACTATTTCAGAAGATGACTCAAATGTTTGTTCTCTACCTTCTGATTTTCTTTCTGGTCTAATACATCTCTTGAAACTCTTCAGATTTGAAGACTCTCTTCTCACGTTTCTGAGACTTGAGACCTTGATAGTTTCATGGGTACACAATATAAGAACATGTTTGTGTTTTCCTCCACTACTGGTGATGAAGAGTATATGTTAATAATCCCATTCATGCTTTTCTTAGTTGGCTCCTGGAGAGACGCAGAGAAGCACTTTGATGTCTGAGGTGGCTTTGGATAAAACTTAAGAGTGGACTGGATTTTATCTGGAGGAGGGGAGCAGCCAGGCCTTCTGAGCACCCACTAATGATTCATTTTTGAGAAGCAGAGGTCCTGACCACATTTGTCTATCAGACCAGCCCTGTGGTTGGCCTGGTAAGAGCCTCTGTGGGATTCCTTTCTCTCATCCATCTTGACCAACAGAACAGTCTGCTCTGACTGCAAAGGCAAACCCTTTCTCTCCTTCCCTTCTAATGGCAGCTGTTTAATGCTGTTGTCAGAGCTGGCAAGGTTTCTAAGAGAACAAGGAAGATATTACTGCTTAGGTTCAGTTTGTTTCTGTCCTCAAAGCCTTTTCTTTTAATGTCCAAGAAAAGAAGTCAGACTTGTCCGTTAGACTTCACTGAGGCTGTTGCCCTGCCAAAGATTCTTAGTGGCTTAATGCTTTGAGTCTTCACAGCAGAACAGACACAGACTATCTGAAGCTGGTCAGAGAACTGGGTAGGTGTGAGAGGGTGTACAGAAAATGGACACTGACAAAGAGCAGGTAGAGGTGCTCAGGAGAGAGGGAATAGGGAGCTGTGAGCATTAATGCAAACTGAAAAGCTCCATTTTTTTTTTGTCATGACAAGGAACTCTTGTTGAAGTCTAACAAAAGGAAGTCATGCTATCTGTGGCATGCTTTGCTGCAGGGGCTGATTCAATTTAAGCTGCTGAGGATTGAAGAAATATATTGAGTGCCATTGTAGGCACTGACTTGTGTGGTTTACTTGTTTATCATCTTCAGCCCCAGCAGAGAAAGCAAAAGCACTTAGTCTCTCTAGGGTGTTACTCTGACTGTCTAGGATGGTTTTGGCCTTAACTTTTGTATCTGTTGTTCAAATAGTGGTGACAAAATAATGTCAATGTGTATAAGTGAGAATTTATCTAGTGTTACTGAGCTATGAGTCAGAAGATAAATGATGGAAGAGAAATGAAAGGGATAATAAACTCTGTTAAGGGTATAATAGGAAGGAAAAAGGTGCAAGTAGCAGCTCAGATTTAAATTGCAGGTCAGACTGAAGTACATCTGGTAAAATGTAATGTATGCTGTAGAAGATTTTTACTGACGGTTCTGAGGTTTTGATTTATGGTATGACAGTGTAGTAATCTTAACAAGAAAAGCTCAGGAGTGGCTGATAGTGGTAGGAAATTTGACAACATGCTAAAATGTGACAAAAAGTCAATGGGATATTAGGCTTCCTGCCTCTGCAAAATATAACCGGCAACTGCAATGGGAATCAGTGTCTCCTAAATATAGTTTAATGTTTCTCTTTGTATCAGCACAGATAAATAAAAGGAAAAAGGTTGCCAAATGTTGTTAGGTTTTCCAAAATCCCTTGGAAATAATTGAGGAAATGAGACAACAGAAGGAGATGGGTAAGGTTACTATAAAACAGTAGGAGCCTGTGAATCCATGCTGAATATGACGAATTATATACTTCACTGGATAACTTGTTAGGAGGCTACTACTTGGAATGCTGTCTTCATAGAATCAACCAGGTTGGAAGAGACCTCCAAGATCATACAGTCCAACCTATTACCCAGCCCTAGCCAATCAACTGGACCACGACANGCTCCCTCAGCCTTTCCTCAAAGGGCTGTGCTTCAGGCCCCTCACAGCTTCATCACCCTCCTCTGGACATGTTCCAGCATCTCAACAGCTCTCTTGAACTGAGAAGCCCAGAACTGGACACAGTACTCAAGGTGTGGCCTGGCCAGTGCTGATGCTGCTTCTCCTTCCTCACCTTTCTTTTAACTCTAATGTCAGTTTGCAGTTGTTTAGTTTGCTGGTTGCTTCTGGCATCACTCTGCATAAAAAAGGACAGGAATTTAATACTGCTGATGAGAAAATGTATCAAACTGAAAGGACAATTATCAGCCTAATAGATTGCTCAGTTGGGACCTGTTCCCCAGACCCTTCACCGGCTTCAGTGCCTTTCTCTGGACCCGCTCCAGGACCTCAGCCATATCATGTATGCCATGCTTTATAATGGCATCTTAAAAAACTTGAGATTCAAGGGAAAAAAGTCCAACTTGTAGCCATTTGGACTCTTGAACAGCTCCCACAGTCAGTCGTCCTAGTCAGAGCTCAGCGAGTGACAAAGGCCGGTGTGTTCTGTGCCTACACACAGAGAAATCTGCAGGCTGTGTCATTGCTTAGTTTAACTCAGTGACCTCATCTCTGAGCTGCTGCTAGGAGCTGTTCTCTGTGCTTGCCTTAGTGGTTTGAGTGGAGCCCTGGTATCTGCAGCTCCGTCAACTGCCTTGGTCTGCTAATTAGTCACAAAGGAGCTGTGTTCCTGCAGAACTGGCCCTGGCCCTGCTCCCCTCCACTGCAACAGCTTCTCAGTGCCTGTGTTCTGTTTTCCTTCCTGTAAAGCTGGGGGTGCCTTCAGCTGCCCAACAGTCAGCTCAGCATGGCAGACCTCACTAGCGACATGTGGTGTGGCTAAAAGGTGTGTTTTAGAAGTGATGAAAAGAATCATGAAAGTACTTTTGGGAAGAAGAATGTAATCAGTAAGTATATGAGTGATAGGAAATTTATGAGATGGGCCATCTGTGTACTTCCAAAAATCACTTCTTGAGCTATGGATGGTAGAAAGAAATCCCCAAGCACAACAAACTCAATCCATGTTAAGGAAACAAACACACCTTGCAGCAAAACCAACCAACCAAAAAAAACCCCAAAAAGCCAAAATCCCAAACCCCCCCAGCAACAAAACAACCAAAACCCAAACCCTTTTCTTCAAACTGTAAAACTGAAGTAGCTGTAGTAGTTTGTTGAGAGGAGAAAAGGAAGACAGATGAAAAAGAACTCTAAAATGTTGATAATGGTAGTGGGATATCCAGAGTCAATAAAGGTAAATATTGGCATTAGGTCAATTAGAAAGTATGAAGATACAGCAGGAGAGGAAATTCAAACTTAGCAGTCTGTGTGTCCAGTACTAATCACAGTAGAGAAGTGGCTGCTGGTTTTAATGTAGGAACAGAGGACTGAGAGGACCACCCAAGTTACTGATTCTGTTCCCTTTCTTTTGCTGGCAGCTGTGTTGCTTACTTAATTCTATAGTAACAAGTACAGATAAAATTCTTTCAGGTCTCCCTTTCAAAAGATAGGGTGATGCAGTCATTTCTGTTGTGAGTAGAACAGGAAAATGTTTTCAGAGCAGTCAGCAGGTGAGATCAGGCAGTGATAGGACAGTACCATCAGGATATTTATCTTCCTTACGAGGAGAGCCTGAGAGAGCTGGGACTCTTGAGCTTGGAAAAGAGGAGCCTGAGAGGCTGACCTCATTCATGTTTATAAAGATGTAAAGGGTGAGTGCCAGGAGGATGGAGCCAGGCTCTGCTGGGTGATGCCCAATGACAGGACAGGGGGCAATGGGTGGGAGCTGAGACGTAAGAAGTTCTATGGAAACAAGAGGAGGATTTTTTTTGCTGTGAGGGTGACAGAAGTCTGGAACAGGCAGCTCAGGGGGGTTGTGGAGTCTCCCTCTCTGGAGATATTCAAGACCTATCTGGATGCATTCCTGTGCCATCTGGTATAGGTGGTCCTGCTCTGGCAGGGCACTTGGACTAGATGATATTTCCAGGACCCTTCCAGTCCCTGACGTTCTGTGATTTTTGTCATCAGGTGCTCAGAGGTGTAACAGCAAACACAGTAAGTGTCATTTTTTTTTTAGCTGCCACTGTTTTATTTTCTTTTGAAATATGACCAAGTCTCCAGAAAAGCCCAGGTAAATGTCTTACTTTCAGATGTTTGGAATAAATGGCATGGCAATTGCAAACTGAGCCCCAGTGTGTGTGCAGGCCCCAGTCAGAGGACTGGGAGCTGCTGTAGCAGGGATATGTTGTATAGGGCTGATCTAAGCTTTCATTCAGACAACTTCTCTCCAGAAAGTAACATTAATTGGTCAGATGTAGTAACTAACATCACTCTGGATAAGAAGGCAAAAGGAGCTGGCAAGTCACTTCATTTTGAGCGAGCTCTGATTTTATGGGCTGTGAAATCATCATAGAATGGTCTGAGCTGGAAGGGACCTCCAAAGATCATTTAGTCCAACCCCCTCTGGAGTGAGCAGGAGCATCCTAAGCTAGATCAGGTTTCCCAGAGCCCTGTTGAGCCTCACCTTGATTATCTCCAGGGATGGAGACCCAACCACCTCCCTGGGCAACCTGTTCCAGTGTTCCACCACACTCATGGTAAAGAACCTGCTCCTAACATCCAATCTAAATCTGCTCTTCTCTAGTTTGAAGCCATTGCCCCTCATCCTGTCACTGCAGGCCTTTGTAAACAGTCCCTTTCCATCCTTCTTATAGGCCCCTCTCTATCAGTTACCATAAAACTTAAGTTGTTACTTGAGGACACTTGTTACTTTTACCAGTACTTTAACTGAAGTAAACCTGAATTTCCAGATACTATGCTATGTCAATAAGATGATTTAAAAACTTGTAGAAGTCCTGCAATTAAATAGTGAAATGCCATTTATTTCAAAGTAGGTTTTGTTTCTTTTTATTTCTCCATCTTAATTGTTTCCCACTTATTTGTCAGAAGAGCCAGACATTCAGAAGCCACTGGCACACTTTTCAGGGATCAAACTGAAGTCACTCATACAGTTACTATGATGGGAAGTTTGTTTTCTTTTTAACCTGTTGGAGGTAGTATTGTCTGCCATCTCTGTCCAATGCTTTTGTTGTTAGTGTTGTAACGTGCTCAGAAACACATTTGAGACCTTAAAGTGTTAAGTGGCTTTTGTTTTTGAAGGAGATACCTTTTAATCTGTTTCAGCGAATCTTTAAGTATTAGAAAGTCTTTATTTGATATTTAATCTTTTTTCTTCTCCTCTCTTTCCTGTAGTTCTCCTGCCTTTGATAGATCGTATGGGAGATGCCAAAGACCAGGTTCGAGAACAAGCACAGAACCTTATAGTGAAATTGATGGACAAAGCAGCACCCCCCATGGTATGATTACTTAATGTAGATTGGATGTAGGCTTCCAGTGAGCTTATGACTTATGCATGAGCTTGACTTGGAATGTATCACAATATTACAGTGTCTGTTTATGGTGTATGTATGTTAAAGATACTATTGATGAATTGGCAGTGATGCATTATTCACCTGAAGAGAAGCATCTGGCACAAGGAAACGCTGCTGGTTTTGCACATCATAGCTAAATTCTGGGGAGATGTTTTCATGTCATATGGCAGGAATTTGTTAGGTAAAGCATGTTTGAAGTATTGTCCTGGGTTTGAGTTTGCTTAATGAGATTAAATAAGTTTATTTAGCTCCAAATCTGTTTTACTTCATTTGAGTTGCAGTGGTCCTGCAGTTGAAATGGAACATCCCAACATAGAGAATATGGCCTCTGGATGTGTGACAAACATGCTGTGTGAACCTTGAGCAAACTGAAATGTGGTTAGCTTGCCCTCTGACTTGTGATCTTAGGTAAAAGCTGGAGTTAAGCCAAGCAGCTTTGAAGTGCTAAACTTTGTATTTCTACTGTGTGAAAGTCTGAAAACTGTAGGATGGTTCAACAGGATTATGTTGATAGAGTTAAGATGTTTGGAACTCTGGGGGCTCTGATTGTCAGTAGCAACTTATTGTCTGAGTTTGGTGTTTGGGAAGAAAAACTGTTGATGATCTGTGAGGTCTCTTCCAACCTTGGTGATACTGTAAGTGAAGAAGTTAATAGAGAATGTCTTGGGGTTTTTTTGTGAATGAAAATTTCTTTTGCATGCTAATCATGACTTTTGTTTAGTCCTAGATAAAGGTTTCAATGTTTCTGTGCAGGGAATAATAATCTGCAGGGAAAAAAGTACTCTCACTTGCTTTTTTGCCTGATAGGAAACCCAGGTAACACTTTAGGCAACCATAGGAACATATTTATCACCCTTCCAACACTGAGGCTTTTTCCCACATGATTTGATCACAGATCTGGCAGGATTTTAAGCATCCAAGTGCATTACTGTCATCCACAAAGACATCCCTTTACCTTTTTGTGAAATCTGGTTTTGATTGTATCCATTGGCAAAAAGAAATTGCAACACTTTTTCATGCCTAAGTGCAAATAGTTCTCAAGTGACATATTCCTGGTCCCAAGATGCTCCCAAGTGCCTGTCATGCAGACCCAAATGTACACCTACCTCTACCTCTAGCATTTGGTAAGTGCACAGCAGAGCATCTTGGTGACACCTTAATTTGAACAATTGCCAATAAAGAATGTGGTGATTCCTGCTGGGCCCTCATCATGAAAGAGTTGCAGGTTACTAGGTCCATCCTCCAGTTTCTGAAGAGTTGGTAGGCTGTACACTGAGGTGATTGAAAGCTTCCATCTCCTTTGAAGATTACTTGCAAAGTCAGAGACAATGACAGGTTCATGAGGTCAAAGGAACACTGTAAGAGAAGGTATGGTTCTTCTGCAACTCCCCTAGGGCTGGAGAAACCTGACTTCATTTGGCTGCTCTAGGACAACTTGTGCATCATGAAAAGCTAGGATGAAAAGTATCAGTCATCCTCCCAGCAGGGACCAAAATCCAAGAAGTTCTCCCTGTGCCTTCAACACTAAAATACAGATTCTTACACTGCCCTGGCTGCAAATAAACATTTCTTTGAAAGAGCTGATTAGATGTAATTTTGTGGAGATAAGTCCAGTCAACTCATCTTGCCTCTTGTAGCATGTTTTTGGATATTATTTGTTTTGTGGGATGTTTTTTTTTAATGAGCAAGAGTGAGATGTAGCTGGTGGTGGATGGGGGAGCATAAAAACAAGAGCATAGGTGGTATAAATGCTTGAGTGGGACAAAGGGAGATAGACACCAACTGTTGCTAGCGAGTCTAGAGAGCTGAACTGTCTAAGCAAACACTTGAATTTCTCTTTTTAGAGGAACTGAGTTCTTAAAGTCAGGTTGGTTTAGTGAAAAAGTAACTTTCTGTTAAGTCTGCTTGGCTTGTTTCAGTAGTCTACAGTTCCCTCTCTGCCTGTTTGGTTTTCTTGTTTGTTTGGGGTTTTTTGTTCTATTTTGTGTTGCTTTTACACCTACCAAGGAGATTGTCTTTTTTTCCCCATGTCTGTCCAAGGTAGTGGGTTCACTGGAATAATCTTTCCTTCCATAAAATCCTATTCTTTGTTGTTCAGCTATGCAGATTTGGCAAGACATACTCTGCTTGTATTTTCTAAATGTAATGAAGTGTAAAACAAATAAACAAGAAACCCCAGATGGGACAGAACAATCAAGCAAGACTCTAATTGGAAGATGTTAGGTCTGCTCTGAAGCAAGCTGCATCATTACTGAAGGGAGTGCAGCATTCCCTGTTCTTACTCCCTGCCTGTTTTGTTCGTCTGTAACTGTTGGGGAAGGTTTTATTTGGAAAGGTGATCACGACTGTGATAATTTGTATCTAATGCACGTGAGCAGCTGGGTATGGAATCGTTGTACATTGCAATTGCAGCACTTTGGGGGTGGTGCTCAGGCTGCAAAATGTGCTATTGCCAGTGTGCAGCCATCACTAGGCAACGCTCCCCGCGGATGCTGCCAAGGCTGTAATGGCAGCGCTGCAGCTGGGGGAGTTCCAGCTGGAGTCTGTGCATCTGCTCCGAAATACCCCAGAGAATCCCCACGCTCCCTAAGCTTATGCTTCCTACACCCTAATGTTCAGCTAGAGGACGACAAGGAGATGGAAAGGTAAAAAAAAAAGGAAGAACTGAGGAGGGGAAGACTAGAGGCGGGCAGTGAAAGATGAGTGCGCAGGAGGGTAACCGAGGCTTTAGTGAGGCAGGGAATTGGACTACAGCAAGCAGCACCAGCACAAAAGGAGAAATGAGAGCAGAACAGAAATGGAAGAAGAGGAATTAGAATGAATGGGGGAGAAATAATTGAATAATGGGAAAAAAAATTACAAGTAGGGGAGAAGTGGACAGCAGGAGTACAGATAAAGACGAGTGGAAATTTTGATAGGGGAGCAACGTGAAGCCAAAACGAAAAAGAATACAGCAACTTGTGTTTCAGTCAGTAGTTTTTCAGTGTTAATGTTCATTTTGTGTCTGTGTGTGTGTGTTAACTGTATGTATTTAAGAGCTGCTTTTCAAATACTGAGTGTTTTTGAGTAATTGATTTTTGGCATAGGGATAAGCTGTGTTCCATTCGGTGCGTTTTCTGACTTAATGTTATCTGAGAAAGTGCCCTTACTTTTCCAGTGGACTGCTCTTCTGGCGGGGGGGGGTTTGCAACTGTTATGAATGTAACTATAAAACATGGATAGAATTACCTTGTGCTGTGCTCCTGGTAATCAGACAATGCTTTTTGTTTTTATAGTACATTTGGGAACGCCTTGCTGTTGGTTTTAAACACAAGAATTACAGATCCCGAGAAGGAGTGTGTTTGTGTCTCATTGCTACCTTAAACATGTAAGCTTTTGGTTTCTATAGAGATCTCATGGTTCTATCCTTCTTTTCAATGCCATTTTTCTCTGACACTAATCATTTAGGAAGTCTGATTCAGTGAAACTAATAAGTAAGAACAATTGACATGTTATCTTTCTGAAAGGGTTTTTCTTAAGCATAGATGAAGGACTGATAAGAGAGAGACAGAGCTTGACTGATGTAAATTCATATTTTATCAGTACTCAGATAAAAGTTCACTTCTGCATAAAGTATTTCCTGATTTTCTGTTAAAAACAAAACCCAGACACACATGTTAAATTTCTTTTTTAGTTATGGTTCACAACCATTAGTCCTCAGCAAGTTGGTGCCACATCTGTGCACAGCGTTTGGTGACTCAAATAGTCAGGTAAGGATTTTATTGCTTACTAGTGTTTCAACAACTGTGATTTGATGGAGGAGTGAAAGCAGAAGAGGCATTTAAGGAAAGCCAGTAGGCTGGCTTCTGTACAACAGATCAATATTTTCTACCATGAGAAAAAATAAACCCATTTTCTTCTGAGTCAGTCCATCCATTGGAAGATGGAGTTGCAAAGGCAGCAGTGTTGTGATACACCAGCTCCTTCAGGTTTGTCTTCAGAGCATCTAACTAGTCAGTACTGAAATTAGGTTGTTTCTTAAAGGGCATGTTGGAAAAAAAAAGGACTTATTTCCTCTAGGAATCCCTATGTGAGACCTGTGATAGCCTGCCAAATTTGCTAAAGAGATAATTACCAGGTGTAATAGTTTCCTAAATGGAATCCAAATGACGTTTGAGCGCATCACAGGATATTAGGGGTTGGAAGGGACCCAAGGAGATCGAGTCCAACCCCCCTGCCAGAGCAGGACAATACTATCCAGCACAGATCACAGAGGAACATATCCAGACAGGCCTTGAAAGTCTCCAGAGTAGGAGACTTCTCATCCTCACTGGGGAGCCTGTTCCAGTGCCCTGTGACCCTTAC